>JAMXBB010000001.1:100407464-100432765 GCA_024138015.1 Lumnitzera littorea | reverse complement strand
GCACTTTGCTTAGGTGGCCTTTAATAAAAGGTAACTTAGCAAAGGGCGAGTTGATTGACATTTGGAGATCTTGGATAGGGACCTTGTTGTTAGGAAGGTCAACCATAGTAGTCAAAGCTTATAACTTAGCATTATGTAAAGAGTTAAGCCATAGACCATCCTAATAAGAGAGATCATCCTCGATAGGCTGAGAAATCAATAAATACTTAACCAGCCTTGGAGACCTTAGAGTCTAGCTAGGGTAAGAGGTCCTGAGGTAGTAGTCCATCAATATCCTTTACAATGTCATTCAAATAGGGGCATATGATCTTATATATTAATATCATTATTCGAGCTTAGAATACAAAAAGTGCATATCATAGCCAATTATCTTATGAAGTAATGGCTTCAAGTATGATTATTTGAAAACTGTGATCACCTTGAGTATGCGTACCTTGTCGTGTAACTTGACAATTCTTATACTCCCGATGCATAATTCCTTAACATGAGCTTGGTTCCATATAGATTGGTATGAGGTCAACATGGCCTTAGGGCTAGAAATCCGTATTGCTCTACAACATTAAGTAAGTGCTTGACATCAACAAGATTAAGCTTATGTAAGTGCTCATCACCAAAACAAGTAATGACTGTTTGAACAAATTCCTTGACACATTTTATTGTTATGCCTACAACCATATGCAAATATTCATCTAAAGCATTGCTTGTTATTCCATATGCTATCATTTGGATAGCTACGGTACTATTACATATGTCAACATTTAGATAGCTATGGTGCGCTTTTGTAGTGGTGAAGCGCAAGGTTCCCTAACAGCATTCTTCTTTTGTTTGAAAAATCATAGTAATCTTGAAGTACTTGTACAATACAGAGGAAAACAACTTTCCTCATTCAAAATCTTCATCGAAGTTGCCCATTGGTATATATAGAGTTGTTTAAGAAGTAGTCATTATATAAATAAAGCAACCTTCAACTCAACCTCTATCTATGTTCTTTCTCTTTTGTTTTCTCATGGAAGAACTCCTACATAACTTTGGAACCATTTGATATAAGAAAGTAATTAGCTCTACCATGTGCTTTTAGATAAAAATAATTATTTAGTTACTTCTAAGGCAGTTCTTTTTAGCTTAAAATCAAAGTTACTTGTTGATATGATTACATGAGTAAGTGAAGATTGGATTAACTTTGAATGAAAGTGAGAACTAGATGGTATATGGTGAAGATGTGTTTATTTACGTATATACATTGTATATTAATGACTACTTTACAACGGCAAGTTTTTTTGCTTATAAAATTTAATTGATTGATGGACACTTTTATAAGGGCTAGTTTTTCAAAATGATTTGAATGATTAAATAGCAAATACTTCTCAATGACTATTTTCTTAAAGTAAATGCATCAATAAATATTTTTACAACGACCTTTCTTTTACAAACTAATGAAGATTGATATAAGGGCTAAAATAAGTTCATTGATAAATTCGACTTTTAGATATTTTTATAATGGCTAATTTCATCAATGGAAACTAATACAATTGCTAGTTGGAAATAGAATTACTAGTTGCTTCTTGTTTTCATTATCTTTTTATGCATCTTCTCGATCATTACCTTTGTATTTCATCCATTAATAATGTATCAACAAATGTTATTGATATTTCCCACTTGAGTTACTTCCAATGTTCCTTCTAACTTTACTTAGCTTAGTGTGCTTACTTTGGTTTTTTTCGGCATTTCCAACTTGAGACCTCCATTTGCATTCATAATGTAATATTAACCAATAATACTCAACCATGCATTGTTTTTTCTCATTTTATTTTAAACATGTCTTTGGCATCTTTTAGATAATCCTATTCATTCTTTCCTCTTTATACTTATTATTTTATTTAGTCATAGTAAGTTCTGAATTCAACAACATTCTTTAGGATTTCAGACCCTTAGGATTTGTATTTTCGCTAGGTTTGCTTCTGTGGATTGTTGTTCCAATAAGCTTGTCCATTCTAAAAGCTTTTATATTCATTGCTATAATGTCTGTAACAGCTTATTATTTCCAACAATTAGTTCTTTACTAACCCTTAGCCATGCATGAGCAAGAAGTTTGTCATCAATCTACTCTCACTTTTTCTTGTGTCCTTGATCTTCTTCATTGTCGTTATCATCCTCGCCCTTTTATTGTGTGTATGTGTGTGTGTGTGTGGAATATTATGGGTATTGCAAACATATGCTACTTGGTGTTTGTGGCAACTAATCAAATGTAGGTTGAGAAGGAGTTGTTTTAATGAAAGTGTCTTGTTGAGTGTTTTTAGGCACAAAGTTAGAAGGAATGAAAGTATCATATTTCTTGGATTTTAATTCAAGTTAACTGTTGAATAGAAGTTTTGTGGATTTTCATTTATAATAGAGAAATTTTATGGGCATGGAAAATTTAGAAGACCTTGAAAAAATGCATAAAATTGAAAATAAGAGCAATTTTGTAAAATTGAAGGCATTTGAAAATTTGTGTGTTTTATGAGTGCTTAAACATGGCAAATTTTAAGAGTTGTTGAGATCCACAGGATTTCTCAATTTTCAACCAAGGTAAAGGTTTATAAAATGAGGTAAGTTATACTAAAAAGTTATATGTAAAAAAAATGTGCACCATCTTGTCTCTTATTGATGGTAAAAAAAAATGCAATATATATGGTAATTTGCAACAACAAGTTATATATATATTGTCAAGCCTAGTTTTTCACCCTTTTGGTTCTTTTATAAAATTAGGTCTTCTTTAAGCCGATCAGTACTAAACCCTACCTTTTAATACTGATCTTCGACTAGGGTTTAAAGAAAACCATTTTTTTTTTCAATTTAAAAGGGATTGGAGTCGCCACTCAACCAAAGTCAGGAAAAAGGGTTAAGTTATAATCAATTGGGTAGATTGGCTTTAGCTTAGCTATCGGTCTATCGATTAAAAAAGAAACAATTTGTAAAACAGTTTTTTTGAAATCCAAAGATTTAGGTCTGAGGGCTAGTTTATTAAACCTTAAATGGATACCACTTTTTAATTTTCCGAATTTAACTTCATTTTTCAAATATACCCTTTTTAATTTGTAAAACAGCTAATTATAATACATACAACTAAATTGATCAAATCACATAAATATCTAAAAAGGGAAAAAATAAAACTTTCCATATTTTAAGTTATCCTATACTTGCGTACGGGTGCCTATGTACCCGCTATTTGAGATTAAACTTCCGTATTTCGTTTAATGAAAATATAGCGGGTTGATTGATTTTAACTTTGGAAAAATTGTTGAGTTTACATTTTTACCCATTTTGAGTTGATTTGAGAAAAGATTATAAGAGGTCTTAAGTTGGATTTTATTTTTTGGAAATTCTAAATGATTCTAATTTGAAAAATGATTGATTTATTTTCATTTATTTTTAGAAAACTCAATTTTTCTAAGTGTCAAAACAATTTTTTTTTTACTAAATGGGGTTTAATACTAATTACTATTAATTCATATAGGAAGTTCAAACCTCATTTGGTACCAATAGTAATATTAGGCTGTGGTGGTTATAATTCTAAGGTATATTGGTTGGAAAACATAAACAACGCTACGTACTTAGAATTGAAACATACCAATTTGTAGAATTAATGTTGTAAATAGTTCATGATAATAATGGTGATGATTTATTTGAACTTTTAGATTATTTAAATGATGCTATAGAATTTTTAAAAGCATACTTCTTTCTTCATGGTCTTTAGAGATGCTAGAGAACTAGTTTATGAAAAATCAATATGCAACAATAGAAACCAACCTTAGTAGTGGGTTAATCCAATTTTGGTTTTAACATGAAATTATGTGAATCAAAATTTTAGTCATTGTAATTTGCAACAGAAAGTTTTATATATATATATATATATATATATGTGTGTGTGTGATTTCATGCTAAAAGAGGCACTCCATTGTGCTGTTACAACAAGTTAGCTTTAAAAATGAAGTAAAATCAAATAAAGTTACTTTTAGAGGTCCTTGTTAGGGAAACTCTCTACAATGAAGCAATTTTAGCTACTGGATAAGAAACTCTTCATTGAATTCCTTAGCTTTGAAAATGGTGTCAAGCATCGACAAATAATCTCGCTCATAGCTTCTTCTTTCTGTATTCATTGTTGTTCTACCATTTATTTCATTATTGCACAATTCTTGTTTAATTCTATTTTGACAGTCAAATAAAATAGCTATGTTATAGAATAAAAATGGGATAGACCATATGTAGATGTCGAGATCTTAACTAGAGTGGTTACGCATGAGTTACATAAGTATCGCGTTACATGTGACCTTAAAGTAATACTGTAGAGATGACATTTAAGGAGTGATTAAGAGAGAATACGGTAGGGAGGAGGTACATATAGAGGAGTGCAAGTGGGTTAAATGGGCCAATTCGGCCAGTCCTACTTTAACCCGCAAGTTAAATGGGCAGGCTTGTATGGTCTTCTTTCTAAACAAGCCAAAAAACATCGACCTTAACCCTTTTCGAGCCAGCTTATAAGTTAAAGGTATAAATATATTAAATGGGCTTACTCAAATTGGCACACTTTGGTCGAATAATTAAATAGGTCAGACTCATTTGGAATACTTCCAAATGGGAAAAAAAAAAAAACTTAGCCTATATTAGTTTAAAAAGCGAGGTAAATGAGTTGGCCTTTTGGCTAAATCCCGCTTGCACACCTCTAGAAACATACAATCATAGTATTTCAAATGAGTAAGTGATAAAGAAGGTAATTTTATGGGATCTCAGGTATTCACCTTGTAGTTTGAGTAAGTGAGATCTATTCTTTATTTGAATTGTTTATTTGATCTTAAAGAACTAAGCCCTTATAAAGTAATTTTTTTTCTCTATTCTCTCTAAGAGTTATAAATAAAGAAGAAAGATTAGGTATTTATAGACATTTAGGTAAGTTAACATCCATCAGATCATCTCGGTAATTAACGAATAAGATGGGGCTTACTTAATTCATGGTTATTTAAAATAAGTTAGCTAATAAGCTCAAGATTGGTCACCTTTCTCATGAGTACATAAGCCTGCTTAAGAAAGGTTAGATGTGAATGGACCGATTCAACGATCCATATTGCGAGCTCACCAAACCAAATCACCTTGAATTATCTCAAATATGGATTGGATTTTCTAGGACCTATCACCTAATATAAGGAGTTAAGCTAAATAAATAATAGGTTTAGCCTAATGTATTAATATAATAATTTTAGTCCTTTGCATTTTCCCTTCTGATGAAAATTCTTAAATGGAGTCTAAGTACTTTAGGTATCAATTGCTTACTTTAAATCCTTAAATTGTTACTCGATGCATGTACACCATGAATTAGCTACACTACTGCCAAGCATGCTTACTTAGCTTAAACTTTATTTTAGTTTAGCATCAACACTAAAAATTTATTTATTATATTTCTTAGTATGTAAGCTTGCAGCACTATTTAATTGCATGTATCGCTGTGACACGTTAGAGTGATATTAGCCCTATAGCAATATATTATATAAATATTCTTTGTTAAGCAGCTTCTACTATACAAGCTGAATCCTCTTCTATATGAATGATTTGTCCTGATAAATTGCCCTTCATGTACTAGCTTCACACTAATAACTTGAATTGATTTTTCCGGTTTTATCCTGCTAAAATGAACTAGTAATTTCATATGATGTATATAATCATCCTAATGAAACGGAATTCTAAACATAAGCAATTGCTTCATGATTGTCATCATCCTGTCGGGCCCAATAATATATCTTTTTTTCCTAAATGACATTTCACATGATTTGAAAACGTCTAGGATGAGCCATTATTTTATTCAATTTGCATAGCATGTATAAGGAATCTCCGGTGAAAATTCATGTCGTACCTTCATGACCCCAATAAAAGCTGTAGAAGCAGATAAGATAAGAGAATTCTCCCTTAAAAAAAATTATTCTTCACTGTTTTTATTAAATTACACTAACAATTAATAGTCATTTATATATCCATATGAAAGGGTCTTCGTTGGCCCAAGTCGGAATGTTGGGCTTGCTATATGAAGGAACAAGAATCAAGTCACTGAGATAGTTTTTCTTCTCTTAATTTTCTTCATTGCCGAAAAAGACTATCATCATAGTTTCTCTTGTTGAATAAACAGTATGAGCCTTTAAAGCATATTCTTTCCTGGAACCTTCTCCGCAAATCTGAATTAATCTTCAAATCCTTTTTTTTTTTAATTTATATTACATATGTTCACTTGCCAAGAAAACTTCACCACAATATCTTCACTTTCTCATCCAAAAACTTTTATCATCAATTCATATCTCATTCTAGTATCTTCTAAATCTATCAACTTCTGAAATTAGATCATCTTCATATCTTTTTGTTGAATCCTTATAGTTACTACATACACACACACAATAGTCACTAATCTTTTCATACCCTACATTCACATCGTTTGAACTCCGATCTTTGATTAATAAGCTCAAATGGATTAATGCTCGAATTGCGATACCCTTTGAAGGAAGTACCAAGCAACTCCAACACTTATCAAGTCATCAATGTTTTTGTTTTTTCCTTCCAAATTTGCTTTGCTCCACTACGATCGTTTTGACAAGCGAGTGAGAGCAAACATCGTGACTAGTGGCTTCAGCAAACAAAGTCTCATCGATGTAGATGAAGAGCCGTTAAGACCAAACAATCTGCTCTTTCACGTTTTCGGCTTCAAATACTTTCAATACGGCTAACATTCCATATTATTTGGAAAGATGAGAATCCTAATATTAAATCTTAGAAGTGATGAGGTTGTAGTACCCTTTATTTTATCTTCACGGAATCATGATAGCTAAAGCGTTGTCATCCTTCACAAATTCAAAAGCATTTGCTCTTTCACTTGGTGAATTCACCTGTAGCTGCTACTAATAAGTGGATGTATAGTGATCTCCATTGATTTGTTAGGAAACAAGATGCTATGCTCCTAAAATAATCCCAAGTTTGAATCTCTTTTTTTTTTTTTTTTTTCTTTTCTTTTTCCTTTTTTTGTTGTTTTAATATCATCCTTACTTTTATTTCCTACTTTGATCTTAACCTTATCTCTTATTTCATTGTTGCAGCTATAACAAATAGCGGAAGCTCTAAGGGAGGATCACAACAATTAATTATTTGCTATTTTCACATAAGCCAAGAGAATTTCTCATTCGATAAAGGTAATTAACTTTCAATAATTTATCTCACTGGTGGCATGATCTTAGCAAGCAATGGTGAATTTGCGTACGAAACACACCACCACCCACCCCACCACCCCCCCCAAACCAACATTTTCTTTCTTTCTTTTTTTTTTTTTCAAAATAGTAATTTATAGTGGCTCTAATTTCATGCAAACTACCATTGTTACAATCCTCACACATCCAAAATCAGAGCAAGTATGTCACTTCCTTTCTTTCTTCTTGCTATCGGCTTTTCATTCTTTCTTTTTATTTTTTTTAGTTGTTGCTACTGTCATGATCCTGTACATACTCCTTTAATTTCATACTCTCCCTTCTTTCTTTGCCGCAATTGCATAAAGGGTATGCTTGGTCGGTGAACTTCAATTTCCTTTTTCCATTCATTCTATCTTTCAATTGCATTAGTGTTCAATTGTTGATTTTTTGTGGGACAATGACACATGGGTTAATAATGCTGCTTCATGAAGTTTCAACATATAATAGGTTGAATCTTGATGGTATCATTTTGAAACCTCCAAATGCTTGATTCCACTATTGCAATTCTTGATTGAGCTTTTCATTCACGGGCATTGCTTATGTTTTCTCAAAGACATGTGCGGGGATTTCTTTTATTTTCAAGTAATTTGGCATGTGGTCTTATATGCACGAATGCTCCTTTGACTCCCACTTTACGACGCGTAGCAGTTGATAAAATGAAAACCTCAATCATCCTTGCGATCAGTAATAGGCTTCAAGAGTTTCAAGAATCATGGTTGAATAAATATCCTATGCTTAATATATATTATAGACATAGAAGCAATTCCCCCACTTTTCAATATTAACGAGCCACCATGGTCATAAACCTTCTTTTCTCTCCCTTTTTTTTCCTTGACTTACCCCATGCTTTAACTATTGTGAATCTCTTCCTTGGTCACCCCTGCTTCAGGTTAGCACCTTATTGCTTATCATGGAGAGCAAATTTCAATTTGCTTTATTACTATTATTTTACATGTTCATATGCATATATCTCACTTACTTCGATTCTCATAACTTCTTCCTCTCTCTTCTTTTTTTTTTTTTGTTTTATATAGAGGAGATAGAAGATAGAAGCATTCATCATTGAAAAAGTGACTCATCGATTTGTATGATGTCCTATCGCTCCCTAACAAGTTTCACTTGCAGTGGCAATATGCTACGAATTTTAATTTGTTAAGCTTAGTTTCTCCAACTAGAGAATAGAGACTCTAATGGAAAAAAAATAAAAAAAGAAGAAGAATGATCCAAGTTGAAGCACAAATGCAATGAAACTAAAGAACTTGTTGGTGTATCAAAATAAAAGCCTACCACAAGTCCTAAGTCCTTAGGACAAGTGATTGGACGAAACTATATCACAAGACACATTATGGGACAAAGCTAAGCAATAGGAAGCTCGTGCAACACCTAGCATTTATGGTGATCTCTAGTTTATCAAGCACAAGCCTCGTACTAATTCTAGAGACACCATCAAAGGAGATCTAGTGTTATGCTTCGAAAACAAGAAGAGAGAGCTACCTCTCTTTAATACTCAATTTGCATTCCTGAAGGAGCTACCCCCCTTAAATGGGATGATTAGGTAAAGTATATTATAGAGAAACCAGAATACGTAATTCTTGTGAAGAAGATTAGAGTCCTCCATGCTATTACTGGTTTTACTTGAATATGGTTTCCACATACAAGTGCAATGAAAGTATGGCGGTCATCATTTCTCAATGGAGTATTTATAGTTTGCAAGGATATCATCAAATGAGATTTAGTATTTAACACCACTAGTATGGTAAGCCTTCTCCCATTATATGGATTTCCACTTCAATTATTATTCTTCTTTTCATTTCCCTTTTTTTTTTTTAATACTATGTGTGTCTTATATTGCTAACTTCTTCCCTTATTCCTGTAAGTACAGTATTATAATTAATAATGCCTTTAGTCAATCTCAATATCCATTTCAAGAGGTAAAGTATAAGGAAATGACTTCTAGCAAGCAATCTTCAAGTATAACAAGTCCTAACAGGCTTCAAGCGTAGTAGGCCCTAAGTAAGCCAACCTTAAGCATGGTAGACTTTACATGGAGAAGCCTCGAGCAAGAAAACCCATCATAGGGATGATTGTGACAATGATGCTTTTATATATAGTATTAATTATATATAGAATTATTATTAGAAAAGGGAAAAAATAATAATAGAATAAAGATTAAAAAATTAAAATTAAAAAAATAATACTAATATCATGTGCTAACACATGAGCTAGCATGTACTAGAATATATGAGAAGTTTCCAAGCTTGGGGAGGGCATTATATATCCTGTACATTTTCCATAAAAAATCATAAATGAAAAATCACAAAAACTGTAACACCTGTGGACCCTAGATAGACATTACAACTCACTACATATTTTAGCTAGCTTGGAATATGTTAAGACTTCTAAATCTACCAATATATAATCATATAAACATGCCACCAATATACACATATAACCACAAAGGAGTGGATAACCACATTTACTCATAACCTCATGAAACTAGAAATAACCAACAAAGTTTAGAAGTTTATTGACTCATTTCCATAAGTAACAAAAGATAGATCAATTTAACTAAAATCCTCAAAGTAACATGCTCCCACAAAACATAGAAAAAGAGTTTATCTCCTTCATAAAACATGACTCTCAACATAACATAACTCCAAAAGCAAATATACAACTCAATTCCACCCTAATCATCATAATAATAGAGATACTTGACACTTTCCTCCTCCTAGATATCGTAAAAAAAAGTCTCCTAAAACATGAGATAATCCTCTAATCCTATGCTTAAAAAGAATAAAGAATGAACCAAAGCCCAGTACGGGTGTATAAAACACATACAAATGCTAAGCCCAATCACTCTCTTACATACAATGCAACTATAATAGTATATAAGCAAATAGTAATTTGATTATCTTTACATTAAGCGAAAAACAACAAAAGGGTCATCATAACCCCACTATACCTAATCTTTATTTATATACATAAGTGGATATAGTATAAGTTTTTCTTTAAGTTCTTTACACTCAGAGTTTATAAACATAATATTCTAGTTATGTCGTCCTATATAAAAGTCTACTAGGGAATCCTCGCATATGATTGGTAGTTGCCCCTCTAGGAATCTGCCACAATGGGTCCCTAGAGCAAGTGAGTTAAACAAAATCAACAAATCATTGATTTAGGCTAAATATAAATTAGTTCGATTAAATCTCATCTAACCTAGCAGGTATAATCAAACAAACAAGTACTACGTACCTAGAATCACTTCACAATAGCTAAAAGAACTCCAACTCATAACTCTTGAATCAACAGCTTAAACCTCAACAAAGAAGGAATCCGACAATCACCACGAATTTATTTGAAAACAAGCATACATGTTAACCCTTAAATACTTGATAACTAAGTTCAATCTAAAACTTATTTATGAACCTATAAACTTATCAATTCGAAGGTTTCGAATGAAAATAATCAAATATAATCATAAACTAAAAATAAAAATTGGAGATAATATAAATACATAATATGATGAGCAAAAAGTTAATATATTTATATAATATTATTTAATTACTCAAGTTGTAAGGGTACAATATATATATATATATATATTAAAGGAAAATATAAGGTGAACACATAGTATAGGTGTCAAAATATATAGTTTACTACTCAGTATACTAAAAGAATATATATTTAATCTAACAATACTAGAGTTTATAAAAATACGTAAAAAAGGACATATTAATAATTGAAATCCGAAATGGATATACTTTATTATATAATCATAATAACAATCATAATAGAAATACTTAAATCACAATGTTATCAATATTAATAATAAAGCATAATCATAGTAAGATAGTATTGTCATAAACTAAATCGACACTTGAAATCATACATATATAATATAAATATTAATGTAACTCCACACTCAATCAAAAAATATTAACCCAACACCAAACATAACAGAAAATAAAAATCTAATGCCGCAAATACACATATACACAAAATTTGATATTATAATACAATTTATAATAGCAACTTCATATAAAAAAATATCATAATTATGCCAAACAAATCAATTTACAATAGAAATTAAGCACAAACAAAATAATTACTTTTCACAATAATATGGAAAAAATAAAAATAGTATACTATGTACATGATACCTAAAAAGTAACAGAGTCGGCTCGCGAAACAAAACTGAGACAAGAACACGGGATGGATATGAATTAACGCCAAATATGAACCTACTAGATACAAAAACATAGAATTTATAATTTGCTTAGTAATATACTCAAATAATTAACAAAAAATAATTCACTAAAATAGCTCGAAAAGCGTAGAAGCGAGGACGAAAGCAAAATACACAGCAACACAATTGGGAGGTCGAAAGTAGGTTCGACGCTAACAAGGGGATTGAGAATCAGAGCAAGAGAGTGATCAGGGAAGTGGGGTCTTGAGCATGTAGGATTGGGGTTAAGGGAGGGAATTAGAGGGGCGAGCGAATGAAGATTTAGGGGGGGTGGGGGTGGGGGTGTAAGGGGATGTGGGAACCAAGAGAGTAAAGGAGAAGGAACAGTGTATTAAGGAAAGGGAGTTAAAGGTGAGTGGTGAGAGAATTGAGGAGATGGGGTCCGATACGTTGGAGAAGAAAAAGAATCAGGTGGTCAACAATTGCGATTAAAGGAAAGAAAAATAAAATAAAGGGAAAGAGTGATTTAGGGTGAGAAGAGAGCACGAGCGAGAGAGATTGGGAAAGGGTTTGTCTGATGAAGGAAAGAAAGAAAATCAAGGGGCAAGAGGAGAGTGTGAGAAAGAATGAAAAACAATGAAATGATTCCGAAAACAGAAATGATTGCGGCGATAAAGGAAAGAGGAAATGAAGATAAGGTATCATTTTAGAATATTTTAAAATATAGGATATTTTAAATTTAAATGGAAAAATAAAGGATTAGCTAAAATGAGAATAAATAGTATTTAGAAAAATAGGTCATGTATTAAAATACTATAACACATATAATACTAATAAAATAAGTATTTTAGAAAATTATTATTGAAACCTTAAATTAGATATCTATTTTATAGGATACACTTTAAAATAAGTCTGAATTTACTTTAAGATAAATACATTAAGATTTTTCCTACTAGAATGCGGTTTCTATCGACATGACCTAAATTATTTTACTACTTAATTAATTACAATTTTAACTTGACTAGAGTGTTTCAAAAATGTTGTTGCCTAAAGGGATGTATTCGACCATTATCGTGTTGTATTTGACATTTAAGCTTTGCATTTGGAGCTTAGTTCATAAATCATTCCCTTCAATTCCAACACCAATTTCCATTCAGTAACACCGTCAACACAGTACATTAGCTAACACACAATATTCCACTGTTCATCATTCACCTAATATATAAGATACTAAATTTTCACTGCAATAAACACAAAACAAATTTATAGAAAAATCCATCTCGTTCTAAAGCCTCAAGTGTAGTACGCCTTAGCAGGCCTTAAGTGTGATGAGCATTTTATATAGCAAGCTTCGAATGTAGAAGGCCTCAGTAAGCCTAGAATAGGTATGCCTCGTGTGTAGTAATCTTCTCTTGTAATGAGACTTGAGGTGACTTTAGGATTACCATTAAAGAAGACTCAATAGGTCTCAAGTGCTATAGGCCCTGAGCAAGCAGGCCTAGAGCATAGTGAGCCTTGAGAGTAGCATAACTTATGCATAATAAGCCTCATGAGCAATAGGCTATAGCATGCTTTACACACCGAGAGCTTTGTTTGCAAAGAGCTTCTAGTAAACACTTGTTTCACCATTGAAGAAGATTTATTCCATTATAAGGATGACAAATTAGAGTTACCTCTCTTACATAATTTACTTTTCTTAGGAAATTGCTTCCATCGAGATAAAGCTATTGGGTGGAGTACATTACCTTAAAACCTAAGCATGTGGTCCTCTTGAAGAAGGCTAGGATCCTTCATGCCATCACTACTTTAGCTTAACTGTAGTTCCTGTAATGAGCGAGATAGAAGTATGGCGAGCTTAAGATCCTTTACGTCATCATTACTCTTACTCGACAACAATTCTCGTACACGAGTGATAAGGGATTATGTTATACCATCATCCCCTAATGAAGTACTCAAACCCATATGATTATTACATTATATAGAGAGTAACTCTAACACGTCAAACTGTTTGAAGTTGCACAACTGAGGTTGAACCAACATTACTATTGCTTTAATTTCTAATGGAAAACCATGAGAGTTTATCGAGCTCTCAAGCAAGGTTCTTTTGTGTTACATTTCAAGGAACTTACTCTCCTTATTTGATATAGAGGGTTTCTTAACACCTCTTGGGGTTGAAGATGATGATCTAGACTTGGTGGATTATATGGACTCCCCAGTTTACTTAGAGAATGATAATGGTGACATTGAAGAAAAGAATAGAAACCCATCAAGTTGTTTACATTGGTCTTATCAATAATGTACCAATTAGGGAGAGGAGTGCGATATTAATACTTATGTTAGTACACTGCTTACTCAAGTGCATATGGAGATAAGCAATGTGTTACACCTATTAATATCCATACTCCCTTAGTTGCTAACATGTCTCATCAAAACTAAGTAGCAACTTAAGTGATCATTCCTTCATTAGAGGGAACTTTGTGCTCTGATGAATTTATTATGCCATCTCATTTCATGATGCCACTGGTGAGCCCCTTTATAGCATAAGTCATTAGGCATGTGCAAGTTATCATGCACTTAGGAGGCAATGCCTTCGCTTAGCAACAACAATGCTTAGATATTATAATTGGGTTTACTATGATCTTCTATAGGCATAAGCTTACAGCATTATGAGGTTGCTTAAACTCTTATGATCTATGAACCCTTTAGAGTCATCTCGTGCATCGGAGTAAAAGTTTTCACTTGCAACGATAGCAACATTCATTACCTATGATCAATAATTCTCTTTTATTAATCAAGGGGGTATTTCTTATTACTTAGTTGCTTAGAATTGTCTTAGCTGCAATAACTTGTGATGCACTTAAGAGGTAATGCTCTTATCAATCTACATTATATAGTTGTCTTTTCATCATGCGCCTAAGAGTCTATGCACTTACCAATCGGCAACAATATTTGGTTAAGTGTTACTTAACTAAAAAAATATCACCTTATAGTGAAATTAATTGAAGGCATCTTACACTTTAAAATAGCAGTAATGTAAGTCACCTACCAAGGTGTCATACATGGGCTTAAAGCATTATAACCATATGCTAAGGGAATAGCTAGGCTTGAAACTTTGAAGTTGAGTTGTCATAGCATTATTTGGTCTTAAGGCATAAAAACCAATGTACTAAGGCATTACTAACTTAAGACGTGGAAGCTAAGATGCAAGGGCATTGCTTAAGCTTAAGATGTGGAAACTGATATGCTAGAGCATTACCTGAGCTTAAGGCATGGAAGCTAAGATGTTAGAGCATTACTTGGGCTTGAGGCATAGAAGCCAAGATGCTAAGGTGTTGCGTAGGCTTAAGGACTACTTGATATGAGGAAGGCTTCCTAATCTTGATGTCTTTAAGTAAGGCCCTTCATGAAAAATACGTTGAAGATCTAAGAGCTTTAGATTCAACACTCCATATATGACTTAGATTTTTCTTCTTTCAAGTACATATACAAGTCTTTTCGTATAGTGAAGGGAGTTCTTGGAGAAGATATGATAAGTTTAGCTGGTGGGATAGAAGCGGCTACTTACTTCTTCCTTGAAATGTATCTTCAAAAGTATGAAGAATTGCTAGTAGTGCCTTACTTAGCAGTAATAGTAAGGTTTAACAAAGCCACTTCCCATTGTAAGGAAGTAGTAGTTAACTTTAACACGAATTGGAAACATGGCTAGGAATTGATCTATGACCCTTATGGCCTACAATATAGTCTACATTATTTGTATGACTTCAAGGAGACCCCCCTCCTCCTTAAAGAGTATCCTCATTAACCATAGGAAGTTGATTAATTTAATTGGGAGGGTAGCACCTTACTTGCCCAATAATAATAGGGCCTAGCAAAGATATACACTATTGTGCTTCAGCAATGGTAGCCAACCTTGACATGAATTGAGAAACACGGACCATAGCAAATTCTTCACCTTTGTGGTCTCTTAACAGTCTGCATCTTACATGCAACTTCAGGAAGACGTAAGGTGTTGAATTATCCTAGCTAGTGCTCTTAAGTGATGTGATCAAGTCTTGTCTTGGAAGTCTTGATATCTTGCTTTTAACAGGTTACATCAAACATGGTCATTGTGCTCTTCTTAGGAAATGTCATATCTCTACTGTCACCTTACTTTGCTCCCTAGTAGAGTCACTAAAATTTAGATGTTAGGGTCCTAACTAGGTAAGCTGAGCTATGTAAGTATTATGTTACATATAGCCTCAAAGTAATGATGTAAAGCTAATGTAAGCCCTAAAGTTAAGCCAAATGACCGCAGGATTAAACTTAGTATACAAAGTTTATGATGAACGTTTAAAAGATTCGATCAAACCTAAATTATAAATTATAGATAGAAATATTAGTAAAAATAACCCCTATAAACTTGAATTTAAGAAAATAAGTAATAAAATAAGAAATTATAAAATTTTCAAATTTTAAGTATAATAATTGTTAATTATCGAAAAGGCAAAAAGTGTAATCTAATAACTAATAAATTGCTAGAGATAGATTATATGTATACTAAAAATCATAGAATGACCTAAATAATAATTAGGAATGTTCACATGTACCCCATATGTATTTACATATAGATAAAAATATGTGAAATTACTTAAATTAGTTGGAAACTTATTAAATAATTAAAGAAAATTATTAATTAATTAAGAAAAAATTAGAAAAAAAAAATCAAAGAAATAGGGAATGACTTGGATTTGGTCGTAGTAAGTCAAGAAGTGAAGAAGAAAAATTAACCAATTAAAATCAAGCAACACAAAAGACAAAATTTAAGGGATTTAGACAATGTCTTGTCCAATTAAATGCATAATAATTACTACAAAGCTTTATAAATAGGGAGAAAAATTATAGAAATCATTTAGACAATTAGAAGTTATAAAAAATTGAGAGCATCGAAATTTGAAGAGGAAAATTAAGGTTTAGGAAATTATTGAGCAAATCTGTACAGTAGAAGCTAGTGAACCGAACCTACACACCACCACCACTTGGGACCGAGCCACCACCACCACCACCCCACTCCAGACCTACCACCTAGATTGGCCAACACACTTGGACCGATGTTGGAAGCTCAAAAGCCATTGGACCGAGTGAGTCTTCCATCTGCTTCGATTTTTTACAATTTCTTAAAATTATTTATTTTGCTTAGAAAATTATGAAATTTATTATTCTGAGGTTTTATTATATGTAGATTTAAGGAAAATAGTGATTAAGTTTAATTACATCTGAAAATATAGGATTCTTAAGAAATTAAGCAAAACCGAGTATAATTAGAATTAGAAATAAATAGGCTTAAGAGTATAGTTTGGAGCTCAATTTTTTTTTTTTTTTTTTTTGTAGAATGCTTAAGTAATATAGAACAATGCTATGAAGCCTTTTTTTTTTAAATTTAATTTTCAAAATTTTTAAGTAAATTTTTATCCCTAAAATGATGAAAAAATTAAGTAATTTTGGGTTAGTTAGGTGATTAAGTGATTAATTACTGATTTAGATGGTAATTAGATGTTTAGGGATGTTAATCTCTGATATGGAAACCTAATCCTAATCTTAATCTTTGGAGTATTAAGTGTAATTAATATAGGAATTATGTAGTAATGGTAAGAAATTAGGAATATGTGGAATTGGAAATTTAATAAATATGAAAAATTAGATTTATTTAGATAATATAATAATAAAAATCAGTATATAATAAATTTGAAACAAAATTTAATTTTAGGTAATTGTAAAAAAAATGTAAGATTTTCTCACATTAGGAGTTAATCTGGTACCTCAATTAAATTAGAGTGTACCGAATAATTTAGAATACTAAATTAAGACCCAATATGATATTAAAATACTCGAGCTTAATGTGATTAATTTCACATTAGAATTCAAGCATATTTAGGATTCCTTGTATTTATAGACAATATAGAATCAAAACTAGAATCTAATTTAGAAACTAAACTCCGAAATAAGGTAGAATGAATCATTAGTAAATAATAAGTATACATGGAGAAATGAGTTAAATTATAACTTAGAATATGAATCATTAAAATATAAGTACTAAAAAGACGTATTTATATTATAGAATACCTGGAGACGAACCGACTTGCAATTAAGTGATTGGGCGATTGAGAATTCCAAATAAGTTAGGTTATTACTTACTGTATTGGAGTACTATTTTATGATACTTAGAGACTTAGGATTGTGTATGATTGTAATTGCAAGTAGTTTATACATGTGTTTGAATATTTGAATTTGTGTTGAAATTTGTAATGTGATTGATTTTGTGTTATGACTGAATTAGTGTGAAATTTTTTTAACACCCTAAATAGAATTTAATATTATTCGACTCTAATAACCTAAATTGTCATATATTGCAACCCTTTAGGAGATTATTAGGATTCTCCAACCAAATACCGATACTTTCGATAAAAATAGCGCTAGATAGCAATTGGTCTTTTCCTTATCCTTAGCCAAACTAAGTGACAGGAGAAGAGGTCGCGATGAGGATGAAGGCATTGGTTCAAAGGATAGTTTTAGGAAGAGTAGTGTCTCCATTGCACAAACTTGAGTTTGGTTGTGAGTTGTTGCATAACATGAAAACTCCTCAACCCGGATTAGAGCGGGTGAAATTTCTCTGATTTCGCAACGAACTGGACTATGTTGTGTGATGGCACATACTTGTTGCATTGCATGAAAATAATTACTTGATAATCTTGTTTGTGTTTGTATACATTCATGAGTCTCAAATTTAACTTACTAAATTGTAGTTGCTCATACCCGTATAAATCCTTTTGCGAGTCCTAATTTTTGAATACTTCAAGTATTATGCTACCCTACAACTATCCAAAGGTTAGTTCATTTGAAGCTTGAGGTGTGAAGATCAATTCGCTTAGTAGTAGATGTATAGCTAGAGTCTCCTTTATAGCTTAAAAATAAAAAAAATGATAATTATTATGTAAATTAGTGAATTGTTATGTTAATGTAGAATTTCCTGAGAAATTCTATGGAATGTACATGTAATTATGTATGTTGACTTAAAATTCCTAATAATTACTATAACTTTATCTAAACACTTAATTGAACTGTTTACTTCAAAGAGGGGAGTCGTCGACGCCTTATGTAGATCATGTCTATGGTAGGTACTGTGAGTCTAGTTACTATCATAGAATGGTTTACACGGTGGGACTGTTGCAACTCTGTGACTTCGGGGTGTAATAGATAACACTTAAGGGATGATTAGAAGAAAATGAGATAAGGAAGACGAACAGACAATCCCAGTGTCCCAAATGTACAAGCGATAGATAAGATAACCTTAGAGGACCTCAAGCATTCACCTTGTAGCTTTAGCGAGTAAGATCAATTCTTTACCTAAATTGCTTGTTTGATCTTAGAAAGCCAAGCCCTTATAGAGTAATGTTGTTTCTCTATTCTTTATGAGAGTTGCAAATGAGGAAAGACTAGATCTTTATAAGCTCTTGGACAAGTTAGCATCCATCAAATCATCTCAATGATCAACGGATAAGATAGAGATTGCTCAATTTATAGTCATCTAGAATGAGTTAGCTAATGAGTCCAAGGTTAATAACCTTCCTCATGAGTATATGAACCTACCTAAGAAAGGTTGGATGTGGACGAACAAGTCTAATGATCTTTATTTCGAGCTAGTAATAAAACTTTAATCATTGAGATGTCTTCTAATGTAGCAGATTAGAAATATGTTGGAATTCTAAAATTAAGCATGCCTAGACTAAGTCAATCTCAAGATTGATGACCTCTTAGGAACATGCTATATCAATGGAAAAAATTGTGAAAGGATCTACATAAAAATGGACAATATCTCGATGAGAGGAGTTTCAGTTAAATCTTTACAAGTAGTATTAAAGCAATTCACCAGTTGAAAGGGTAGAGTCCCTACTCAATGGTTCTCTTAGACCTATGTAACGAAACTGATAAAAACATTAGTTCTGTAAAGGGGTAAATCATAATACCTCTTGGATATTAGGTAAATAAACAATAATCATCAAGACACCTTTTATTGTAGTAAGGTGGAGTACGCTGGAACTTAAAAGTTAAACATACTCGAGCTAGGTTAATCGTACGATGGTTAAATTTTTGAGAAGCTACCATACTAAGAGATAAGACTATGAGGTGCATCACACTAAAGCGAACAATAATTTGATGAGAAGAGTTCTAGTCGAGTGATAATATCGGAGTAATCTACCAAGTCGAAAGGGCAAAGTCCTTACTTAGTGTTAATCTTGAACCCATGTAATGAAGTTAACAAGAACATCAGTTTTGTAAAGGAGGTGGATTGTAATACCTCTTAAATATTAGGTGATAGAACTTTAATTATCAATGTGTCTTTTGATATAACGGTTTAGAGTTTATCATAACTCTAAAGTTCAGTGCATTTAGTTAGGTTAATCTTAAGACATGTGATCTCTTAGGAAGCAATTGCACTAAGAGACTATAGCCATACAACGTTAGATGCCAAAGTAAACAATATCTTAATGGAAGAAATTCTACTCAAGCATTACACTTTAATAAGTAAATTGACAATATATTATTGTTATTATTTTTTTTTTCTTCTATTTTTATATGCATTTTTAACTCTACTTATGCATAACTTTTTTCTTTTTAAAATAAATGATCATGCCTATAGTTTAATTAACTATATACCTTTATTATATATATATTTACTATATATTTTATATTTTCCAAATTTAAACGTGTTTAAAACCTCCAAATGCTATAAATGCTTTATATATATGCCTATCTCTTTGTTTATAGTGGATGGATAGCAGTTATTGTTCCCTATCTCTTTAGTAATAGTGGGCAAATGGTAGGGATAACAACAAGTCTTTTTAGCAAATTTCAAAGACCCCAAATATCTCTACATATTTTCAAAAATTTAAAAGAATTCAAATATGTTGAAATAACAATAATCCTACTTTAGCATTTTTTGACAAGTTAAAATACAAAAGCATCCTTTCCTATATTTTATACTTTTGATTTATTTAATCCTTATACATTTCTTATTCATTTCAAAGAATCAAAATATTAAAATGTCATTTCCTATGTTTTATACTTAAAATTTATTCAACTCTTACATATTATTTATTCATAAAATTTCTGTTACCTTTTTTTTTTTTTCCCAACTATAAGTCTAGGTAAAGGATTTTATTGTTAAAAAATTTCTAGTGTTTTACTATTATTGTTTTCATTCAATTTTAATTATTTACGGATTTTTAATATATTAAAATTATTATTTTCTTTCTTTTCTTATTTTCATTTATTTTCTAACCATTCATATATTATTTTTTTAATGTCAATGAAGTTTAATTTTTGTATACAGAACATGAGTGTATTGGTTACTAGTAATGAATAAAGCGATTTAAATTAATAGCACTACAAAAATAGTGCACAAGTCAAAATCTAGAATACCATATTTAAATAAAGGGCTTTACATTATACTGATAGTGAAATAAAAATTCAAATTTCGATTGAATCGATTGATTAACTATATATAAATCAAATATGTTTGTATATATGTATGTATGCATGTATGTAATGAAGTGTGTATGTATATATATAAGGAGAGAAAATCGGGGTCATAATTATTAAAGCATATAAAGAAAAATACTATAATTGAAATGTTCATATATCAAAATTTTATTCATTCATTTTATTGTGAGATCCTTAAGATAGGAAATTAGCAACTTAAAGCTCTCATCTTTGGAAACCTTTTAGTTTGAGATTTTAAAAAGAATTCTTATGAACTATTGTCAAATAAGTATTTAATGAAATATCATCATAAATATCATAACTAAGTGCCAATTCTTAGCTAAGAATAGTGTTTATTTTATAATCTAGCTTTATTTGTTAAAAACCTTTATAAAGAAATGCTTAACATAAGAACCTAGGTTAATAACCCTAAGCTAAAGATGGCCTTAGAACCATATGTATATTTCAATGAAATTTATTGATTAATCATGTATAGACCAAGTATATGTGTGTAAATATAGACAAAACAAATTGAGCATTCAATAATGGCTCTTATTGTCCAAGAAAGATAATATCACAATAATATTATTGAGAAAAAAATTAAAGATATTAATCAATTATATAGAAAAAATCACTTAATTTGAATTGTTCATGTACATATCAAAATTTTATTTGTTCATTGACCACCACCTAATAATCTAGTTGTTATGTGAGTGCTTATGGAAGCAGGTAGAGACATATCAAGCTATATTCCTATTAATGTACTCAACATTAACCTTTGTCTCTCTCTCTCTCTCTCTTTTTAAAAAAGAAATAACTCAATTTTAGAATCATATGTATGTTTAAAATGTTTGAAAATCAAAATTTGATATTTATAGAGGGGATTAGGAAATATTAAAGGAATGTAGTGCTATATGTACTTACTTTATAGTTAGCAAATTCATCAATTATATTTTACAAAAAAATTGCAAATAACCTCCCAAATTTTAACGAAATTGTGGATTTAGCCCATAAATGTCAAATATTGTAAACATAAACAATATCTCTTCTTCTTTTTTTTTTTTTAAGTTGAAAAAGGTCAAAGTATTATTAAAGTTTAAAAAGTTTTAAAATATACTTTGATAAATTCAAATGGTATTTCTACACTGAAATCAAAGTTTAGAGAGGCCATTTGCAATCTATATTGTATTTTCCAATTTATCAAAGTATAAAGGGTTTATTCATAATGTTGAAGGTTTATAGGGTAAATTCATATTTGGATCAAAGTTCATGGAGTATTTGCATTTTTCTTTATATTTTAAGTATAATAGTTACATAATAATAATAACGGTGAGAAATAATTGGTGAAAATTTAAACTAAACTAATGATGACATGACAAATAAATATTATGGATGAAAAAGATTAATATGAAAATGTGAAAATTCCAAAAATTGTATATTATAATAATATGAACATGCATATTTCAATTTAGTTCACAATAAGGTTAGAGGAGAATATTTCAATTTGATGAGTCTCCTACTTTAGTTTTGATAACAACAAAACATGCATGAAGTTGATATTAAGGAGTATTTTGAGTGTTTGCATAAAGATGGAAGCAAACATTGAAGCAATGTCAAAGAGTATAGGATGCTCAATAAGAAGACTATCAAAACTTACAGATATAGAAACACTGTAAGATGGCAAAATGTTAATAACAGAACCATTAAAACTTAGAAGCATTCTCAAAAAGCACATACTAAAGAAGTATAATGAGACATAAAAGCAAACTTAGAAGCATGCTAGAAGAAGTCAGAATCTAACAAAGTTATGTTTGTTTTGTAGGTGAAAACCTATCTCCATTAGTCAAATATATTTAGATAATACATTTAACTGTATTCCATTATAAGTTAGATTAATTTTTTTGAGACCTTAATCATGGAAGTGAGAAGAAGTTTTGGATTAGTATCTGAATGTTTTGATCAAGTGTATGGCTTCACATCTAATCAAGAAGCGATCATAGTAATATTCATTTCATCTCTAGTTTCAATAAGGTGGTTCATTCAATTATTGATAATCAAAGTGGCCACAAAAATCAATGTGGAAGAAAGCTTTAAATGTGGTAGTCTATACATAACAACTTATGTTAAATTTAACTCAAGTCATGGATGTGTTCAGCAATGGATATTTAGTTAATTGTGGCAATTGGCAAGGAAGTTTATTCAACTAGCAGTAACCTTATTGTATCAACATGGAATTTAACTAGGAACCAACATGATTTCAACATAGAGGTGTTTCTTAATTTAAGTCCAACATGACCGACAACGTGGTAAGTGATCTCTATTCCCACTAATATTTTATTTAAGTCAAAGTGACGTTGTTTGGATGTTTTGATTGGAATTATTTAGAGAAACTATCAAGATTTGTTATCAAGTTTAAATTAAAGGAGATAAAGATATGGACATGGAGCTATTATGAAGAGATATTTATGGGATTCTATTTTTTAATCAAGTAGGATTGATATATACATGGAGCTAATTTTTTTTGGAGGATTTGGTAAAAATTATTACAAAAATATGAGGTTTTTGAATCTGTATGAATCTCAAATTAAAAGATGTTTTCAAATCCAAATCAAGCCATATTTTGCGGAAGATTTTTAGCAAAGAAGAGGACATAACAACATTTTAAAGGAGAATTTTTTTTTTATCAACAAAATTTTTTTATCCCGATGACGTTTCAGGAAGCTAGCCATTGGTTTATCCAAGTATAAAAGGCGTCTATTGAAGATCTAAAAGATATACATTAGGCAAAAAGCTCAACAACTCTCAGTTGTAAATCTCAAGAATATCTATTTAATTTAATAATTTACTTGAGCTGATATTCTTTACTTGTTGTAAATCAAAATCAAACTTAGAAGGTTCATTGTGCATAATTTAATGGATATTTCTTTGTAGTTCTTTGTTTAATTTTAGATTCCTTATATTTGTTAGTGAAGAGATAGCACTATAGATTTGTAATAGCTTATAGAATAGACAGCAAATAAAACAGTGTTGATTGTAGCCTTAGAGACCCTAATTGTACTCTCTTCATTTTTTAAAATAGTGGAATGATTGATTTTAGAATATTGAATCCCCAACAATAGAGCTGAAAGAGTTGACGTAGGCATGAGATCAAACCACAATAATATTTTTGCTGATCTTCTTCACATTCTCTCTTTACTTTTTGTAATATTTGCTTACTTATTTAGACATTTATAATTAAACTTTAACCCATTTGAAATAAATTAAATTAATTAAAGGGGACACTTCAAAAATTCAAAATTTTCAATAGCAATCAATCCACCACCTCTTAATTGCTTTAAGGGGACTAACAAAACTAGGACTAAACCTAATCAAATATAGTTTCTTATATATATATATATATATATATATATATATAATAAATGCATTGCATTTGAAAATTACTGCACAATTTCGAATTCATAGTCTTTGACCCAATGGATATTCATGCTAATGCTTGAGACATACTAGGGCATCCAATTTTCATAGGCTTATACCAATTTCAATCAATTTTCATGCTAATGCACTCATTAACCATTTGTTTCATGTGCTTTTTGTAAGGAAAAAAAAAATCAATTAGTTTATGCCATTATAGAGTGCCCAGTAGTCATTAGGAAGTCTCTAAATATTGAGGTGCTTTTCGTATTCACTTTTCCTCCCCTAATACATCTTTCTTTCCATTATCATTAAGATTTTATCAATCTTTATCAAATGCATTCGCCTGCTATTTGTTTCTCTATCAAAAATAAATTTGTTTCTTGAATTCAAGTATGCTCATACGTCATATAACAATGTCTAGCAATGTATCTATTTTGCTAAATAATAATAAGAAATTATGAGACCGATAGATTGGATCGACAAATTAATAGGTGGATTTATACTAGAGATCTTAAAAGGTTTGAAATTTAAATGTATGCTTGGAAAGATTCAACGCTCATATTGAATAATTAACCAATGGACTTATTAAATCCTCTCATTTACATTATCTCAATTCTAATCAATTTATTTTCTTAAATGCTTTTAAATGTAAACACTGGTTGAAATTATAAACAATGAGATGGCCTCACAATAATATCACAAGGTAGTTAAAAAAATAAAGACAACTCCAACCATTAATTTGAAATTTAATGGAGATTGAGAGGATGAAAAAAGTAGATGAACTATTTCCTATATTTTGTAGCATGTAGATATGTTGTGATATTTGCATTTAGATGGAAATGCCAAAGCTAGAAGTGATGTATAGTACTAAGTCTTCCAAAACAAGGAAAAGGTAATTATATTGGAATCAAGTATGATTTAGTATCAGT
>JAMXBB010000001.1:100307521-100392564 GCA_024138015.1 Lumnitzera littorea | reverse complement strand
ATAAAAACCAAATAGATTATATCGACAATTGGATCCTGAAATATTATAATAGCTTTTTATCCATCTATGTCTATCAAATATATTTTTAGCTGTTATATGTGTGTGTGTCCATATATATATATATACATATACATATATATATATATATATATATATATATATATATCTTCATAAGGAATAGCAGACTGTACCTTGACAACCACCGTCGCCGGAAAGGTAAGGATTTCCTTTGTAACCATCCAAACATCTGCACCGATATCCCGTACCGTTTTCTGGATTGAAACAAGTGGAATTCTCTTTACACATATAAGTCTTTGTTTCTTCACAGGTTCCTTCTCCAACAGACCAGTCTAGCACTAGTGGTACAGTACCGTTGTTGAAATTTGATAGATACTCCGTAGAAAAGATGAATGAATCGTTTGCTACTACAAATGCATAGCTGCATTTGTTGAAATCGATAACAGAGCTATGATTATTATAGCTAGCAATCGTGATTATGAAACTATATATATTCCTTGGAATGATGGCCTGGCAGCAGCCAATACCCGAACACGACCCGGTCTCCACACTACTACGGTCTGTACATGTGGTCACGCATCCCGTTGTATAATTATCCCCATATGCGAAGGTTCGGATCTTAGAAAAAACTGCGTAGGTGTCACAACCAGTGGCAATAAATTTATTTTTGGTGTTTGAAATGGGGAAACCTGGCATTTGTATGTATGCACGCAGGTTGTTTCTCTTGTCACCCGAAGCTGAGTAGCAATCACGAGCGACAAACGAAGCGACACGCAGCTCATGATCTACCACAGAGATATTGAAAATGGAAATTTTGCCTTTTCTTGAGCTTAAGTAGGGAACTGCCGGTGTGCTGGCGTTGTCGCAATCGACAGCATAATAACTTTCATTAACGTAGCATTTTCCTGGCTCGTCCCCGAGTAGACCAAAGGGATAGGGAACCTTCATGTCACCACAGCTACGTCGGCAAGCTACTGCAAGGGCCGAAGGAAAAATTACCATTAAGGCAAGAATACGAATGGGATGGTGCATCATCATCTTCCTATTTTTGGTTAAAACTGATTCTTTGGTAGTGTGAGAGGGGGTTGTTCATGGGTATGTTCTTATATAATATGTTAGGAAAAAATGTGACAAAACCTCGTTTATATTAGGAGACTTTTCAACCTCTTTTTCCCTATGACCAAAAAACAAAATAAATCTTCTTTCAGTGCCGTGCATAACTAGATTTGTTAGCATTATAAATTATTTGTAAATAGATATTTATCACACGTGTAGTCGTGCCGTGTATATTGTATCGCGTGTCAATCAATTTTGTATGAATGATATTCCTGATACAGAGTACCAACAAATGCCTGGCCAGATCAATAAATTTAAGAAACTTTGGAACTTCTTTTCATGTTGGAATGATGGAAAAAAAAAAAAAAGTACATTAGAGTTATATATCCTGCTCTGTGCAAGTAAAGTGGTATACTTAAATATTTTGCATAAATTTGAAGTTTTCTAAGAAAGGAAATAAATGCACCCTCGTTGTAACTTTGCTCAACTAATAGTGTGTTTAGTAATCTTAGTAAGGGTGGAAATTAGTGGATAAATGTATGGAATGAAAAACAAAGAAAATGAAAAGAAATGTAATATTATTTCTTATTTGGATATATAAGATGAAATGGAAGGAAAGAGATGGAGATAATGATACTAGTATTAGATTAAAATGTTCTTAACTTTATATGTTTAATTTTATTTTTAGGGATGTTTTTGTAATTTGATTAATTTCGATCAATTTCCACCATTTTCTCTAGACAAGTGAAGAGAAATTTAAGGACTTTAAAAGTGGGAATATTTTTACTTATTTTTCTCTATGTCTACCTATTGCCACCTTACTTTTTGTCGTTTCTTAGTTCTTGTCAGTAGTTGGTTTAAATCTATACGTATTAGACCTGTAAAACCATACACAATAAGGGGATACCGAGAGGTTGTCTGGTTTGACTATTTCGATACTTAAATTAACAATAAACTCTTGAGGAAATAGACTACTTGATACTCAGGCTTAAAATACAGAGTTTTCAAAGAGAGTTGCCGTTGGGTAAATACCTAGTATTTATAGCGGAGTAGAGCTGGCCATTAGAGATTAGTTGGCGGAAAAGATCTTCTCCTACAAGTATGGGAGAGTAAAGCTATCGTGCCCAATATGTCTCTAATATTCAGGACATGGTTGTTTTATCTTTATCTGATAGTTTATGACTGTTATAGTACTTTAGGAGCTTGAGCCACTAAAGCCTAAGGCCAAGGCCTACGAAGGTGAGCCTAAGGGTAGCAAGGCTTGACAAATAAGGTCAAGCCTGAAAAATCCCTGCCCAAAGTACCCTATCAACAGTTATTCCTCCCCTTTACCCTAGTCTCATTACTATGGAAGAGACAAGGAAAAAAAATGCGTGGGTCGCTCAGGCGTAACTAATCCGATGCCATGATGTCAATGTGATGAGATAAATCCGAGGTGATAGGTAGTCTGAGGTGGTGAGGTTCGAGGTAGGAAGTTGTTTAAAGCGATGGGTCCCCAATTCAAGAATGTTTGAGGTTAGGTGAGCAAGGGTGATCAACAGTCGTTACGAGGCAGAGTGCTAAAGACCCAAATGATGCTTAGGTTAGGGTGATAAAGTAGGACATCCTTGCAACTCATTAGGCAACAGTATCATGGCTTAGCCATACCAACCAAAAGGGCGTTGAATCAGCTGTGAAGAAACTTCTTATGGAAAGAATTTTTCAAAATGCAACTTTTGCCCACCTATATTCCATGCATTAAATGCGACATGATAGATGTCGTGCTACAGCGGGCTAGTATATAGTTACATGCGTTTTGTCTTTTAAAGCTAGTCGTCTGATCGAGATGTTTTCTATGTGCCTGCTATACAGTATCTATACAGTATTTCAAGGGATTCGCTCTTGTACGGATCCCCGTAACCGCCTGTACAACTTCTCAAGCAATTTGCCTATAAATGAGGGTATTGCAAGGAGAGAGCACTTTTTTACATTTTTCTTGCCTAGTCATTGTGATCTCTACTTCACACTCAAATTCTCCAACCTTCTTCTAGAGTTTCAATTTTTCCTTCAAGAATCACCAACATGTCAACCAACAGAAGTGAGGCTAGCTCTTCTTCGCCGCAACTTATATCCAGTTCAAACTCTACAAGGAGTGGTCCTCCTCAGGCATAGGAGGGCGAAGTGTCGTCACTAGCATAACTTGATCAACCTATGAGGATGGCCATGGAAGCATTGGATAAGGCCAGAATCATAAATGCCATCCCCAGAGACGTATATGCGGATATTGCCTTGCCCTCCGCAAAAGATTTATTTGACACTCCTAGTATGGGCAAAAGGCTTGACGGCCATATAAGTAAAAGTAAGCAATTTGCCCCCAGTTGGGTCATTAGCAACTTTCTCGTAGGGCCGATTCCTAGGTGGCATATTAAGCTGCTGCGCAAGGACGAACGGGTAGCCTTGCTACTGGGGAGGTACTTTGCGATTTTTGAGAAGTATCTAGAGTTTGGGTAGCACCTCCCCTTTAGTCATTTTGAAAGGGAGTTTTTCAACTACCACCGATGCAACCTGTCATAGGTCCCTCCTAATAGGTAAAGGGTGTTGAAGGCGTTCCGGGTGCTTGGCAAATACTTGGTGATAAAGGCTGCTTCCGAGCTCTTCTACCACTTCTACATGTGGAAGAGCGTTTGGGGGTGACCTTACCTCCAGCCGCGCTCGGGAAAGAAGTTGTTCTGCAGCCTTGTCGACTCAGTTAAAGGCTGGTAAGACGAGTACGTAGTGGTGGAGCTACCCAAAGAGTTCGACTTCTAAACTCAAAGGACCAGGATGGTCCATACAAGAGGTGAGAAGAGGCTCGGGCCAAGCGATGCCGAAGCTGTTTAGGAGATACTGGCCTTCATGGAGCTAAGAGGTAGCTAGGAGATCAACGCTGCGGAAACCGTAAAAAGGTATTTCCAGTGCCCGATCTCCGAGCTCTACTCCAACATGAAGAAAGTTGTAGTAGAGAAGTAGGTTAAAGGTATTGGTTCATTCCTACGCACATTTGTTGTGCTTGTGTCAGGGTGCTTCATCTGACGCTTGTAAGATGGGAAGACCTCCTTGGTCATATTAGTCACGACAATGTTTTACAAATGGTATTGATAGTTTCTTTTCCTAACCTTTAAATCGGTCTTCCTACAGGCAAGGGCTTAACTCTGAAGGTGCCTTATTCATCTGTGGACGATCTAATGAGTCGGTACCAAGCGCGTTCAAGGGCGACCCAACTAACGGGGAAGACAATAAGGGTGAAGTCGAGGTCGGGCGAGACAAGTGAGGCACGATTGACATCTATGCCTCAAGCAATTCTCCTTGTCATCTGGGAAGAGCTGACGAACGTAGAGCCTTTGAGTATGGCTCTACCCACTCCTGCCGTCCACTTGTCCGAGCCCATCATCGTAGGCGATGAAGGTATCGGTGCGAAGGGGCCCAACATGTAGGTGCTTTCTCCTCCGAAGGTAGTAAAGGGAGAGACCGGGGAGGTAGCCACCCCACTTACAGCTCCAGGCGAAAAGTGCAAGGCTCATAAGGTACTCAGAGAGCCAGGTCTAGGGGAAAAGAGGCAAAAGCCCCTGGCGAGAGGACCTTTAGCTAAAGGGAAGTGGAATGAGTAGCCCTTTGCTCATCCCTTCCAAAGTGTGGATGATGTTGGAGACGAGTTTTTGGATGTCCTCAACAACTTTCGAAAGATGGGGTTTAGGCTAGACTCATTCCTAGAAGCACTATATACTTCTAAGGATGAGGTGCTGAAGAGGGGGGCCCTTAAGATGGAGATGAAGAGGGCCTAGGGGAAGATCCTACAACCGAAGTGGGAGGTTTATGCTGACGACCTGACGCTGCGACACTGAGCCCTCAATTATTAGGCTTCAATGGGGTCTTACACCCCTAGTGATTGGGCTATCTTAGAGAGGATCTCCCAAGAGGGTACAGGTAACCCCATACAAACTGTAGGTCACTTGAGTACACTAACGCAGTAAGTCAGCCTTTCTTGCTATTGTAGGGTTGTATTTTAATGTTTTGTACTAACTATGGGTTTCACTTTCATTTTGCAGTACCATGGCTAAGTGCTCCTTGAGCTAAGCAAATCTCATACTACTTAAAAAGAGGTAAGAAATTTACGGGAGACATTAGGTCAATAGAAGCGATACCTGCTAGAGGCAGAGATTTCTAGCAAGAGGTATATGACTAAGTTTTCCAAAGCTAATGCGCACTTGTGTCGCTCTGTTGTGCAAGTGGCAGGGCTTTAGGCGAAGCTCAAACATGCGGAGTAAGAGAGGGGCAAAGTAGAGATAGAGGCCTAGAGGGTCACGGAACTGAAGGCTGAACTAGAGAACTAGCAGAAGATGAAGGCTCATCTGTCGCAATGACTAGAGGAACAGCTAAGGCTCAAATAGAAAGAGAAAACGCCGAGCTGAAGGCTTCCATGGCTAGGCTGGAAACCGAGCTAATGATGAAGGTGTCCAAGTGTGAGGGCGTTAGGCCCATGTTACTAGAGCTGACCGACATGAAGGTCACTCTAGAGCAACAAGTCGGAGAGATGTAAGGTAGGGTTTCAGAGATAGAAAAGATCATCTCCAAGATGAAGAGTGAAGAGGTCCTCAATGATGCTATCACAAGGAAGGTAGTCGCCGACTATAGGGCCACCGATGAGTGGATAGAGGAGTTAGAGGACCTGTCTACTAACTCCGCCTACTTTACTAGGAGAGAAATCCTCTCCCATTATCCAGATCTACACTTGAGCTTCCTCAATTTTCTAAATTCCCTCACATTTAACAAGAAGAGGGAAGCCCTAGCGCAGGAGAAGAAGTTCACTTAGGCGGCCACAGAAGATACAGGTATGTCCTCTGATGCCGAGGTAGGGTAGGGTAGGGTAGGGCACTTCTACATCTTGCCCTGCATTGGCAACTCAGTAGGAGGATTCCTTAGAAGTTGTCCTTAGGGAAGATCCATCAGTAGGGGGTCTTGCTACTCCTAGTTCGCATGTCTCATGCTCCCTTTTAGCTCAAGGTTTGCCAGTTAAAGTGCCTACGGATCATCGCTCGGTATTAATTAACGCCTTAGATTTTTCAAATTTACCCAAGTCAGCTGACCCCAGGCGATAGCAGGGTTCTGTATTTTTTTTTTTTTATCTTAATGTAATTAGGGTCGAGATGTCGACCTTTGCTCTGTAAACAAATATGTATGGAATAAATAAATGAAGTTTTTCGAAAGTCTTATGTTATTTCACATTTATCATTAGCTTCTTCTGCTTAGTTTCATCAAGGTATTTCCTCTTGCCGAGGTTATCCTAAAGGAGTTAGGTCAGCAGCGTTCTAACTTACCCGGTTTGTAGGAGTTCCTCTATACAAGCAGTGTTTCTCCTTGCCGAGGTTACCTTAAGAGGGTCAGGTCGGTAGCCTTCCGACTTGCCCAATTGAAGAGAGTTCCTCTCTACAAGGGGTGTTTCCCCTTATCGAGGTTACCCTAAGGGGGTCGGGTTAGTAGCATTCCGACCTGCTCGATTTGTGGGAGTTCCTTTGTACAAAGGGTGAACCCCTTATCGAGGTTACCCTAGGAGGATCGGTCGGTGGCGTTCCAACTTGCTTGGTTCAATGGAGTTCCTTTGTGTAAAGAGTGTTTTCCTTTGGCGAGGTTACCCTAAGGGGGTTAGGTCGGTGACGTTCCGACCCGCCCGGTTTATGGGAGTTCCTCTGTGCAAGGGGTGCTTCCCCTTGCAGAGGTTATCCTAAGGGGGTTAGGTTAATGGCATTCCAACCTGCCCAATTAACTATTCATGTGCAGAGACAAAGTGAGAGAGAAAGAAGTATGCAATTAATTGAGAACTTTTATTTCAGCACAATTGAAAGAAAAATTGTACATGATGAAATTTTAATCCAAAATAGAAACGTAGATTATCGGCATTCCATGTGTACGGGGTAAGCTCGCCATCCAATCTTTCCAATCAGTATGCTTCATTACCTAGTCTCTCCCTGACTTTGACTGGGTCTTCCCAATTGAGGGCCAGCTTGCCCTATCCTTCACGTGAGCTAATGGATTCTAATTTTCGGCACACCAGGTTACCGACCATGAACTCCTTGTGTCAAACTTTCCAATCATAATATCAAATAGCCCGGTATTGGTATGTAGTCACCCTAGCAGCGGCAAGGTCTCTAATTTCCTCGATGGTATCAACACCTGCCTACAATAGAGAGTTGTTAAGGGCAGCGTCGAAGCTTCGAGTCCGAATATTAGGGAACTCAAGTTCGATAAGGAGGATTGCCTCTAACCTAAAAGCCAGACAGAAGGGGGTCTCACTTGTTGAAGTGTGGTGCGTAATCCTATACCCCCATAAGATATTAGGCAACTCGTCAGCCTAAGCACCACAAGATCAGTCTACATGCTTCTTCAGGCTATTTAAAATAACCCGATTGGTCGCCTCTACCTATCCATTTGATTGGAGATAGGCAACTGAGGTGAAGTGCGGGGTGATGTAGTGCTTCGCATAGAACTCCCTGAACTTAGGTTTATCAAATTGTCAACTATTGTCCATAATCAATGCATAGGGGACTCCAAATCGAGAGAGAATGTTGTTTCTAACAAAGGACTCTTTAATCTTCTCTATGATTCTGGCTACAACTTTAGCCTCTACCCACTTCATGAAGTAGTCCATGGTGACAATTATGAACTGCCGTCTTCCCAATGCTTTCAGGAAAGCACCGAGGATATTAAGCCCCCATTATGCAAACGACCATGGCTTGTTAAGGGTTGGAGGGGGATGCTAGGCACGTGGCTTATTGGGGTTTACTTTTGGTACTGTAGACACTTCTAGGCTACGAATTTTGCGTTTTGCCTCATGATAGGCTAATAATATCCATGCCGTAGCGTTTGAAGGTACAGGGCTTGAGACTAAATGTGATTGTTACACACTTCGACATGTAACTCTTCCATGATGTGCAGCCCTTGCCCTTTTCGGAGACACTGAAGCAAGGGGAGGCTGACTCCCTTGTTGTATAAGACGCCATCAATCAAAGTGTAATTGGTGGTGTGGTACCGAAGCTTCTTCAACTCCCTCCTGTCCTTCGACAACGTACCCTCCTTTAAGCAACTATAGATGGGATCTATCCAGCTCGACTCCGGTGCCACCGTGGTTAGTTCTAGAATTTCAGTCGAGCTCGAGGCGATGCTTTTTTCCGACAGCTACTCTATGAAGATCTTGCTGTCCATCATCGCAGGCTTCCGTATGCTAGTGGAGGCCAAGTTGGATAGCTAATCAACCACGGAATTTTCCAATCAAGGGATGTTCAAGATGTCCTAGGAGGGGAACTCCACCAAGAGGCTCTTTGCTTTCTAGAGGTACATTGCCATAGTGTCATCTCTGGCTTCATATTCACCTCGAACCTGCTAGACGACTAGCATGAAGTTTGAGAAGATTTGCAATTGCTCTGCACCAATCTCCCTGGCTAATTTGAGACTGGTGATGAGTGCCTCATATTTGAATTTATTGTTACTAGAGTTAAATCCAAACTTGAGGGCGTAACAGATGGTGACCTGATGCAGGCTGGTTAAAACCAAGCCTGCGCCTCCACCCCCCAAGGTGGAGGAGTCGTCTACATGGAGAGTCCACACCAGTCTGTCACCACCCAATGGTGCTTCATCCTCTCCTGTGTACTCTGCTACGAAGTCGGCAACACTTGTGCCATGTAGGCCATCCGTAGTTAGTACTGAATTCCGTACGCACTCAACTCCATTGCATACTTCATCATCTGTCTTGATGTGTTAGGCTTCTACAAATTTGCCCATATGAGGGCAATGATTTCGTCCTTCACTTCGGTTGGGGTCTCAATTTCGACCTTTGTAGTTTGGTCAAGAGGTGCCGATCTGGACATCTTTCGTTTTTTCTCCAAGCTCACCCCTCTCAGTCAGTCTCTCATGCAAGCCTGTTTCTAAGGCAAAGACGCCATCAGCTTTAGCCCCTGACATATAGCTCTAATGAGAGCTTTAGATCACACCTGCATACTCCTACCCTGGTTAGCATCGAGTATTTAGCCTTTAGATGCAAGGAGGATGTGATCATCCCAAATGCGTTTAGACTTGGTCTTCCCAAGAGCGCATTATAAAGGGATAGACAATCAATCATAATGAATTCCATGGGTCGTTATGCGACGTGGTCATCATCGCCAAGTTCGATGCCTAATGTGATGATACCCTTAGCTCGGACTGTGCTATCGTTGAAGCCAATCAAATTGTGGTGGTATGACTTCATCTTTATTGGCAGCTTCTTCCTCATCTTGTCATATGTGTAGAGGAAGAGTATATTGGTAGAGCTACTAGTGTCTACCATAATCTTTAGGACCTTAAATTTTGAGATCCTTGCCCCCATCACGAGGGTATCTTGGTAGGGAGTATCGACCCCTTCAAGGTTGGCGTTGGAGAAGGAGATGAAAGTGTCTAACTTCTATCTCTTTTCACGTATTGCCTGTACCTCCAATTAGGCATTAACCAAGCTACTAGTGTTTGGTAGGCTCCTAGGTTGTGGGCCCCCTACGATCACGTTTATAACGCCATTAGGGGCGCGATCATTGCGGCAGTCATTATTCTACTCCGCTTGGGTATCTTCGGTCCATCACCTTCGAGGTCCCCTGTCAATATCATCATCTGAACTATTGTTGTTCCTCCAATGAACCATATATTCATTAAAGAAGCCATTTTGAATGGCGTACTCAATGGTGTTCTTCAACTAGAAGCACTCTACAATAGTATGGCCGTAGTCATCGTAGAACTAACAGTATTTGTCGGAGTTCCAACTACTAGGGTTTCCCTATGTTTTTTATGGCCTCTACAACAAGTTTTAGTGCTTCACTTCTAAATAGACTTGGGCTATGGGTCTATTCAGAGGTGTATACTAGCTATAAATGGGAGGAGGGAGAGGGTCACGCTTTAGTCGGCGCTTCTTCTTCTTCTAGAGCTCTCCCCTTCTGGCCTACTTGGCATTCTTCCACCGTGGTGATCCCTTACGAATAATTTTTCCTCATCTTGCTTTTCACCAGACCTTTCTCAGTCAGCGTCGCACCTAGCGCGAATATTGTTTTCCTGGTTGATGTACTTATGAGCTTTGTTCCAGAAGTCAACCAGGGTCTTTGGCTTAATCTTCGTAAGTAATTGAAAGAAATCTCTCGAGGGTCAAATGTTAAGCTATGCGGCATGGATAGCAATTCCCTCATTTAGCTGAAGGATTTTGACCATGATCGAACTGAACCATGTAATCGCGTAAGGACCCACCTTCACCCTACCTTACCAGGTATAAGGATGATGTATCCTTGGATGGGGGCTTATTAGCCGTAAAATGGAGGCTAAACTTCTTGACCAGCTCATTGAAGGAGCTGATTGAGTTGTTAAGGAAGTGGTTAAACCATGTTCATACCGCCTTCCTTAGCGTACCTCGGAAGGCCTTGCACAATATGGTATTCCTATAACCATAAAGGGTCATGAGGGTACGGAAGTGTAAGAGATGTTCATCGGGGTCGCCTATACCACCATATTGGTTCAGGGATAGAAGTTTGTCGTTGGAGGGTAACGCTTTATCCTGGACACCCCTGATGAAGGGGGTCTTATTGTTGGCTGCTAGCCTGGCGTCACCAGCAAGCTAACACCCTTACTACTTGGAGAGTCACCTTACCATTGCATGAAGCTTAGTCAAATTGACATTGTCTGTTGAGTGAGCTCATTGTATAGTAGAATGAGCCTAGACTCCCTACGATTCTACTTCTTGCTCATTGCCAACTAAAGCTTGGTCATGGGTAGCTGCAGACCTTGCTAGCTGCTGGTGCAATAGTAGATCAGGCTGCTGATCCTTACCATTCTACTATTGTTATTGCTGCTGCTATTCGGTGTTCTACCTAGTGTGGGCATCTGATGCTTTAGGATAGTGAGTTTGCACACTGTGCCGCTCTACTTAACCTAAGCGAACGTGGAGCATTCTGTTTTACGTGGTATACTCCTTAACCACACGTTTCATATGGGCTAGCCGCTCCTCTAGTATAGCCCTTGGGAGGGGTTGATTGCCCCCAAGCTGGTCATTTACCAGTTGTTGATTTCCTTGCTCTTCACGTTGAGACATGTTGTCGAAAGGCTCAATGTAGGTAGTGTTTAATGTGTTTAAAATTTTAGGTGTAAAAATTATATTTCCTACAGACAGTGCCAAATGTCATTTCTCAGTTCCTACCTGTAGGTGGTTTGGATCTGCACATATTGGGCCTGCAAAACAATACACAGTAAAGGGATGCTGGAGGGTTATCTAGTGTAGCCACTCTGATACTTAAGTCAGCAATGGACTTTTGAGAGAATAGACTACTTGATATGTAGGCTTAAAATACAGAGTTTTTACAGAGAGTTACCGTTGGATAGATGCTTAGTATTTATAGCGGAGTAGAGTCGACCATTAGAGATCAATTGGCGAGAGAGATCTTCTCCTGTAAGTGTAGGAGCGTAGAGCTACCGTACCCGACGTGTTCTTAGCATTCAAGACATGGTTGTTTTATCCTTATCTAGTAGTTTATGACTGTTACAGTGCTTCATGAGCCAAGGCCACTAAAGCTTAAGGCCAAGGCCTACGGAGGTGAACCTAGGGTGGCAAGACTTGACAGATAAGGTCGGGTCTGAGAGGTCTATGCCTAAAGTACAATGTCAACACTTTTAATATCCAATCAAAACATTCTATTAGTTTCATTCTGTTTCCAAAGCTTTCCATAGATTTTACCCTACTAAACATAGTTTAAGTTTTAAAATACTAAAAAATCATGCAATTTATCCAGATATATGCAACTAATGTAGTATACTTTACTACGATCATTACAATTTAATTACATGAATACTAGTCTAACATTAGAATAGACTATATTTGACTTCCACTTTTCCAATGCTATAATATAATAGTAATTGCCAACAAAAGGAATATAGTATACTTTAATATTTTATTATATAACATCATAACTATTTCAAACTCAAGGATATTTCAATAGAAAGGCTAGCTAAATGAACCAAAACCTTTGCTCTATACTACTTCTATCCTATTATAGATAGAAGTACACTTTTAATCATTAGTATTTATTAACTTTTATATTTTGGTCTCAATACTCTTTTTTACTATTTAAGTTCTCAATGTTGTTCTTACTCTTATGAAAAAAATGACTTCCATCAAATCTATTAGATTTCCATCCATCTCTTCCATATGTCAATTTTAAATTGGTTCATAATAATTAATTTAGTAAAATTTATAATATTAAATATTTTTAGTTACATAATGTAATAAAAAAATAATATCGAATATATTTAATTTTATAATATAATCAAAACAATAAAAATGACTAAGAAATTAAAAGTAAGAAAAAGGAGTTGAAAAAGATTGTATGGACCTTAGCCATTAGCCTACCACAGCCAACTATTAAGGTTGCAAATGAGCTGAGTTATTCATGAGCTACTCGGGCTCGATTAGTAAAAAAGTGAAACTTGAGCTCAAGATAAAGCTCGCTTATCTAAACAAGCCAAACTTGAGTTTCAGTTCAAGCTCATGAGCTTATTTATTTAGACTTACAAGCTAGTTTGTGAATAGGTTTATAAATTTTATAAATATTTCAAATATTATATATTATTAAAATTTAAAAGCTAATGTCTATAGAATATATATAAATATATAATATATAGGATAATATATAATATATAATTCAATTCTTGTTCACTATCAATTAATCTCTCTGTTTATCTATTTCTTAATTTTATATACTTAACCTCATTAATAGGTTCGAGATCGGTTTATTTTAGCCTCGGCTTGACTTGAGTTTAATTAATAAATGATTCGAGCTCGAGGATAAGATAAAGGTCGTTTATCTAAATAAGCCGAGCTCAAACCTCAATTTAAAGCTCAATAAAAAAAACTTAGTTTGAACTTAAACTTGATAATTTTTAAACAAGCTAAACCTAAGTCTTTAAAAGCTTGACTTAGTTTGGCTTGTTTATAGCCCTACCAACTAAGCAACTACTCTAAGGTTGCCCTTCAAAAGTTAACATATTTTTAAAATGGATAGAAATTTTAATGGATTTAACAAAATTATTATATTTTGAGGTTTTGAAAACTTTAGGAGCTCAAGTAGAGGGAAAATAAAAGGATAAAGACTAAAAATATAAAAATAGGTAGATATTAAACGTTAAAAATGTGCTTTCTTGAATATGTATTAATTAGACACCGAAAAGGTTCACGTTCGTATGGACGAAGAAGAAAAAAAAAATCATAATAAAGAAAAAGAAATAAAACTGCCTCACATTCTGTTAAACATAAAAGAATTTGAACAAGTATATGGAGGTCTGCTCTCAAATACATCTAACAAGCCGTCGCCATGTCAGAGACTGCTGATCCTTCATCGCGCGTCAATATAAGATCTACAAATGATAAATAAATCGAGTTAAACTATGGTTACATGAGCATTAAGAACTAACTTTAATAAATCATTATTATTATTATATCCACTCTTATAAAAAAATTATCATCACACTTGCCAATCTATTATGGCAGTAGCTGACTACAAGAAAATAGTATTATAGAAATGAAAATAAGTAACAGTTTATCAATAATTACTATAACTTGTAGCAATTTAGTTTTTATTGAGTGCCTCTTGCAGCAATTTGTCGATTGTATCGACAACTTACATATTAGAAATCCTTTTAACATTTCGATATGAAAGATATGCTGCAAAGTGTTTTTTACATTGCGGTATGCTTAGTTCTTTTAGTATAGGTACCCACTAATAGAAGTTACATTAACAATGGTTTTTCATATTGTGAATTTTGGAAAGCATCCCTAATACGTTAACTTCTAACAATCTTGAATAGATGCTCTATAGGCGCTTGACAAAAACAAAATTAGGCAATTGCTGAGAAATCACCTTTGGTTTTCTATTGCTAGTGTTCCATTTTCTTGTAATGTCTGTAACATTGTTTAAAAGATTAAATAATGTTGAAAAGTATACCATAGGCCGATTGGATGCCATAGAAAAACATTATTTTGTTATCTGGCGACTAAAAAAGCCAAAAGTATTACTAGTCCTCCTTATGTTTTTTTCTCATGGAAAAATTTGTAACTAATAAAAATCAACTTCAAGACTATGGCCAATTCTTTGTGTGAACTCAAAAGAAACCTTCTTTGGATATTTTCAGCCATTTGCATGGCAACATTATTCTCGACACGTTTCCCCGATAAGACTAGCTACCCTGCTGTAACGCTAGTTGATAGGACCCATCGGTTAATGCATGATGACGGAAAATTAATGTTTATGAAATTTGGTATTATTTCGTTGTCATATTTTTAAAGTTTGAGTTTTCAAATCCTCTAAATCAATAACGATGTAAGTCAATGCCTTTTGTAGGCAAGTGGCTTGAACGAAATGGATTCATTTCCTCTCTCTCCCATTTTATTTTAGTAGTATTTGGCAAAATATATGTGTGTGTGCATATATATATATATATATATATATATTAGTTTAAAGGACAGAAAGGTATCAAAGTGTTCAAATTTGTCTTCGATTTTTCTATATATTTCCTTTTGTAATATAGGATATTTGGACAACATACTCAAAAAAAAAAAAAAAAAGAATCCCACAAACAATTTTGTCTGCGTATTTGTCATATAAGATATTTGAAGACTATATTGTATTGAATTGAGGTCGTTTAGGATTTTAGATACGAAGTGAATTGCATGGAGAAATGAACCAAAGGTTATTAAGGCCCGTAAGTATTAGTCGAGGAAGAGTTTTGGTGTAAGAAGTGGATGGTAAAAGATAGTTGTAGTGGGGCTAGGTAGTGCATGATTTTGTATTGGTTAGATAATGGAACTAAGCTAGAACTTGTTTCTTGGTTCAATTGGATTCTGGACTTCTAATTGGTTTGTTATGATTTCCAAGTATGTAGTGCATATTTGTTGGTTGTACTTGCAAAGCTAAAATTAAACTGTACTAATTTGAATCCAACTTAAACTTTGATTGCTACTTGTGCTTATCACAGCCCATCTTAAGTCCAAAGGGCAATGCTGATCTCATCATGAGATTGTAACTTTAAACCTAAGTATCATGTTTCGTGGTTGTTGTGGTCAATCAAACAATGCCATAGTATACATGTCTTAAAGTAAAAGACTTATATATCTACATCTACCTATATATGTATAAGAGATCATGGTGTAATAGGGCTATGAGTATCCTTTTATTCTATGTAGGCTTATATTCAAGATAATTAACTTGTTGTCTATTATATTCTAGGTAATTAACTTATTGCCTATTATTTCTTACATTAAACACATGTGAATGATTGTTGTAACATCAATGTGTGCTTATGCATTATTTACTTAGTTTTGGATCATTCTTTTATTTTTACAACTATAAGTGATAAGATGAAATTTGTTGCCTATGTATAGTTGGGACTATTACCATCAAGTTAGATGAAAGTTGTTTAGAAATTCTATCTAATGATGTTAATGGCGAACTATAGAGATGGGATTAATAGTATTTAGTAAAATGTAGATGTGACTAGTACTATATTATGATGAAGAAACTGATGATCTATTGACTTATGTAAAATAATGTTGTTAAGCTTGTTGGTAAGTTTAGTTGGTATAAGAGTTAGAAATATTGTCCTTAAATGTGTTTGTGGGTGGATTGACTGGCCTATCAATTAATCAAATTGTGGGAATTATGGAAACATGTAATATTATATTATTGACAAGAACTGCAGTGACATGTCTTACAGGAGATTTGGAGACTATAGTGATGTTCTAGAGTTTTAATGTATCATTAGAAAACTAAAGACACATGGTAGGTTATAGTGCCCTTAAGTATGGGGCATTATTGTATCCTAACCTTGCTAAGGCTAAGCTTAGGGGTTTAATCCTTTAAACTAGATTTATTAAGTGCTTAAGTTATTAAATTAGTGATTTAAGAATTGAATGAGTAATAAAATAATTAATAGAATAGATAAAGCAACTGAAAGGCAGAATACACGACCTCAACACAACTGTATACATAGACATATAAAGGTACACTCTCAAATCTTTAGAGAAATGTAAGCGTGTTTCTAAGAAAATAAGGGATTCGAGAGGTACACAACCATGTAAATCACCTACGTACGAAAACATACCTTAGAGCCCAAAACAACATAAGCGTGTAAGCTTCCATAGCCAATGCAAGAGATACATGAGTATGAATGCAACCATGTTCTTGCCCATATTCCCATACTCTCTTAAGGATTCTCACCAAAATGAGCTCATTCACTCCTAAACTCAAACTTTTGATACAATACTTATCAAAATGTGTTGTCCTTAACTCCAAACATCATCAATTGACACAAAAGACACTCAGATGTGTCCTTTCTACCACAAAATGAACTTTATATAGAGATCAACAAAGACAAGATCACATGCACCTTATTTTACTTAAACTTGTGACGGTTACAATAATGCTTTAATATGATCTAAGCAATCCTTTGATCAAAGCACAAATCACAATAAGAAATCTCTTAAAATTCTCTCTTTTCTTATGAAATCATCGCTTACTTACTTAGGGTTCTCGATATAAAACCCAACAACTTATACCCTTAGGCTTGTTCTCTTTCGGTAATATACCAACACAACATCTTGATTAGAAAACAAAAAGATCCTCACTTGAGAAATCCTATAAGACAACCTAAAAAGAAGCTAACCTATGCTTTATACATTTGCTTGATCCTCTAAAGTAGAGTTTGATTATGACAAAGAAAATGGCAAAGAGTAAGGGTTCTAGCTTATAAGGAGCATTCATATCTAATGAGTAAAATTCCCACTTTGCCCACATAAATTTTCACTTAATTACTCTAATTCCATACTTATTATTATTTATTCTTTTATTTCATTTTGATTTATTTATGGCTTTTAAGGCTCAGCTTTAGTTACCTAATCCCCTAGTGCGCTAGCCTAGGAATTGCTCGGCAAAGACCATGCTTGTTCTCACTCATCAATTAGCTCACTACATCCCCAACATAGTAGTTAGGGAATAGCTTAACAAAGACTATGTTCGATCTCATTAACTACTTTGCTTACATACCTCTAGTATAGCAACTCATAAGAGCTTAAGGAAGACCTTACTTAGTCGTACTCATTATGACTAAGCTTGCTTATCCCTTGAATACTAGCTTAGGAAGAGTTTGGTGAAGGCCATGCTTAAACCCTCTTACCATTTAGCCAATATATGCCTTCAGGCTAGGATCGGATTGGCGAGTGACATAGCAAGCCTTCAAACATCATATGGGTGCCTTAAATGACCAAAAGCATACCACCCAACTTCTTAGTTAAGCTATATCATGGAAGTTAAGCACCCAAACCATGACCCATGACAACGCTCGCCCATGGATGCTTACCTAACAAGAGCAACCTCTTCTTACCGACTAATTACAAAGTAGAAGTAAGTGTTGATGGCCTTTCTTCTCCATGAGCCTTTAAGCTAAGGCCGACTTAAGATGCATATCTAATATAAGGAGAAGAGGATATGGAAGGATGTGTGGCACATACAGGATAGCCATAATCTTTTAACCTTATGGGATTTGCTCTCTACAAACCATAAAGTTTACAAGGGACTAGATAGTGGATGTAAGCCAATAGCAACTTTCTTCCTCCTCCTACAAATACCCTTAAGTAGTTGTAACTAAGGGGATGCAACTCTTAAACCTTAAACCCTTATTACCTCAATGTTTTTGCATTCTCACTCCCTTAACCCTTACTAACTTGAGCATCTAAGTGGCTATATCAGAATAAACTTCAATACCTACTCGCTCACGTCAAATCCCTAACAATTAGTCTACTTTGTAATGTGCAATTAGAGTATGTTTGAAGAAACCACTAATTAGTGGTAAAATTATTTACATTTGTAGGCTTAATGTGCATGGAGTCACGTGCTTTATTCTTTCCAATCTTGTCTATGTCTAAGTCTTTATCTCATAAAAAACAAAAAATTTAATTATAGTGACGATAATAAATAAATAAGATTATAATTAAATATTAGTAATTATAGTGACAATAACAACAACAACAACAATAATAATAATAATAATAATTTGTAAATAAGATTATATCACATTTGACATCTGTCATGCTCTTATAGGTTTATAGTATCAATGTCATTTATTGGAAGAACACGGAGTTGGTTTGGATAGTATAAATGTTTACTAAAACTTAGATTAGATAATAAATTTACATTTTTAAAGTTCATATAATTAATTGGAAAAATAGGAGAAATTTTAGGCAACAAATGTAACATCATCATGATAAAATATTGATTCGACATAATTCGATCACTGAAATTTTGAAAACACATCTTAAACTATTGTTATTTTTCATATTTTTAGCAATAGATTTAGAGTTATTAGCATATTTTTCATAATTTTCAATTTGTACTATGATTATTACAATATTCAATATATATTCTTAAACTATTTATTTTTCCATTAAAAAATAATTACTAGCATGTATGATGTCTTCCCTCTAACCTAAATAATATATTTAGATTAAGGGAAGGAATGCAAAGGTGAAACAAAGTGTGTTTTGAAAAAAGATGCCTTTATTTAGAAAGGATAAGGAAAGAGAATGATGTTGATTTAGAAGAGAAAACTTTTCTTTAAGATCATAAAAACCAATTTTACCAAATTAACACAAAATTACTATTTTATCCTTAAAGTGAAAGTGCACTTTAATTAAAATTGCAAAGACTTTTATAGCATTTTGATTAAAAAAAAGAATTATGTGGTACTTATCTTTTCCCCTCCACTTCATCTTTAATTCTTTACCTTTGCTTTCTTTCCTTCTAATTTCTTCTTCCTTGCTAAACATAGTAATTGAGTGAAGTTACTATCAATATAGCATAGTAGAAGCAAAGTACATTTTTCAAACCTCTTTAAAAAAATGTCTTACTTATCATAAAATTATTGCACTTGTTGATATATCTTTCATATCAAAATAACATTTTTTGATGGTTGATCTCTACTTTGTAAATTTGCTAGTTACCTACAAGACAACACACGATTAGTAGGGTGCTAAGGTTTACTCTGGCACCACCACTTAAATGCTTAGGTTAGTGGAGGTTTTAGTGGAGTAAAACCCTAATTAAAAGATAGTAAGAGTGAGAGGCCAAAGGTCATTTAACTAGGTACCTCATCTCCTATTTATAAGAGATGAAGTTAGGTTTTCGTCTAAAGTGAGCTTAGCCCTTATCTTAGGCTAGTTGACTTTGGGGCTTGATGGCCTATGGCCTAAAATACCCAGCAACACCCTCCTTTGCCCTAATTTCTTTTGGCAATGTGTCTAATAAGGAGACTGAATGCCTCTATGGGCTCTCAAGTTCTTAAGCTAAGCAATTACACTATAAGGAAACTTTTCATGGGTATTTCCAGCCTTTCTCATGATTTGGAGAGCTAGAATATTAACTTAAGCAAAGTAATGTGGCACATGCTATTTAGATTATTCTAGGCTTTATTGCCAATGAAGGGATCCAAATGGCTTGAAGAACAAAGCCAAATCTTCCTTGCGTTTTTGTGCTAATAAAGGTAATCAGGTTGCTTTAAGAAGGAAGGTGGATTTATCCTCGAGCTTATATGTCAGTAAGAGTGATCTGAATAAAATATGTAGGTTTTTCCTAAGCATGAGTTCTATTGGGTTATCTAAAGAAGTAGGCCTGCTTTGCATTAAGTAATGTAGGCTTTTGTTGCCTCGAGTTACTCAACTATATTTAGGCTTACTAGCTTCAAATTTTTAATTTAGGCATAAGCTTGTAGATTATCAAGCCGCTTAGTAACTGGGCTTAAGGACTACAATCCTATTATTTACCTTGGCTTCTTTGCTCATTGAGTTTTCATGGAGCTTAAGTGTATTCATTTCATTATTTATAAGTAACTAAGCGTTCCTAAGTAAGGCTTAGGGAACCGACTCTCAAGGATTGTCTTGAGCTTAGTTCAACTTCATGGAGATAGCTTGAGTAGGCTCAGATCTCGACATTGAAACTATAAACTCTAGGTCGGGTTAAGGCTCAACATGGTTTGTCAAAGCTTTTTAGCTTGGATTTCACGTTTCTCAAACTATATTTTTAAATAGGCTTTAAAAATAAGCCTAGCAATGGGTCACTCTCAAATCAAAATCAACCTAAGGCTTGCATTGCTTCTATCATATATAGGTGCTCAATAGCAAATTGTCGAGCATGGCCTTTGTGGATTTCAAGTTGGTAGCTTGTTATCTAGTGTCTACTGAAGAAGGCTTAGATTTTGAACCACAATGGAGCTTTGAGGTCAATTCATGGAAGCCAATGCGCAACAACTGGGATTCATTTGCTTTCTTAAGTCAATTATGCTTTTACCGAAAGACAACCCCTTTTTTTCTACTAAAAAAGCCTTTTTAGAGAAAACTCAAATCAGCAAGATGAATGGTGCTTAGTGAACTCCTCTTACAATCAGTTGGATTTACATTTTCAAGCTTGATGTCAGGCTACAGTCTCGACTTATCCATAGAGTTCACTTAGCTTGTGCTCAAACATGCTACCATCATGTAGGAGCACAGAGGTTAGGAAAGTGGAGCATCTAGTTAACTCTTTTTTAGATCTAACCATGGAAAGGGCTTTGACTTAACCTGGCATGTTGTGTTCATACTACCAAGGAGCAGCTTAGATTACTACTATCAATCACAATAGAGTAGACCACACTATATTAGATTTGTTCGAACTTAGGATAGCTCAAATTCGCTCATGGCTGTAGAGTGGAGCTCAAAATTTGTTCCAGATGGGTCTAGTTTTGTACTCATGTGCATGCTTAGGTTTGTTAATGGAGGCTAATGGGTACTTACTGTTATGCCAAAGTTGTAGATCTATATAATTAGTGCTCAGAATTCTTCAAGCTCTTTGTAGTTGCTATAGTTACCATTCAGCATTGGGGATCTATGAGTAAAATTAAGGTTCGAGCTTGTTTATGAGTTCGACCAAGTCATTCCTCGAAGCTTGGGCTCTTATGGTTTGAAATTTCTAAGCTTAGATGTTCAATGGCACTATTCGAAAATTAGGTTTGAGACTCAATAGAAGTTGAAATCAATACAGCTTGATTTTAAGTGCTCAAAGCTAGAATGATACTTGTTAACTGTTACCCTCTGGCTTAAGGGTTTAAAAGCCTAAGCCCACCTTGACTAGCAGGATACTAGGCTCCTCCTAGCATGTATGAAGATCAACCTAGCATACAATCTAGCCCTATTTGCCCTCTCCAACACTCTAGAAGCCCTTTCCTATAATCCCCAAGCTCTACCTTTTAGCAATAGGGAAAGGGCTTGCTTCTTACTCAAGCCAGCCTTTGGGAAGCTTACCATTTGGCTCAACTGGGCTCACCCTCCCTTCCTTGCCTCTTTCTTTCTCTTTATAAATGCTGAATGACTATCTGACACACAACTTATAGGCTAGCCGCCAGGCTAAGGCGGCTACCATCAACCAATGGTACTAGCCCATCCTTCAAACTACTATTAATTAATAGAAGAGTGGAAGTAATAGGAGTCAACCCCTTGGATCGATCATATGAAGCCGAGCTAGAGGACTCTAAGGACTTACTTGCAGAATACTAACTCGAAGCCCCATCTAAGATGGAAATTCCTATCCTGACCTCTATGTTTCTTTTTTTTTCTTTTTTTCTTTTTTTTTTGCCAAACTAACTTTCAAGCTGTTACCTATACCAAATCTGTTGAACAGTTATTCTATGATGAAATATCCAAATAGACAGCCTTAAGACTGTCTACACCGAGCTCCCAAGCCGACCATAGATGTTTGACCCCAACTCAAGTTAATTATTTTTCAGTGAATGGCTAGCTGAGTTCTGACCTAATCCAGATTAGGTCGACCCCTGATGGCAAACTCTCTTTTCTTCATTTCATCCAATTTGTACCATATTTTAGACGTCCAGCCACCGAATGACATGTGTCTTCTATCATGACATTTCAAAAGGATTCTTTAATTTTTATACTAAATATTCTTTATCTCTTTTACCCTTTTTAGTAAGTATTATGTAACCCAATTGTAAGAATACCCTTTCGTTTTTTCATACATGTAAAGCAACCTTTGTGGATGGGTATATAAACCCCTACTTAATTGTACACAAACATCAATCATCAATATAAAAAATTATTTAAGTTTCATTTAAGTAACCTTAGTGTTCTCATTGTCTTTCAACTCTTATCTATTCCCTTTAGTAAAGAATAGTGGCGATTGACTCTTCAATTCGAATAAGTAAGTTATGTCCGGCAGATTGTAAGCCAAGTAGGATCAAATAGTGTATCATATCCGGTTGGTAACTACCAGGACTTTACTAGCCTTTCTTTGTTTTTCCTTTGGCTCACTTTGTTATAGTGTTTCTCTATGTATTTGGCCTCGAAGACGCATCAACTTCACTAACATTAGAGCACATTTTGAGAGAGAGTGTATGAAGTTGCAAAAAAGTTTTAGTTCATATTTTCTATTTATTGGCTATTGTGTTCCTTCCATAGCTGCTTCAATGTGTTCGTGTGGAGTAAGTTTAGAGTTATGAGCTATGTAATAGAGGTTTGTGTGTTAGTAAGTGTGGTTCTATTGCTACTATGTTCTTACTATGTTTTTCACTACAAAAACAAAACAAGCTTCATTTCTGTCTTATTCGAGTGAATATTGGTAGTCAAATTTGTTAGTATGTTAGTTGAAGTTGGATGAGTAAGGCAGCTGTAGTTACCATACATTCTATTATTAATCTATTGAAAAAATATTATACCATGTCAGATTTGAGTATTCAAGAAGTTATTGGAGACTAAAGTAATGGTGCTACATATGGTCATGGACAAAATGGTAATAACACTCCTGGGTCAGTTGACCAAAAAACTAGATTGACTCACTAATCTTGTTGAGAGTTTAGCCATTGCAATGCAAGTAAATAGGCAATAACCTTAGGGTATTATCACTGCACAACCCACTTGAAAATGTCTTAGAGAGAGGTTATGGTCAAGATAGCCAAAACACTCTTTCAATTCAACCATAGCGAGCTGGAGAAGTTGTGAACCGAGCTGCTATACAAAGGATAGAGTTGGAGGAGATTGAGGAAGATGATTAAGTGATTAATGCTGAGGAGTATGGTGAGGAAGAAGAAGAGGCTAATTATTACTAAGCACATGAACAAGGACGCCAAGCTTCTTAAAGACTAGACAATATCAAAGTTCAAATCCCACCCTTTAGAGGAAGTGTAGATGCAGTTGAATACTTAGAGTGGGAAGAGAAGGTCGAAAAAGTGTTTAATTGTTATGAGCATACAAATGTTGTTAAGGTTTAACTTACTGCACTATAGTTCATTAGGTATGCTGCAATGTGGTGGAAATATTTAAATGCATCTAGAGCAAGGGATGGAAGATAAGGAGTAAGGACTTAGGATGAGATGAAAAGGTTGTTGTGGGGTAGATTTGTACCCAAGACCTACTTACGGGATATATTTGCAAAGTTGTAAGAACTTTGCAAAGGAGGTTGAATTGTTGATAATTATGTGAGAAAGTTCTAAATGCTTATGATCCGAGCTGAAGTGGAAAAACTAGAGGCTTGCATAGTATCGAGGTTCATTTCTGGATTTAGATGCAGAGGTTTTATACCTTAGAAGAAGCAATTAAGATAGCGTAGAATGTTGAAAAGTAAAGTAGAAGTACTCTTAGCCGACTTCGACTAACATTCTCCCAAGCTCCTGTTCTGCATCGACCTATTCAAGCTGAGTCAAAGAGGCCATATCGAGCTAAGGAAAGGAATGACTGATCTAATGATAGCTGAGTAGGCTAGTAGGGCTAAGCTAACCAATTGAGCCGAACTGAAGCTAGGCCAACCCCTAGGATATATGAGAGAGGACAGACCTCTGAATGGAAGACTAATGAGGTAAAGTACTTTAAATACTTAGGCTTCGGATACATGACCAATGAATGTTCGAACTGATGTATCATGGTGCTTTGAAGAGATGTAATGGATAGCATCAACAAAAGTGAGCTCAATGAGGAGAAGAATGTCAAAAAAGTAGAAGCCGAGGAGGAAGAGGAAACCTATGTTTATGCCGACCAGAGAGAAGTGATGATCCTAATCTTGAGACGAGTATTGAGTTCCTTACCATACTTTGAGGAAGACTAAAAGAAAAATTTGTTCCATATTAAATGCACCATCAAAAGACAATTATGCACTACCGTTATGGATAGCAAAAGTTACACAAACATCATTGCACAGTCCTTTGTATAGAGGTTAGGATTGCCGACCTCTAAGCACTTTGACCTTATGAGCTACATAGGCTTCATGATAAGGGTACTCTGCACATGACAAAACAAGTAACCATAGCGTTTAGTATTGGGAGTGTGTATAAGGATAAAGTAGTATGCGGTGTCATCCCCATAAGAGCTTTACATCTATTACTTGGGTGACCTTGGTTATTTGACTAATGTGTTACTCATGAAGGATATAAGAACACCTATGCATTTGTTAAGGATGGAAACAAGATTGTATTGCAACCCATGATCCTATTCCAAGTGAGTGAGACCCATAATCAACTCACCTGAGCAAGTAAGAAGAAGGCCTTAGTGATGAGTTGAAGAGAGGTCCGAGCTGCTAAGAAGGTCGAAGAGCCTATGTTACTGTTGATTAGAAGATTGTAGGAGATGAGAGACTTGAAAGATGCTCCAGATGAAATCCGAAGGCTAATTGATGAGTTTTTCGGCTTGTTCCTTGAGGAACTACTTAAAAGACTACCTCCAGTCTGAAGAATAGAGCACTATATTGATCTATAGCCAAGCATCACCCTATCGAGTAAACCAACATACAAAATGAACCTTGAGTAGATTGTTGAGCTGAAAAGACAAGTGGATGAACTTATAGAACAAGGATATGTGAGGGAGAGCATAAGCCCTTACACTGTATTAGCTTAACTCGTCCCTAACAAGGATGGTTCGTGGCATATGTGCATCGACCGCCAAGCAATTAACTGAATTACTATCAAGTACAGATATCGGATACCAAGTTTCGATGACATGTTATATGAGCTCCATGATGCTAAAATATTTTCAAAGATTGATCTATGAAGTGGCTATCACCAAATTCACATGAGACTAAGTGATGAGTAAAAGATTGCCTTCAAGACTAGGCACGACCCCTTTGAATGGTTAGTTATACCGTTCAAACTTATTAATATACCAAGTACATTCATGAGACTAATGAACCATGTAATGCGCTCTCTAATCGGAAGATGTGTAGTTGTGTTCTTCAATGACATATTGGTATATAGTACTAACCTGAACAACCATGTTCAACATCTTCGAGCAGTATTTGACAATTTGCGAACCAAGAAATTATATGGGAATTTGAAGAAATATACATTCTACCAAGATGAAGTGCTTTTTCTTAGGTTTATAGTGTGAAGGGAAGGAATCTGAGCAAATGAGGAGAAGATCTGAGCTATCTTAAAATGGCCAATGCTAAAGTTCAAAGTTGTCATGGCTTAGTTTCTTTTTATAGGCAATTCATTAAAAACTTCAGTACTGTAGCCGTCCCTTTAACTGAGTTAACAAAGAAGAGTGATGGGTTTAGATAGAACGGCCAAGCTGAATAGAGCTTTAAGGAGATCAAAGAGAAGCTCACCTCCACCCTTATCTTATCACTACCAAATTTTGATAAGCCATTTGAATTTAAATGTGATGCATTGGGAGTTGGAATTGGTTTCATCCTGATGTAAGAATGATGACTTGTCGCCTATCATAGTGAGAAGCTTAGTGGTACTACCCTAAACTATTCTGTGTATGAAAAGGAGTTATACTCTCTTTTTTTAGCCCTTACTGTTTTGCAACACTATTTGTTGCCACGAAAATTTGTTATTTACACAAACCATAAGTCTTTGAAGTATCTTCAGAGTCAAAACAAACTCTCAAAGAAGCAAGCTAAGTGATTAGAGTTTATGGAAGGGTTCCCATACTTGATCTAACATAAGAAAGGAAGTGTAGATATGGTCATTAATGCTTTATTATGTCAACAAACCTTATTGACCACTATGCAAATAAAATTGTTGGGATTCTCACTCATCATTGAGCAATATGCTCATGATCCTCATTTGGTCCTATTGTAGAGCGGTGTAGAGATAAAGTTGCTGTTGGAGGATATTATATCAAGGATGGCTATCTCTTCAAAGAAAGAAGGCTATGCGTACAAAACTGTTCCACACGTAAGTTGTTGGTCAAAGAAGCTCATAATAGTGAATTATTTGGTCACTTTAGGAAAACCAAGGTAGCCAATCTATTGAAAGAAAACTTTTATTGTCCTAGTTTAGTGAAGGATATCCATAAGGTAATTGGTAATTGTGAAGTGTGTAAGTGAGCTATAAGGAAGAGAGAGCCCTTTAGAGAATATATGCCCTTACCAGCACTAACCTCACCTTAGGTAGACCTCAGTATGGACTTTCTCCTAGGATTGCTCCAAACATCTAGAGGAACAGATTTTATATTTGTTGTAGTGGACTATTTCAGCACACTTCATTCCTTACCATCTAACTAACAATACTTTATATATTGTTTATTTGTTTTTCTAAGTTGTCCGATTACATGGAGTGCCAAAGACTATTATTTCAAATTGAGACACAAAATTCTTGAGCTATTTTTAGAAGACTCTATGGAGGAGACTTGAAATTAAACTTATGGTAAGCTCCAGTAGCCATCCTCAGACTGATGGCCAAACTAAAGTAGTGAACAGGATGCTACGCAACTTACTCAGAACTATCATGAGAAAGAACTTAAGAGATTAGGATTTATTTTTGCTAGTTATGGAATTCGCATACAACCGAACTGTCTATAGCACCACTAGAAAGTCTCCATTTGAGGTCGTCTATGGCCTCAATCCCATTATCCCCCTTAATATGATCAACACCATTACATCTACTGAAGAAAGTCAACCCGAAATTGACCGAGCCTAAGAATTATAAGAGCTATACTAGTTTGTAACTACAAAGATCAACAAGTTCAATAAAAAAAAAACAACATGAGATTGGTAACCATGGCCGCTAAGCTATTTCTTTCTAGCTAGGAGACTTAGTATGAATTCATCTTAACCGAGAACAATTCCCGCACTTGAGATAAAGAAAACCATCACCTTGAGCTAATGGTTCATTCAAGATCCTGAAGAAAGTTAACCGCAATGCCTACCTCAAGTTACCTAATGACCATGATATTTCCTCTACCTTTAATGTGTCCAACCTAATTCCTTACTAACCAGGAGAAAAAGACCCTGTGATTATCCTAGAAGAACAAGAGCCAGAGACTATTTCAGGTTTGAGAACAAATCTTTTCGACCCCTAAATAAATGATAAGAATCAAACCCCTGGATCGATCATGCGCAGCCAAGCAAGAGGACTCTAAGGACTCACTCAAAGAATACTAGCTTGAAGCCCCATCTGGGATGGAAATTCCTATCTTGACCTCTATGTTCCCTTTTTTTGCTGACTTGACTTCCGAGCCATTACTTACGCTAGATCTACTAAACAGTTGTTCTATTATAAAATATCCGAACAGATAGTCACAAGATTGTTTGCGTAGAGCTCCTAAGCCAACCACAAATATCCCACCCCAACTCAAGTTAATTACTTTTTAACGAATGGCTAACTAAGCTTCAACTTAATCTAGATTGGGTTGGCTCCTAATGACAAACTCTCTTTTCTTCTTTTTGTTCACTTTATACCATATTTCGAATGTTCGGCTACTGAACGACATGTATCTTTTAGTACGACATTCCAGAAGGATTCTTTACTTTCCATACTGAGCATTCTTTATCTCTTTTACCCTTTTTAGTATGTATTATACAATCTAATTGTAAGAATATCATATTTTCTTTTCATACCTGCAAAGTAACCCTAATAGATGGGTATATAAAGCTTCACTTAACTATACGTAGATATCAATCATCAATATTAGAAATTATTTAAGTTTCCTTCAAGTAACCTTATTGTTCTCTTTATCTTTTAACTTTTATCTATTTCCTTTAGTAAGAAACAGTGATGAGTGATCCTTCAATTCGGACCAATGAGCCATATCTGATGAATTATAAGTCGAGTAAGATCAATTAGTGTGTTATATTCTATTAGTGTGTTATATCCAATTAGTAGCTATCCGGACTTTGCTAGCTTTTCTTTTTTTTTTTCCTTTAGTTCACTTTGTTTTGGTATTTCTTTGTGTATCTCACCTCAAGGCTGCATCAAGAAGTCTTTTCTCAAACCGATGGCACCACCTCCTTGGATTTCATTTCGGCTAGTCCTTTTCCGCTACATGTTCGAACAAGTCAACCCCCTTATCCTATAAATAGGAAAGGGAGTTCGCAAGCAAAGGATCTTGGAATCTCTTAGGAATTCTCTAAACCTACAACTTCTCATGTTCTCTGAGACTCAAATACTATCCTCACTAACTTGAGTTTTGGAGGGCCCTCGATAACAATGCCATAGGAAGTTTTTTTACAAGTAAGCCACCATATACGGCCAACAAACCACCAAAAGTTTACTTAAGAGTTATACCAGTGATATCTACTATCAGCAAAACTAATGCTTTGGTTAGTTCATTTAGTGTCGACAAGTCTTTTACCACAAATATATTTCTATGAGTATATATGGGCGAACTTTTGTAAAGTCATGCTACACCATAACATGGCTATGGATTTATGTTGTCCCTTAAATTTCTTGTTCACCATGTCAATGCAATGCAATTTTGTTTCTCTTTCATCCTATTATAATAGGATAGATTGAATATACGAATGTTAAGAAATAGAGGAACCAAATCTAAAGCAATAGGGGCCAATACGTCCTTAGAAGTGATAGTTGATTGGAATGATGTTCATGGATCTCCTCAAATCTAGAGAAAAAATCCATGTGACACTTTAATAGTATCGGATTGAGATGAATAGTATACAAATTTCAAGAATTTATGTGAAGATCCAATTAAAAATGTGAGGTAATTATCAGTTTTGAATGAAACATCTTCCCATAGATGGTGCCAATGTTGATGGTCAATCTTTACTCTGTAAATTTGCTAGTCATCTGAAAAACAACATATGGTTAGTAGGGCACCCAAGTTGACTCCAACTCAACCACTCTGATGTCTAAATTGTATGTGTCAAAGGAAGTAAAACTCTTGTTGAAAGAGAGTGGTAGCAAGAGACCAATGGTCTCTTACTTGGAGGTGAAACTAAGTGTTTCTATTAAGTGGGCTTGGTCCAGATCTTAAGCTAATTGGCTTTGGGACTTGAGGGTCTACAGCCTAAAATATCCATCAATAATATTCATTAGTGGAAAGAAATAATTTATTAATTCCATTAGCAATTTGACTTTTATTGATTACCTATTGCAACAACTTTTACCTAAAATATGATAGAACAACATAAATGAAAATTTCTAACGGTTAATAAATGGTTGCAACGATTGACAAATTCTAGTAGCAATTTGATTTTTGTTGAGTGTTTCTAACAATTTCCGTTGGATTGTAGCCATAACTTGTATATTAAGACTAATTCTTAAATTAGCAATATAAAAATCTATTATTTAGTGTTTCACGGACTGCATTATGTCTAATTCTTATAGAATGCTATTATTAAGCAGCAAACGGTATGTTACTAGTGGTATATGATAAATTGGAACATTGCTTAATACGATAATCGAAAGAAAGTACTGTTACAGGCATCTAAGTAAATTTTGATAAATTAAAAGAAAGTAAATGAAGACTATCAATTTCCAATTAAAAAATGCATGCTTACTATAGGCGTGGGATTTTTCAAGCCAAGAAGATTACGTGGGCGTTACCAAACCTGGATTTGTGACTACAGAAAATAAAGGAATTTAAACTTTGTGGGGGTTCAAATTAATAGATATTCTCTTTACAATAGTATAGATGGTGTTGGCTTGTGTATAAACCATATACCGATAAGACGACGTAGAAAAACATTAGTTTTCTTGCTTGGCGACAACAAAAGTATTACTTGTTTTTTCTTTTCTTTCCTTTTTTTTTTTTTCCAATTTAGAAATAACAAACATTGGACCAATTCCTCTCCTGAATTGAAAAGAAGTCATCATCATATGACATTTCCACCCATTTGCATGGTAGATTATTTTATTTGCTAAGCGAATTATATTGTCCAATCGTTTTTCTCCATAAAACTTGCTACGTCATCGTAATGCCAGTCGATGAGAATAGAAAGTTAACACGTAACCGCACGAAACTAAAATGAAGTATCTAAATTTTGTCTAAAAGAAAGAAAAAAAGCACGTTTCTGTTTTCACATTTACCAAATTTGGTGAAATATGCAGCTAATTCTATTAAGGTTGGCCAAAATGCAGTCAGCAGTTCAGTTCGGTTAAAAGGTGAAATTAAAATCGAATGGCATTTAATCATTTGATTAATAACCCTTTTAAAAGTGAATAATTTTAAATTTATTTTTTATCGCATTTATTTATTCCATTTATATGTTTTATTTTTTCATTATCACCATTAGATATATTGTTTGTTAAGTCCTTTCATCATATGCTTTTGAACTGAATTTCAACTTTTTTATTTCGTTCACCATTTAGAAAGAGAAACTAGGTGGTACTAGTGGTGGATGTTTTTAGAGTTAGACCTATTTAAACGCAATGGAATTCCTAGTAGAATACTTTTGCATGTTAACCCAGCCAGACTCATATGATTGGTAGGGCCCTAGAAATGGTGTACAAAGACACGGCCCCGGATCCAAGCGGTCCCAGGGAGACCTTCTGGAAAAAAAGAAAAAAGAAAAGAAAAGAAAAATTAATTAGATATGACTAAACTACTTAAATTTTCAAATGCATTTAAATCATCAATTTTTTTTAATAAATTATGGGGAGAAAAATTAGAATTTTAGTTTATTCTGATTTCAGATCAATGATAATACTATTAGGTTATAACAGTCTTAATAGCTGTTATTATATAATTATTATCTTTTTAAAACATGGTTTTGGGATTATAAATTTATATTGAGGAAGTTTCGAATTTGCGCCCATCTATACTTAACGTTTTGTTACTATGTTATAAAATTCCTATAATTTGGACTATGTACATTTTCATATTACGTATTTTTCCACGAAATATTATTATTGGCATGAGTTTCGGGACGACTTCCCATCCAACCAAGTGGACACGCTTCCCCGGAGAGACTATTAACATGCGTGACTTTTGCCACAACCTTGACCCATCAAAGAAAGGGGTGCAACTTCATTTTCGATGGAATTCTTGCGTATATTCACTTTTATCATAAAATTATCACACTTGTAAATCTATTTCCTAATAAGGCATTTGATCACTACAAGAAAATAGAATTATAAAAATGGAAATACTAGATATAAATAACAGTTTATCTGCACTTACTACATCCATTCTTATATTGTAGCAATTTAGTTTTTATTGAGTGTCCATTGCAATAATGTTTGTTTATCCTTTCAGTACCTTATATATTAGGAATCCTTTTTAAATTTGTGATATAAGAATATGCTGCGATGTGTTTTTTGCATTGTGGCATGCCTAATTCTTAATATACATGATTGATGGTTTTTTACATTATAAATTTTTGAAAATCACCCCTAATATATAAACTTCTACTACAATCTAGAAAAGATTCTTTATGGGCGTCGTTTATAAGAATGTTTAGGAGACCTTTCAACCTCCTTTTATAATATATAACTATAATCGGAACATTTTAACACCGTTAGCTGATAAAACTGAATAACCGTATTATTTTATATATTATCATAAGAAATTAGTTTTCATTTAGGCCTGTTATCTGGTGTATGTGCGCGATTTTGTTTCTACAATTTAAGTTCAGTTAATGCTATATTAAATAAATCGCAAATACATCCTTCAGTTTTCATGTTTTGCAAATTACCCTTTAACATTTTAAAAGATAAATGAATATAGATTCTCAGCCGCTTTTAATTAAAGGCCATGGTTTTATGACTTTGTAATGGCTGTAGAGCTAAGCTGGCTTTTTCAAGGTATTTAAATGAATGGTGAGTAAATGATAATGATTTTATTTAGATACATATTATTGTTTTAAAAAATTTATTATCTATATTTCTCGGCATTAGAATTTTACCAAAACTTATATAGCCTAACCCATTTACAAGATGCACTGGTAAGATTGAAGTTTTTCTCTTGGTAAAAGGGTTTAAATCTACCTTATTAAGAATAAATACGAGCTAAAGGGTTAAATGCAATATTTTATCCAACGTAGACATCTTCCGAGTTCGTTAAATGCAATATTTTATCCAACGTAAACATCTTCCGAGTTCAGAAAATCAAAGGGCCGTGATTGTATGTGTAATGCTGGGGTTGGGGCTAATGAGTTAATTCTTAGTAGTAGAGAATTGATTTTTCATACAAATCATAGGCCAGTAAGATTTTGGTCTTTTGCCACCCATTAAAAAAGTAAAATTATTATGAAATTGGTTCCGCAAGGCAATTTAATAATTATTATCAAATTATCGATCCACTGATTTCGTACTTTGTCTCTATTTAATATTTGTATGAACCCGAATTTAACAAGTGTGATGATTTTACGACAAAAGTGATAAAAGAAGAATAAGAAATTAAGAATATGCACAAGAAATCTCAATTTTCAATTATGATATGTCATCATGTCTCTAATTCGTATAAGCAAAATGATAACTAGTGTTAAAGGTAGTGTTAACAACCCAAACTTAGCCTAAAGTATAATTTGACATGTAGACAATTATTAGGATTTTTCATGCAAATATTGATCCTCCAAAGAGATAGTTGAAACAGTTTTTCTCCACCCTAAACTAATTGACAAAAGAAAAGGTCACGACAAAAGAAAAGGTGTCGCAACAAAATTAGAGGTTTGTTTAAAGATAGTCTCAAAAGAAGTTAGGTCTCCATTGAACAAGCTTAAAATTGGTCTCAAGTCATTGTATCACATTAAAAACTTCTTAACTCAAATTAAAGTGAATCTAAGTTATTTAATGTCATGACGGATTGCACAAGGTCATGCTAATGGCATTTATTTATTGCATTGTATTTAACTAATTAATTAATAACCTTATTTGTATGGTTTATCTTTTCCTCATAGTCCCTTTTATTGTGCAATGGTTACTTACATCCTAAAAAAATATTTTGCATGTCTAGATTACAAATGTAGCGATATACATATCCTCATATTAGTAGTTGACAAGGCTCAAGAGTAAGGATAAACAAAGATGAAGCTGGATTTTTGTTTCTTCTATGACTTTCTTTAATTTTCTAGGAAACTAGTATTTTATTTTTTTGGGAAATCAATTAAGCCACCCTAGACAACCCATATGGTTTTAGTTACAACTCTTAGTAGAATCATAAAGCTATATATGCACTTCTTCTAAATATAAGCTAAGTATGCATATGAGTTAATGAACTATCTAACAAGTTTTTATATACAATACAAGGTACTAGGCTAAATCAACCTTGAACCACCGATTTATGGGTCAATGATATGGTGAACCGTGATTGGCCCGTGATCTAGCGATTCTAGACCGGTTTAAGGCCCTTAAACCCTTTTTTTATTAATTTCTTTATATATATTAATAATTTCTAATAATATAATTTCCTTTTAATTTTTTTATGTGTATTAATTTATTAATAATTTCTAACTTTTTATTAATTTTCAACTTAATATGATTCCAACCTTTTTTATTTTTTTCCCTCAAATTTTATTTTTTCCTCATATTCAAATTCTTAATATTTGATAAGTTTTACAAAAAGAACTCACAATTTTATGAAATTGAATTTTCTATCTATCATTAACAGATAATTAACTTATAATTAGTCGTCTATTATTAGCTTAATGATATTATTTAAAAAAATTGTCTTTCACCATCACAAATAAAATAACTTTAATATGCGATGATTTATTGGATATTATCTAATTATTTTTTTCAACTTAATGGCTTTTTTTTTCTTTCTTTTTCTCTTTCTTTTTTTTTTTTAGGGGGTGGATCAGCGGTACTGACTTACCTACTCAATCGTAGGATCGACTTGCCGGTTCAATCGCGGGTCAGTCTACGGTTCGTGAACCACCGATTCGAGCGATTCTACTCAGGCAAACCACATAGGCTCTTAAAGCCCGATAGTTCGGCTTAGCCACTACTAGGCTAAGCCAGTTCAAGGCTCGCCCGAGCTGGTTCAAGGCCCGCTCAGGCCAGTTTATGGTTCAGAACCGGTCTTTGCCCAATTCTAAACATAAGTATTGAATTGAATACTTCAAAGCAATTTAATTATAAATACCTTGTGTTAACTAACTGTACAATAACAATTGAGAGATTAGCTCCTATGCTATATTGATTTATATGGCAAGATTATCACGACTTTACTGCTTTGAGATATAATATTTCTCACATAAGCCATTTTTTAGAAAGTAAAGAAAAAGTATAGTTGAGTTTTTCTTTCCAAAAACTAAGGATATTTCTTGGAATTTTCAAAATAAAGACATTTTAAATTAGGTTTTCTCATATTTCAAGCAAAAATAATAAAAATATAAAAACATACATAGAAACAATTTTCATGAATAAGAAAATGACAACACAATAAAGTTTTTATGAAAAGAAAGAGGAACCACAACAGCTTGATCAAGGTAGCAAGTATGTAGGCATTTTTTATGTAGTCACCTAAAAATTAGAATTTATATTCCCATAAAATAAAAACTAGGAAAATAAAAAATGATAAACTCAATGAAAAACGGAATCAGAAAATGTTTGTTAAAAAGGAAAGAAGAATTAACATTTTATGTTTTTATTTTTCTAATCAAATAACTATAATCAATTTTTTCTAAGAAAATAACGAAACTCTAAAGAAAAAACATAAGTAGTTTTTTTTTTTTTTAAAACCTTAACGTATACATTAGCTTGATCACATTTATGAACAGATTTCTTCGAAATAAATATTGGAAAACTTCGTATAGGCATATAATAATTAAAAAAGAAAAATCATATCCATTCGTCCTGGAAATAAGAGATCGTTTTTGGAAAAAGGAAATAAATAAGATTGCCGCCCAAATATTAGGTATAAAATAACTTGACCACGTATAAGATCTTCTCTTGAATGGGCCAAAGTCGTCGCAAAGTACAAGACTGTCAATACCTCAGCACGTGTCATACGGGTTGGATCCCATGTCAATTGCCGATATTAAAATCCCACGGAAATTTGATAGGGCACAAGCAGTCAGTGCACAAGTTGTAAAAATAATACATACTTGGGGATTGGGGTCCATATCGCCACATCTACATGAAGGACTAATATATTAAATTAAGTCATACTTTTGGTAAATCTCGTTATGAGGGAAAACTCTGAGTTATCTCGATGACTTAAAAGATGGGAACGCAATTTTACAATATTTGCTTTGATATTCTTCCTATTAAATTTCGAAAGCGAGTTATTACTTGTAATTGAAGGGAATCCTTGAATACTTCCTTATTGCTGGCTGAATTGCTTGGAAAATATTATGACAATATATACTATTAATTCTTTCTTCAAGATCATTATAATTTAATGATGTGAGTATTAATTTTTCAATAGAATAAATTATATTCAATTTTCTTCTTTCCAATAGAGACAGTGTATATGTTAATTAGAGGAGGAGGAGAAAGAGGAGATGAACAGCGAGTCTTCCCGCATATGACAATATAATATTGTACTAATCTACTAATTTCGGTGGAATTTCACTCATCAAATCATCAATGAATGTAGTTTCCCTCCTCCTTTCTATAAATAATCAAACATAAAAAAAAAAAAAAAAGAGAGAGAGAGTTTTGTACGACTAGAGAATATGAAAACTCCTTTATATCTACCTTGATGGATTCAAAAACATAAGTATAAAACAATTCTTAGATAGACTTATCCATTAATAGGCACTGTTGTACTCATGAAAACTCCATTAATTCGTTCTAATAATCTAAGTAAAACATTCGAGAAAGGTCTAGTAAATTCATCTACATATGTCAAATGATGGACCAAATACAAAGAGGATAGGGAATGATGGATTCCCTTATTAAAATCCTCCAGCAGATTGAAAAATCCAAGCATTTATCCATTTATCAATATTAAAAATCAATAATTATTGAAAATTCTCTATAATAGATCAATGAATTCCCACTTTAAGTCTACCCATTTAAGCCTATGAAATAAAAATGTTCAGATACACTTTATCATATCTCTTTTCTACATCAAGCTTTAGAGTAACAGTAACTCCACTCGCTTTCTTTTTATTAAAGCAACCATTTTTAAAGCAAGCAGCAAAAAGTTGCGAAGGACTAGCACTTATGTTTTTCTCGTCTTAAAAAATAAAACCTATAAAGTCAAGGAGGTGCTAGAAGATTGCAATGTTTTAACATATGTTGGCCATTTTATTGCTTATGGGACAATTGCTAAGGCTTCGCGAATGTGATTTTATTGACCATCCATGTATAAGGATACTAGGAATTTCATTGCTAAAAGAGATGCCACAAACTAGCATTCACAGAAAGGAAGTGTTTGTGATCTCGCAATCCTCATGATGCTAAAATTGTCACTAGTTTCCTACAAAAGAACAACTTTTATCCGCAGTTTAACTTATGATGATATAGAACAATATATATGCATATACAACTTACTCAAGAACAACTAATCTTCCATCATTTGACTATGGATGGACTGACAAATGGATAAGTCTGTTAGTCAAACTAAACCAAATGAAGTCGAATGGAAATGAAAAATTCATTTCAATTCAATTTGCGATAATAAAATTGGAAGAGAATATTTCAATTTGTGATCTATTTGGAAACTAGAATCAAATCGAACCAAAAAATCAAACAAGTTAAGAATATATCTATATACATGCATACATATATACATATACATATATATTGTCCCCCGAGTGATGTCTCAAAGTTTTAAGGCTAGTTGCTCTTGAGTTGATTGTATATGCATATAGAACTCTTTTGTCTACTCTTAGTCATATATAAAGTTTTATCTGTTTATTAACCACCACCTAATAATCAGGTTATCATTTGAGAGTATTCATAGAAACATCATTTTGACTAAGCAATTACCTTTATTATTATTATTATTTTAAGTAGAAGTAACTCAATCTTAAAAGTATATGTACATATATAATGTTGGATAAACGAACGAAATGAGATAAAGGGATAGCACTAACAAAAGTAATGTATGTTCAAAATCTAGAAGGTGATAATCAAATAAAGGGGAAATAAATATACTTTTACTAATGTTGAAATAGAAACATATATATTGATCGAATTAATTGATTAACTATATGTAGACCAAGTATGTGTGTGTGTCTCTCTCTCTCTCTCTTTCTATATATATATAAAATTTCATTGATCTCTATCAAATGCACTCACTCAAGAAAAAGGGATTTAGTAGGTATTATATGCTCCATAGAAGTACACATAGTGTATAACTATCAATATTCAAACACACGGGTTATTAATGGATAGTTATATAAAAATCCATCACCCATATTGTCAAATGTTTAAGTATAATTGGTAATTACATACTACGTATACTTACATATAGTGTACATAGTGTATACTACCTATTAAATCTTTTTTTACTCAAGTGCCTTTTATTCCTTAAGCTTCTGCAAAAAAAAATAAGTTTATTTCTACCATTCTAGTATGCCCAGATACGGTAAATAACAATGTCCAGCAATTTATCTCCATCTCCATTTCTTTAGGCTTTTGAAAACCTTGCCATTAAAATATTTTTGTATAGATTTCAATTTTCTTTTCTTGCTATCGAAAACCTTACCAAGGTGATGGTGTTGTTGGAAGAGACTTTAACACAATTTTTCAGTTTTCCGATTTCTATTCCATAGAAAAGATACTCTGAATTTACAATTTCTATTCTAAATTCAACTATCTACACTAAAGCAACAAGGATTATAAATTCCAATGGATAGAATTTCGGGATCATCAAAGAACATTCAACATGTTAGGCTTAAAACATAAACCATGAAACTAACCTCCTTAAGGAAGCTTATGTACATAAAGAAACTTTTATTGGATCTAGATCTAAAAGGAACTATAAAAGATTCATTAATAAAGGAACTCATCGATTGTCAACATCATCTAATAGATGCGTTAAAAGCCAAACTCTATAAGTACATAAAGTCTCCGAGCATTTTAGAGAAATGGGAAAAAAAAAGGAAAAGAAAATAAAAAAAGAAGAAGAAGAAGAAGAACGTCGTTATATTGCCAATTTGTTATCTCAAAAGATTAAACAAATACCTAGAATAAAGAATGCAACACCTCTCATTAAGAGTAGTAGAGTTTAAAACTTTAATGACTCCTTCACTTATTACACATGTATATGAACATCATGTTAATAGTGTACTCTTGTATATAGTTATGTATAGTTAAATAATTAGTTTTGTTACCATTAGTTTTTTTATTATTTTATTTATCTTTCTACTTTAGTCACACATTTAGAGTTGTATACATGTAAGAGTTTACCTCATATAAATACCTTGTACAATTTGTTAGATATGATGAATGAAATCATTTCACTCACATAATAATCTTCATTAAGGTTTCTTATGTTCAATGCACTTCTCTTCCCTCTTCGAACTTTTAGTTGTCTTTGCTATGCTGCTACATTGGCTCATTCAAAGGATAAATTTGATTCACGAGGAAGGAGATATGTTTTTTAAGGTTATCCAATTAGACAAAAAGGATACAAATTATATGAGCTTAACTCATGTGAGTTATTTATAAGTAGGGATGTTCTTTTTCATGAAGAAATATTTCCCCTTAATGTGTTTTTAGTTACTTTGCAAATACAAAATTAACATTCTTCTATTTTTCCTTTAGTTACTGAATCTAACAGTGATGGCTTTATACTAATGTGATTCGTGAACATGCTATTTATTAATTAATACCTTAATAAAATATATGTACATGTAGGTATGTAGCAAAATATGCTTATATATATATAATCATTTATTTATATGTATTTTTTTTTTCTAAAAGGAACCATTTTTTTTATTTTATCTTCTAATTTTTTGGAAATGCCATTAGTTACAAATATGAAAATAGGAAAGATACAGCCATAATTAGTTCTTCTGTCAATTAAATGGCTATTGGTATTTTATGTTAATCCTCTATATTTGTTCTCTTCTAACATTTTTTTTTATTTTTTACTTTTTTAGGTAATAAAAACATTTCTTAACCTATGCAAAAGAAATTTCAAATTCTTTGCTCTTACACTAAATAAATAGGCATTTGTTTTTAATTAGTTTCTCCCATTTGATCTTAACTATTAAATAATTACTTTTATGTCTCTTTTCAATATAATTTTATTAAAAATAAGTTTCAACACTTTAAATCATTGAAACTAATATCATTCATCATATCATAACTAAGGTTTATCTTTTTTTTTATGATGTGCAAATTTAGATTATAGTATTGCTTGTAAATTTAAATCAAATTTTGATTTTATTTAAAATGCTTAAACCCATGCTCCTATTTTTTATTTTGGTTTTTCTTTTATAAAGTTATGTGTTTACTTTATTTTCACACTTTTCCAAATAAATTTCAAATAATTTTTTTAGAACATATGATATTAAGTCATTATAATTAAAATCTTATCAAAAGTTACCATTGTTTTTTAAGTATTCTCAAAAGATGGAATTTTTTTTATTATTAGTATATTTATAATGATATTAAAAAGGTACGATAACAAAAGAGAAAAATAAAAAGATCATGTTTTTACATTAATATTTTATTTTTAAACATAAATATATTCTAAAATTACCTGCACATTGTATGAGGCATCAACTAATTATAATATATAATTTTGGAAATTTTTTTGTTACGTACCTCTTCACTATTAACTTTTTGTTATGATATCTCTTTAATTTTACCATTTCATGTCCTTGTAAATTTCATGAAGAAACACCTCCATTAGTTGTATTTACAACTATTGAAATAAAAGAAATCGACAAGTAATCACTCCATCTATATATTACAACTCTTTCTTTTTTCCATAATTTTACAATTTTATACATTTCCTAAAGGCAATTCTCATTTTATTACAATCACAATAGTGAACATTCTTCGTGAATCGTACTTTCTAATAGATTCAAGTGACAGGTATTTGGTCTTTTATTTTTTTTTTTCATTTATGTAACTTGCATGATAATTTCAAGTTATAGATTTTATTATGAGATATTTTATTTATTATACTCTTCCATTATTCTTAACCATAATATCTTTTCTAATAAAAGTTATATTAATTTGACTATGATCCTTTTTTATTCTATTATTATTTTTCCAACTTTGATTTGGCATTTAATTCTATTAACTTTTAATTTTTTTTATATCAATAGATATGAACTTCTCTTTTATATGCAATGTTGGTATATTATCACTGTTTCTTCCATGACTCCATTTGAACATTTAGATTTAACGCTAAAAATCATCATCTACTAAGTGAAAGTTTTACATATTTGTATAAACAAAACTGTCTATACATGTTCTTTTACCACACTCCATGATATGCTATTTTCATTCTAACATTTTTACCATTATCTAAATTTCTCCTCTATATTTCATTATGGGATAAAGGTACATATTTATTATTGATTAAATAACAATAAGGATCCTATGAGATTAATACACATACACACACACACACACACACACACACACACACACATATATATATTACATAATTTGTATTGTTGTTTGAGTTGGAGTCTTGCATCTTTATTGAAAAATGATAGTATGTGTGTGTGCACGTTCTTTTTTTTTCACACATTAGTTAATGCTACTATGTAAGACTTTTATATAATAAAATCTACTTTTCTCATACTTTTTTCATAGTATTGGGTTATAGATTTTTGTTCCTTCTTTACTATGTTCCATTTATTCTACTTTTAGAATTTAGTTCTTACGTGGTACTTTTTTTTAAGTACCTTTTTTTTTTAATTTATGAATAACATACTTAGATCCTCAATCAATAAGAGATAAGTGCAACCCTATACATAACAAGCATACTTAAAAATAAATAGTTATATCATCAACATAATACATGTTAAGTTCCCTTCATGTGTTTTTATAATAGCAAAAAAGGATACATATGTAAGGATTAGGGGTAGGCATAGATCTATTTAGTACGGTTCACCTTACCTTACTAAACCGAACCTAATATGATAATTCATTTTTTTTTAGAAGTCAAATCTAACCATATAATTCGATTCATAAATTTTTCAAACCTAATTAAAAGCAGTTCAATTTGGTTCAATTCACGGTTCAAATCGTTTGTGTCAAATTTTCACTAAATATGTTTATCTCCATTAAATATGAAATTTACTTAACTTAATCTTAATAATTAACATAAAATTATAATAAAAAATAACAAGATATGAAAAATTTGATGAAATTTATGAAGATTAATGAAAAAAATATATATAAAATAATTATATGAAATTTTTTTTTTACTTAACTAAATTGATCAATTGGGTTTAAAATGGTACGGTTCGCTTCGCTTCGCTTCCCTAAATCAAACTACAAACTATTTATACATAATTGAACCAAACAATAAACTAAAGGGTTCACAAAAAAAAAAAAATGATTTTTCAATTCAATTCGGTTTTGCTTATGGTTCGATTTATGGTTTGTGATTTTTTTGCCTAGTCTTAGTAAGGATGTATGTTTGTATATATTTGTCCATTCAATTGTACAGAAACAAAAGATAAAAAGAACATTTAAGTTCTAAGATCTATCATAAGGTTAATTAGATGAAAAACTAGACGGTCTTGAAACAATATCTGGAATATAAATGCTTCTTATCTAGGAATAGATTATAATTGAGAGTAGTTTTAATAATCTAATAGAAGACTCAGTTCCATCTATTGAATGTATTTGGAAAATAAATTCAATACGTTCTACAAAGTAAGATAAAATCTACGGGGACAAATTTAATCAAAAATATGTAAGGTAAAGCTTGGCTATGCTACACAAAGCATTTCTCTAGATTTTATAAAGAGTCTTAATCTCTAAAAGAATATTCAAATTAAGAAATAAGGATGGAGAGTAATCAAATTGATTTTGAAGATTTTTTAAAAAGGACATTTTTTAAGAAAATAAAAAATAAGAGAAGATTTCTTTCCTTATATTCCTTATAGCACAATCAACATTTAGGAAAGGAAAAATTGTCTATCTTTAAAAGGTCCAATTCATAACGATTAATATTATGGAAAGGATCTCTAAAGTTTATATGGAAGGCCAGATTAATTGATTCAAGGGAGTAAGTAAGCTAATTCTTTCTTCTTTTATAAATATTATTGCAAATTTCGAAGTCAAGAGAAAAAGGCCAATATAAAAAAGTAATTGACTTTCCATACTTCTACCATAAAGCCATTATAGGCACCAATATAGAAAGAGTTAAAGATTCAAAGAGAAAATAACAAGAAAAATACAGGTACTATAGTAACCTTTTTGAAATCATCCTAAAAGATAACAAGAATAGAAGATCAATCATAAGCTTATTTTTTATTTATAATCTTTTATATTACTTTATACTTATTTGTCAAGGATCTATTGTATCATTTTCACATCATTTCATTATATTTCCTTCAAAGCTTGCTGTGTGTATTTGAGAGAAACTTTTATGAATCACCGTAGTTTTGTGTGTTTAGCCTAAAATGAGGCTACGCAAGTCAAAGTAGAGTAATTCATGGCTATAATCTCTCAAAGTTTGTTTGATTGAAGGTAATAGTGAAATGACTCCAGTAAAGGGAACCAGGTCCTGGCAGCGGAGTTGGGAGAATGATGTAGGCACAAGGCCGAAGTATTTCTATCCCTACACTCTTATTTTCGTGTACTTTAATTTTGTTATTGATTTGTTCAGTTACTTTCACGCCAAACATTTAAGTAATCAAGGGGTTTTATTTTTCTAAAATCTCTATTTCTTAAAATTTTAAAAAGTAACTAATTTACACCTCCCTTCTTGGTTACGTAACTGGGATCATCTCGCTCTAATATAAGTAATGTTTAAAGATCATGGCTAAAAGTAGTGGAAATAGCTGTTCCAGTATACAACTTAAAAAGCTTTTTTCTTTGATGGTACTAATTTCTCTTGTTGGAAATTTAGGAATGAAACATACATTAAGGCATTTTATTATCAAAATTGGTGGATCATTGAAAATAGAGATGCAAAAGTTCCTAAAACTATTATATTTGATAGTGACATCACAAAAGTTGAATTAAATTCCAAAGCTAAGAGCCTTCCCTTATCTACTATTGCTTAATCTGAATTTTACTTAATATCTTCTTGTGGTTCAGCTAAGGAAATATGGGACATTTCACATTCCACCCAATGAAGAAATCAAAAAATTGTTTTGGCATATTCACACCCATTACTTCATCTCTCTATAAGAAAATAAAGGTTGTAGATCTAGTACAAAAAACACTAACAGTATTACCCAAAGTTTGGAATGCAAAAAAAACTACAATAGAGGAAACATGTGATATGAAGAAATTGACACTCAGTCAACTAAGAAGCAAATTGATGGCTTACAAAATTGATTTTATCAAATTAGAAGTTATATCAAAAGAGACAATAAAAAAGGGGATATTTTCAAGGCTCAAAAACTTGAATCTAATTTAGAATAAAAAAGTGAGAGCGATGATGTCACACTGATTGCAAGGAAATTAAACAAAATGATCAAAAGATAAGGTAACAAAAGATTTTCTAAGCATTCATTTTCTAACAAGACTGATGTAGGAAAAAGTTACAAAGCGAATGATATGAAAAAAGATAAAAGAGAAGAGAAGGAGATTGTATGCTATGAGTGTAAACAAGCTAGGCATATCAAAGATGAATGTCCTATTCTAATGAAGAAATTGGAGAAATATAAGAAGAAGTAGAAGCCATTACTAGCTATATGGAGTGATCTAAATGAGTCAAAGAATGAATCAGAAGATAAGCTAGATCGTGAAGAAGAAGCAAATTTATGCTTAATGGTATTATTTGAGGTAACCCCAGATTTCAAAGATGATATACCTGAGAGTGTATGTAAATAGATGAAAAAAACTATATTAAACTCTAAAAATGGAAGATATCAAATTAACCATGACTAATGAGGAAGTAGAAGATTTAGTAGAAGAAAGAGATCAACTAATTCAAACTAATGAACTTCTGACATATTGATGTGTTAAAAAGCAAAAATGAAGCATTAGAAATTGATAATGATAATCTTCATATTAAAATTGAACTTGTTTATAAGATACTTTATTAAATGAGTCAATAAAAGAGTTTGAGGGCCAAAAACTAACATGAACGTATTATAAGCCAATTCAACTGAATCTGATCCATTCATTAATCCTTTTAAGTTTGAAAATCAATCTTCATTGTGCAACATGTCAATAAGTTGTGTGTAAGTTGACTAATAACTTGAAAAAAAAAAAAGAATCTAAGGTACTTCTTGCCCCTTTTTCTCTTGTATGCTCCTAGATTTTGGTAAGAAGATTGTAAATATAGAAAAAGGGAAGAGAGTGAATCATTTTTTACAAGATATACTACAATGAGCAAGCAAGTTTCAAGGGATTTTATTTCTATATTTGTTTTACCTTGTATATGCTTCTTTTAATAATAAATTCTTAATTGTTTACTTAGATGTGAAAAGTTTTTAATTAATCAATTTCAATCTCTTTTCTCATACATGTGTGAGCATAAGCATAAATTTTCTTCTGTTACTATTATCTTAGTTATACTATGCCTTAAACAAAAAAAGAAATGAAATAAAGAGAAAAGTTCTTTCAACAAAATGGAGGTTTTATGCTACAAAAACTTCTTGTTGAACACAGCTTCAACAAAGAGACAATAAAAATATTTACTGATGAAGAGCTTAAAAAAGCTACAAATCACTACCATGCAATAATATATTACGTCAAGGAGGTCATGGAATAGTTTATAAAGGAAAACTAAATAGAAATGTAGTCATCATAAAGAGGTCTAAAATTGTAGATCAAACTCAAGTAAAAGAGTTCATAAATTAAGTAGTGCTCCTTACTCAAATCTATCATAAAAATGTGATAAAATTGAATAGATGTTGTTTAGAAATAGAATTTCTACTTACAATCTATGAGTACATTGCAAATGGGACATTGTTTGATCAAATATACAAAGTTGGTCACCTTGCTCACATGTCTTGGAAATCTTGCTTACGTACTACTGTTGAAATTGTTAAGGCACTTTCCTATCTACATACTAATGCTACAACTCAGGTTATACATAGAGATATCAAGACTGTTACTATACTCTTGAACAATAATTACCCAGCTAAAGTTTTTTATTTTAGAACTTTTAGGTTAGTCTCAGTTGACTAAGAACAATTTACTATGCTAGTACATGGAACATTTAGGTATTTGGATCTTGAATGGTTCCATGAGATGGAATTGACCAAGAAGAGTGATGTTTATAGTTTTTGATCAAAATCAAGCCATAGATCCTTTTACCCAAACCCAAGTGTAAGGACTTGAGAGCTTAGAGAAGTGCATTCTCCTTTTTTAACCTAAACCAAAAGTATTTGAGATGCTCTGATCTATCAATCTACTACCACTACTGAGTCAAGCTATTCCATGCCTATCACTGATCTCTGAGTGCCGTCTTAAAGAATGTTCATCGAACAATTCAACATACTTAACTAATAGATCAATCAACCTTATTTTGAGTTACTTAGATAACATCCGAGTTGAACTTACCCTATGAGAGCCTATAAGTAAACTTGGCATCAACTATCCTAACCATATTCCTATGTCTGTTTCTACTAGAAGACTGCCAGTATTTGCTAGCCACATGTCTAAGCCTCTCACTTGATTAAATTTGCTAAATAAATCTTCCATTTTCTAATTTCCCTTTTATACCCTTTTAACGTTCCTTGTACAATACTTATTTAGGATAATACTCCTTTTTGTCTTTTCCATATTTAGTAGGTTGCCATAAAATTTTAGGTATAAATACCCTTGTGTTTTGTAGTTGCAAACATCTTTAAATCATTTGAATATATAAAAACTTGTTCTTGTGTACCATTTTCACTTGCTTATCTAACTCTTATCCTAACTCATTTGTCATATCGAGCCAGTTCATAAGTCCACAAAGTTCATTGGTGCGTCATATCTTGGGACTCATTCATGGGTTTTTACTTGTTTCCCCACATCATACCTCTCATTTTCAAGCTTTCTATGAGCTTGGACCCATTCTCTACATATGGTTATCCTTCTCTATCTTTAGCACAATAAATCATCTTAGTATCAAAGCAGAGGTTTTTATTGAGTAAGTCGCTACCATGCTGTGTTATTACTTTGTTTTGTAGATTGCTATTTGTGTTCGAAGTGTATTAGATAGTGCAATAACCATTGAGGTTGTACATGAGTCAGTTATAAGTATTCTAGTGAGTAATGGAAGTGGTGGTTTTATTCTATCATAGTGGTTATCGTGTAGTGCTCTATTTTACTTTGTTTTGAGTTACGAAAAATAGAGCAAATAATAGTTGCTTGTTTTGTATAAGATTCGACAAGGTTCACTAGTGTTGATTCCAGCAGTAAGAAAAAGTTAGGTTACAATTTCATTTGTATCATTGAATGTGTTTAGCGTAAGTGGTAGATTGACTATTTGGAAGTAATGTATGTTATTCCTGGTAATGAAAGTTTTATTTGTTTGTTGTGAACATGAGATTGGGTGAAGAATTACTAATTTAACTGTTAATGCTAGCATTGAAGATGACAATAATAGTGTTGTTTACCATGGTTAGCAAAACACCCTTAAATGTTCTGATGAACGGTTTGATGAAGTGAGTAACTTAATAGCTGGCTTAACTCAAGCTATCTATTTGTTAGCCTCCTGACTATTGAGGTCATTTGCAAGTCGTAGCCTATAATGTCCAACTTGCCCAAAGACTATTCCTTGCTTGACTAGATTGAGGTGAAGGAGTAAGAGAACATGCATAGAGGAAGATAGACCTGGGTGAGGTGATTAGGGAAAGTGAAAAAGAGTACAACGAAGTAGAAGAGAGATCACGAGCACCCCGAGTTGCCAACCATGTAAAGCTTCAAATTTTGTCCTTTAGTGGTTCTAAAAATGCTAATGACTACCTTGATTAGGAAGAGAAAATAGAGTAAGTATTTGATTACTATCAGCATGAGGAATATAATAAGGTTAGGACTGCTACTATAAAGTTTTTAGGCTATACTATAATGTGGAGGAGAAACTTTTAAGCCATGAGAACACAAGATGAATACAGAGCAGTTAGTACTTGGCTTGAGATGAACAGAGTCCCTAGAGCAAGATTTGTGCTAGTACCTATTTGCAAGATACTTTTGCTTAGCTCTAAAAACTAAAACAAGGAAGTCACACAATTGATGAGTACATGCAAGAATTTTAAGTACTTATGATCAGATGTGAGGTGAGTAAGCCCTCAACCCGAATAATATCTAGTTTCCTAACTAGATTAAGGATGGAAATTCAAGAAGTAGTTAAGCTACAACAATTTGTTACTTTGGATGAAGTTATAAGAATTGCTCAACGTGGAGAGATAGAGGAGAAATAAGCCAAACTGACCTCAATTAGGCTAACCTATTCAAAGAAGCCAACCTACCCATGGTGGCAACCAAGTTTAATCCAATATTGAGCCTATTTGAAGTACTGATGTCATGATTGAGTCAAAGAGCCATACTACTAACTAAGAAGGGCTAAAGAGAAAATTTCAAAAAGGGTAGGGATTCAGATGGAAGATGAGCCAAATTAAGCATTTTAAATACTAGGGCTTTGGTCACGTGGTCACCCAGTGCCCTCATGGATATACCATGGTCATTAAAGGTAAAGTCCCTAGCATTGAAGTAGAAAGTACTAACGAAAAGCTTGAAGAGAAGATAGAACTAGAGGAAAAAATCAAGTTGTGGATTAGCTTCCTTTTATCATCGTTTTATTAAAAATTTCAGTACCATTGTTGCACCCATCAACAAGGTGATGAAGAAGAATGTTGAATTCAAGTGGGGAGAAAGAGAAGAAAGAATTTTTGTAGAGGTAAAGGAGATATTGACCTCTGCACCCATATTATCTTTACATAACTTCGAAAAGGTGTTTAAGCTTTACTGTGACATATCAGGTGTTGGTATAAGAGCTATGCTAATGCAAGAAAGCCAACCTATTACATATTATAGTGAGAACTTAAGAGGACCCCGGTTGAATTACTCTGTATATGAAAAAGAACTTCTTACACTAATTCAAGCTCTTCAAGTATGGCAATATTGCCTTCTGCTATGGGAATTTGTCATTTACACTAATCATAAGTCCTTAAGATATCTTTAGAGCCAAACCAAGCTTTCTAAGAGGTAAACCTGATGGGTTAAATTTCTAAAAGGATTCAATTTTGTGATTAAGTATGAGCAAGACAAAACAAATATAGTTGCTAACGTCTTGTCAAAGGGACATTTTCTTACCAAGTTACAAACCAAACTGTTAGGATTTGCAAGCATCAAAAAGTAATATCCCCAAGACCCTCATTTTGGTCCCATATATGGATGTTATGAAGAAGGGAGAATAGTACATGACTACCATGTAGAAGAAAGATATTTATTCTGGAGTGGCAAGTATCTGTACTGTCCTATACTTTTAGGGAATTATTAGTAAAAGAAGCTCATAACAATGGGTGTTCTAGACATTTTGGAGAAAGAAGGACCTACAAGCTATTGAATGTGAGGTTCTTTTAGCCTAAAATAAGGCATGATGTACACTATATGGTTAAGATTTGTGCGATCTACAAAAAGTTAAGCTAAGCAAGGGAGAACTATGTGTCTACTATTCCTAACTAAACCATGGGCTAATTTGAGTATAGATTTTCTCCTCAAATTACCCCGAACCGCTCGAGGCGAAGATTTCGCAATGATCATAGTAGATAGGTTTAGTAAGATGTCACACTTTATGCCCTATACTACAAGTAACAATACTTCAACTATTGTTTTTCTATTTTTACAAGAGATCATCTATTTGTATGGAGTGCCAAGAAGCATAGTGTTAGACCAAGACCTAATATTCTTGAGACACTTTTAGAGAACCCTCTGGTATTAGATGGGAACTAAGTTATTGTTCAGCACTTCATATCAATCCCTTAGATCGATGGGCAAACATATGTTGTCAACTGCACTTCGGGTTCACTATTTCAAGCCGTAGTAGGAAAGAACTCGATTGATTAGGAAATATGTTTGCCTACGGTAGAATTTTCTTATAATTGGATAATGTACGACACCACTAGACATATACCATTTAAGGTTGCCTATGGCCTTAATCTCGAACTTCTCCTTGATCAGACCCAAATGCCATTGTCTAACTAAGATGACCAAGAAGTAAGAACTATAGCTCAATCCTTCCAGCAATTCTATACGAAAGTTGCCTAGTAGATCTACTAAAAAGTTACCCAATAGATCAACTGAGCTACCAAGAAGATGGAGGAAAAAGGGAAATGAAGGAAGGCGAAGCAATTTCAACCTAGTGATCTAATATGGTTACAACTGAGTAATGAGAGATTCTCAAGCCAAAGGAAGAACAAGCTGTATGCCCAAGCTTAAGGACCATTCAAGATAATCTAGAAGATCAACAATAATGCTTACCAAGTAGAACTCCTGAAGAATTCGGAGTTAATGATGTATTCAATATTGCCGACCTTAGTGCATACTGCTCTAAAGAAGCTCAATAGGAAGACTAGCTGGATTTGATACAAAATCCAAATCAATTGGGAAGGAATAATAGGAATCAAGCTACAAGTTTTTTTACCAGAGCTTAAGTGCAAGGACTTGAGAGCTCAATAAAGAGTATTCTCCTTTCTTAACCTACACCAAAAGAATTCGAGCTACTCCGATCAGCCAATCTACTACCACTACCGAGTTGAGTTCTTCCATGCCTATCACTAATCTCCAAGTGCTGACTTGAAGAATTTTCAACAAACAGTTTGACACACTTACCAACAGATCGATCAACCTTATTCTGAAACGCTTATATAACATCCTAGTTGAATTTACCCCAAGAGAGCCCGCAAGTAAGCTCGGCATTAGCTATCCTAACCATATTCTTATGTTTATTTTCATTAGAAGATTGCCAGTATCTGCTAGCCATGTGTCTAAGCCTCTCACGTGATGGAATTTGCTGCATGAAGCTTCCATTTTATGATTTCCCTTTTGTAACCTTTTAACATTCTTTATACAATACTTATTTAGGACAATACTTCTTTTTGTCTTTTCCATATTTAATAGGTTGACCTAAAACTTTGAGTCTAAATACCCTTATGTTTTGTAGTTGCAAACATCTTTGAATCATTTGAATATATAGAATCTTCTTCTTGGGTGCTATTTTCACTTGCTTGTCTGGAGACGATGGGGTCGGTCCATGGATTTTCCTTCCTGTAACTTTTGTCCTAACCTTCAAGTAAGGCTAGGTGGCAAGTGATCTCATTGAACTACTCATTTATCATATTGAGCTAGTTCGTGAGTCCACAGAGTTCCTTGGTATGTTATATCTTAAGACTTATTCATAGGTTTTTGCTTGTTTTGCCGTATCCCATCTCTCATTTTCAAGCTTTCTATGAGCTTAGACTCATCCTCTAGATATGGCCATCCTCATCTATCTTTAGCACAACATATCATCTTAGTATTAGAGCGAAGGTTTACATTGAGTAAGTCATTATTGTGCTATATTATTACTTTGTTATGTAGATTGTTATTTATGTTCGAAGTGTATTAGACAGTATAATAACCATTAAGGTTAAGCATGAGTTAGTTGTAAGTGTTTGCGTGAGTAGTGGAAGTAGTGGTTCTGTTCTATCATAATGGTTGTATTGGAGTACTCTATTTTACTTTGTTTTGATTTATAAAAAATAGAGCAAATAGTAGTTGCTTGTTTCTATAAAACATTTGACAAGGGTCACTAAAGTGTTGATTCCAACAGTAAGAGAAAGTTAGGTTGCAATTTGGTTTCTCTCATTGTATGTGTTTTGCGTAAGTGGTGGATTGACTAACTAGAAGCAATGTATGTTATTCCTAGTGATGCAAGTGTTATCTATTTGTTATGAACATGAGATTAAGTGAAGAATGACTGATTCAAGTGTTAATACTAGTATTAGAGATGACAATAGTGATGTTGTTTACCATGGTCAACAAAATACCCTTAGATGTTCTAATAAGAGGTTCAATGAAGTAACTAACTTAATAGTTGACTTAACTCAAGCTGTCCATACGTTAGCCTCCTGACCAATTGAGGTCATCTACAATACTCCCCAAGCTCCTTATAGTTAGTGTCGTACCCAATCATGTCCAACCTACCCAAAGGCCATTCCTAGCTAGGCAAAACTGAGGTAGAGGAGTAGGAGGACATGCATGGAGGAGGATAGACCTATATCAGGTGAGTAAGGAAAGTGAGGAAGAGTATAATGAAGTGAAAGAGAGAGTACGAGCATCCCGAGATGTTGACCATGTGAAGCTTTAGATTCTGAGCTTTAGTGGTTCTAAAAATGCTGATGACTACCTTGATTAGGAAGAGAAAGTAAAGTAAGTATTTGATTACTATCAACACAAGGAATATGATAAGGTTAAGATTACTACTATAGATTTTTTAGGCTATACTGTAATGTAGTGGAGAACCTTTTAAGCCATGAGAAGATGAGATTGATACAAAGCGATTAGTACTTAGCTTGAGATGAAGAGAGTCGTTAGAGCAAGACTTATGCTAGATACCTATTTGCAAGATGCTTTTGCTCGGTTATAAGAATTAAAATGAGGAAGTCGAATAGTTGATGAGTACATGTAAGAATTCTAAACACTTATGATCAGATGTGAGGTGAGTGAGCCCTTAGCCCGAACAGTGTTTAGACTCCTAACTGGATTGAGGATGAAATCTGAGAAGTAGTTAAGTAACAAAAACTTGTTCCTTTAGATGAAGCTATAAGAATTGCTCAACGTATGGAAAGGCAAAGAAGAAATAGGCCAAACCAACCTTAGTTGGGTTAACCTATTCAAAGTAGTCGACCTGCCTAAGGTAACAACTGAGTTCAATCTAGTACCAAGCCTGTGTGAAGCACTGATGTCGTGATTGAGATAAAGATATACACTACTAACCAAGAAGTGCCGAAGAGGACATTTTAGAAAGGCCAAGGATTCGGATGGAAGATGAGCTAAATTAAGTATTTTAAATGTTAGGGTTTTGGTCACATGGCCGCTCAATGCCCTTATCAACGTACTATGGTCATTAAAGGCAAAGTCCTTAGCATTAAAGTAGAAAGTACTAATGAAGAGCTTAAAGAGAAGATTGAATTGGAGGAAAAAATCAATGTATGTAGCAAAGAGCTTGTTGATGAGAATGAATATGAAGATGATCTGGACATGTTAACTTTAGTTATCCAAAGTGCTTTGAGCATTAAATCGACTTCTGAAGAGAAGCAATGAGAAAACTTATTTCATATTACACGCATGGTGAGCAATCAGGTGTGTACATTCATTGTAGATAGTAGGAGTTGCACTAACAAAGCATTTAGTAACTTGGTTTGGAAACTCTAGTTGTCGACTTTATCACATCTAAGACCGTAAAAATTGCATGGGTTAAATGGGAAGGGAGCATTACATGTCATTCAACAACTACTACGAGCAATCTCAATTGAGAATTATTCTGATGAACTTTTCTATAATGTATCGCCCATGTATGCATCACATGTGTTGTTAGGCCAACCTTAGTTATTTGATTGAAGGGTCATACATGATGGGTTCAAGAATATGTATACATTTAAAAAGGAAGGGAAGAAGATCACCTTAAACCCCATAACCCTAAGTCGAGCAAGCAAATTGCAAGCCAACTTAGCTTAAGGATCCAAGAAGACATTAGTTTTGAGTTTATCTAAGCTTAGAGAAGCCATTAAATCCCATGTGTAGGCCATTCTATTGATTAGAAGGCTATTAGAATTAAAGGAGCAAGCTAAGCTACCTAAAGAGGTCAGGGAACTATTAGATGAGTATGCTAACATGTTTCCTAAGCAGTTGCTTAAAGGACTGCCCACTTTCTAAGGAAGTGAGCATTATATTGACCTAACACCTAGTGTAACCCTACCAAATAAGCCTACATATCGGATGAATCCTGAGCAAGCTACCGAGCTTTAGAGATAAGTCAACAAGCTACTGGAGAAGGGACATATGAGAGAGAGTCTATATCCTTATGTTATGCTAACATTACTTGTGCTAAAGAAGGATGGTACTTGGTGTATGTGAGTAGATAGCCGAGCTATGAAAAAGATATATATGAGAGAGAGTCTCAATCCTTGTGTTATGCCAGTGTTACTTGTGCCAAAAAAGGATGGTATTTAGTATATGTGAGTAGATAGCTGAGCTATGAACAAGATAATGATTAAGTATAGAAACCCTATCCTAAGATTGGATGATATAGTTAACGAACTAAACAGTGCTAGAATCTTTAGTAACATCGACCTAAAGTTTGGTTATCATCAAATTCGTATAAGGCTAGGAGATGAATGGAAAACTGCATTTTAGATCCAACATGGTCTATATGAGTAGATGATGATGCCCTTTGGCTTATCAAATGCCCTAAGCACTTTCATGACGTTGATGAATCATTTACAGCAAAATCTAATTGGAAAATTGGTCTTAATTTATTTTGATAACATCCTCATGTATAGCACCAATCTATTGAGTCATGCTAACGATCTTCGACTTGTGTTCAAGATACTTCGAGTTGATAAGCTCGTTAGTGACTTAAAGAAGTGTTGATTCTGTTAAGAAGAAGTAATCTTCCTTAGGTATGTTGTAAGTAGAGGAGGTATACATGTTGATGTTGAGAAAATCCAACCTAGTACTAATTGATAACCTCAACCACTTGCATCAAAGTAAGAAGCTTCTATGGATTATCTTCCTTTTATCATCATTTTATTAAAAATTTCAGTACCATTTTTATACCCATCACCAAAGTGATGAAGAAGAATATTGAGTTTAAATGAGGAGAAAAAGAAGAATGAAGTTTTGTAGAGGTAAAGGAGATGTTGACCTCTACGCCTGTATTGGCTTTCCTTGACTTCAAAAAGGTATTTGAGCTTGAGTGTATCCAGTGTTGGTATAGGAGCTATGCTAATGCAAGAAAGACAACCTGTTACATATCATAGTGAAAAGTTGAGAGGACCCCAATCAAATTACTTTATATATAACAAAAAAAAAACAAAAAAAAAAACTCCTTGCACTAATTAAGCTCTTCAAGTATGGCAACATTACCTTCTGCTAAGGGAGTTTATCATTTACACTGATCATAAGTCCTCAAGATACCTCCAAAGCTAGACTAAGCTTTTTAAGAGGTAAGCCTGATGGGTTAAATTTCTAAAAGGATTCAATTTTGTGATTTAGTATAAGCAAAGAAAACAAATGTGGTTGTTAACATCTTATTAAGAAGACATTTTCTTTTTACCGAGTTACAGACTAGACTGTTGGGATTTGCCAGCATCAAGGAGTAATATCCCCAAGACCCTCATTTTGGTCCCATATATGGATGTTGTGAAGAAGGGAGGACGATAGATGAATACTATGTGGAAGAAGAATATCTGTTTCGAGCTGGTAAGTGTTTATACCAACCTATACTCTTAGGGAATTGTTAGTAAAAGAAGCTCATAGTGGTGAGCTTTTTGGACATTTTGGAGAAAGGAAGACTTACAAGCTATTGAATGTGAGGTTCTTTTAGACTAAAATGAGGTGTGATGTGCACTTTATGGTTGAGAGTTATGTAATCCACAAAAAAAAAAAGGAAAAAAGTGGAGCTGAGCAAGGGAGAGTTATGCATCTGCCCATCCCGACCAAATCATGGGTTGATTTGAGTATAGATTTTGTCCTTAGATTACCTCGAACCACTTGAGGCAAAAATTCTACAATGGTCCTAGTAGATAGGTTTAGTAAGATGTCACACTTTGTGCCTTACACTACCACTAACAATGCTTTGGCTATTACTTTCCAATTTTTGCAAGTGATCATCTGTTTACATGGAGTACCAAGAAGCGTAGTGTTAAATCGAGATCTAATGTTCTTAAGCCATTTTTGGTAAACCCTTTAGTATTGGATGGGAGCCAAGTTACTGTTCAACACTTCCTATCAACCACCTAGATTGATGGCCAAATAGAGGTCATCAATTGCACTTTAGGTTCACTATTCCAAGCTACAATGAGAAAGACCTTAGCTAATTAGGACATATGTTTGCCTAAGGTAGAATTTGTTTGCAATGGAATAGTGTACAATACCATTAGAAATATACCATTTAAGGTCGTCTACAACCTCAATCCTGATCTTCCCCTTGATCAAACCCTAATGCCATTGTCCAACCAAGACGACCAAGAAGCAAGAACTAGAGCTTAGTCCTTCTAATAAATCTATCTAAAAGTTGCCCAACAAATCTACTAGAAAGTTCCTCACTATATCAACTAAGCTACTAAGAAGATGGAGGAAAAAGGGAAAGGAAGGAAGGTAAAGCGATTTTAACCCAATTATCTAATATGGTTACACCTAAGCAATGAGAGATTCCTAAGCTAGAGGAAGAACAAGTTGTCCGCCTGAGTCAAAAGACCATTCAAAATACTTTAGAAGATTAACAATAATGCCTATTAAGTGGAGTTTCCTAAAGACTTTAGAGTTTTTGATGTGTTCAATATTGGCGACCTCAGCCCATATTACTCTAAAGAAGCCTAATAGGAAGAAGATAAGTGTGTAAAACCACATACTTATCTAACTGATTTCTTTAACAATTATATGTGATTTGATAGATTTTTAAGCAAAAGTATATGAATTTTCATTGAAAGTTGCATATAATTACTCAACATAAGTATAATTCATATTTTTGTGTTTTAATGCTTAAAAGTAGCATATATTTAAAGAATTTATGATCTTCGTTCTTGATCTTATAGGTCCAGTTGCTACCATGTAATGGTAACCCTAATTCAAGAAGCTAGAAACAAAAAAAAAAAAACAAAAAAAAAATTGAAAAAGAAGGAAACTTAGAGTTGGAACTACCGATATGATGATAAGCCTATCTACTGTCAAGCTAATACCTTAAACAAAATCAAATCAAGTTACAAAACTAGAAGGGTATACTAGCATGACAGTACCCAAATATTATCATGATGATATACTTGACTCTTGAAATAAAAACATGCCATTTCATTAAAAGGAAAGAGGAGAAGTACTTGACATATGTCCATCGTCATGACAGTACTCTTGCTTATTGTCATGTCAGTAATGAGCTGATATAAAAACTTCTTCTTCATTTTCTGCAAATTTACATTTTCTACGGTTTAAGGTTCTAGTTTCCATCATTCTCTCTTCTTTAGGCTATCTTTGGTTACTTTTAGCATAGTTTTATAATTTCCATGGAGTTTCCTATATTTTTATGTTTGTAGCATAAACTTTTAGTAGACTTTAACTTCTTTTAAAGCTTGGGTTTGTGGATTTCCATTACAACCATGGAGATTATTGGGTAAATCTTGAGAAACTCCATTATTGAGGTTGAGAAGCTTGGTTTTGTAATGTTTCTTATATTTTTTCCATGTTTAATATAATGTTTATTTTCATGTTCATGTATATAATATGTTAAATGTTTATTCTCCATGAATATGATAAATAGAAATTACTATGCTTATGAGTAGTGTATGAACACGATGAAGTAGTTGTAGCTATTGATATTTTTGTATTGTAATAGTACAAATTTGGAAATTTACTTAGTTTTATAGTGTAATTAGGTGTAACTTAAGTGTTGGGTTAATGTCGAGCTAAATAGCGTTTCCTACACATTAGGCCTTCCCCCTTATTATCCTAATAGGGTTTAAATACTGTAATAGAATTCAAAAATCCCAAATAGAATCTAGGATTCCTAATTTGAATAAGTAATTCTTGAGAATTAGGAATTAAATCTCTATACTCACCTAAAGCTAAAAATTATTTGGAATGAGAAATCAATTCTAACTTAGTTATTTGAATAGTGACTGGACTTGAATAGCTAGCTGATAGTGTAAATAAGATATTGATAATACAATGCTTCTGCTACATGATAGAATTTACGAAACAAGAGTTGGATAACTTCTATGAGTGTGATTAAAATTTATGTTTAAACTATTATAAATACTCTAATAGCATGGCCATAACGATCTTAGACGATTGTTTACTTATTACTCATACATCTTTTACAAAGAAATCTACATCTCAATATGGAGAAATTGCTACAATCCACGCTTAATTCCATTTTAGTTTTTACTTCTATTTAGATAACTTGGATGTTCTTTTCCTTGAAATTGCTTAATTAATTACCTAAATTAAAATAGAAATAATAGAATCTAGTACTTAGTTATTTTTCTAAACTCTATTCTTTCATTCACTGCAAAATACAATCTTGGTTACTTTCCCTATACTATCAAGAGATCAGTACGCTTGCCTTTCCACTAAAATTTATTTGTTTCTATCCGTATGCAAGTCATTTGAAAGTATAGCATTCCACTGTTTTAAAAAGGAGCAACTTCTTATTTATGCATGACATTAGTGGAAATGAGATCATGACACTAGAAGAACAATCGAATTTGATGCCAAATCCAAATTAATTGAGAGGGAATGATATTAGTGAGGCACATTCTCCTTTCCTGACCTACAATAAAAGAATCCAAGCTACTACGATCTACCAATCTACTTCCACTACCAAGTCAAGCTCTTCTATGTCTATCATTGATCTCCAAGTGCCGACTTAAAGAATGTTCATCAAACAGTTCAGTGCACTTACCCACAGATCAATTGACCTTATTCTAAGCTGTTTAAATAATATCTAAGTTGAACTCACCCTAACAGAGCTCATAAGTGAGCTCAATATCAGCTATCCTAACTATATTCTTGTGTCTGTTTCTCCAGAAGACTACTAGAATTTGCTAGCCACCTATGCAAGCCTCTCATGTGATGGAATTTGTTGCACACAGCTTCTATTTTCTAATTTCCCTTTTGTACCCTTTTAATATTCCTTGTGCAATAATTATTTAGGACAATACCCCTTTTTTTATTTTCCACATTTAATAGGTTGCCCTAAAATTTCAAGCATAGATACCCTTGTGTTCTGTAGCCACAAACATCTTTGAATCATTTAAATATAGAAAATCTTCTTCTTGTGAGCTATTTTTGCTTGCTTGTCTAACTCTTATCCTAACACTTAAATAAGGTTGAGTAGTAAATAACCTCAGTGAACTACTCGTTCGTCATATCAAGCTAGTTCGTAAGTCCACTTAGCTCCTTGGTGCATCATATCATGGGATTCACTTGTAGGTTTTTGCTTGTTTCCCTGCATCCCACCTCTTGTTTTTTAGCTTTCTATGAGCTTGGACACATCCCCTAAACATGGTCATCTTTATCTATCCTTCGCATGGCATATCAATTTTAGTATTGCCCTTGCTAATTTCCTTATGGGAATGCGTACCCTTTCATTTGCTAGACCGGAAAAAGAAAGGAACTTATCAACATACTTTGTTTGTAAATATAAAGAAGGAAATTTATTTGATATTATCGATAAGAGAATTATCAATGATATATATGCTGAAGAAATCAAGGAAGTTGCAATGCTTACAATTCAGTGTCTTAAAATGAGAGGTGAGGAAAAGCCATCCATGAAAGAGGTGTCAATGGAATTAGAGGGGCTTGTTAGGACAATGAAAAGGCATCCATGGGCAAAAAGCAATCATGCTAAGACCGAAAACTTGCTAAATGAACAATGTTCCTTTCAATGCAAAATGCTAGCCCAATTTGTAACCTATATTTTTCACTAGTTTTGAAATGGTTATGTTGATTGATAAGCTCAATATATTGGTATTTTATACCTTAATGATATATGTCGGAACTATATTAATATTTATAGGATACAACATATAAAAATTTTCCTAATGCATGTATGCAATCTCTTTTTCTGTGCATAAAATCATCATAATTTTTCTTGGAGAATTAAGATATTATTGTCTTACAGCTATAGCACGGGTTCATCGGTTCCATGATGTCAGAGCTAGAATATAAAGTTGATTCTGGAACGATCTTCATTGGCTTGATTTGGAAGAGTTATTCCTATTTACCACCTCTGTTATTGGCATGCGATTGTGGCTGGAAATCTCGTAACATATAGATAAAACGTCAGTCTTCCATTAATTATTTCATATGAGGTTTAAACCTTCTTTTGATACTACACTTAAAATCAAAACCTTTCGAAATGCTTAATGTGCGGTTGTCTGTTAATTTATCTATCCAACCTATTGGCATAACAACTTATTATTTTTTGCTATGCTAGTATGATAAGTCATCTACACCCTTCTCCCAACTTCTTCATATTAAAGATCCAAATGAAGATGGTCTAATTTAGGATTTCCGGTAATATTTTCCCTATTTGTTATAGGTAATATGGCATGGCAATGCGGAAAAAAATTACCAAATCAATGAACGGAAAAAGTTATCACTCCATAAAACTCATACTAGTATTTTACAAGGGTTTGGAACTTAAATGTAACTTTGAGGATTTACACCGTTTTGCATAGATAATAAAACGCGGTCCACTTTATCATGTTTATTGATGAGTGTATTATCATATCGAAACCTTCCAATCAGGGGCGAGTCAAACCCAACTAAGGCTGCAGGCTAGGTTCCCTTGAATTGGTACTAGCTCCACTATAGCCAATTTCGAACTTGACTTCTCAACCCATGAACCAGCTAATTTTTTTAATTTTTATTTTTAATTGGGAAAAATATATTCTTCTATTTTTATTTTTAATTTGAAAAAAAAAACTATTAATAAAAGAAAAAAAATTTAAAATTTTTACTATTACTAGGCATGAGATTAATAATTTATATTTTTAATAATGCACAATTATTATTGTCTTGCCACAATTAGTGAATTAAGTGAAGGAGCTTTTTTTTTTATAGGCAACATTTCTGGGAAAGTTTACTAATATAATCGATATGAAATTAAACTTGTGATGAGTAATACTTAGTGTGATATTTTATTACTTCAAAGAAAACTTTACAAAATAATATACCTATATAGGTGAGATGGTGAACAAGAATGGCAAAGGCACTTCTTTGAGTACAAAGAAGTGAAGTAGAAGTCGAATGAATATTTTTGCATTTTTTTCATTGGTATGTTTGTGATTTCGTATACGGTATATATAGAACTACCATAACAAACTATTGGAATATTCTCCCGACATATAATATCCTAACTAACTAGTCAACTCATTAGTATGAAAAGCTTTTACATACATGTACTAAAATAAGTAGAGTGTATTTTATTCTATATTGGACTTTCTACGTATTACTAAAATCCTTTATAAAATATGGGCTACAAATAAGCTCGGCCCTAAAGAGTAAGCTCAGCTTGTTAGCTTATAGTAGATGACAGTAAGACTTCATTTGGAACAACACATATGTATCTCAAATAGATATCTTCAACATATCCTTTATTTATGAGTTTATCAATATCGAGAAACCTTAACTCCTTCTCCATAACAATACCTCCCCCATTCAAATCCCTTGACTCTAAGGGAAAATCTAAAATTTAAGAGAAAAGTCAAAATAATACTATAATAGGGCCATGCCAAGGATTGACAAGGTCAGTCATCTCATGATGGGTCTAAGGTTATCAAAAAGCTTGAAAAAGATGGTGGAAATGTATGAAAGTAATGAAACAAACAAGAAAACTACAAATGAATTTGATGATATGTCGTACTAATGATCTCCATAGGCTTACGACTTTACTCGATATGATGCGCGAGTTAACTCAATGAAGGTGCTCACCACCTAGTTTTGCTTAATAATTAGGATAAAAGTGAAGCAAGTAAAGAGAATATAGATGAAATGAAGTATATTCTGTATAGATGAGATATGACAATCATATCTACAGCTACATTTACAAGGATATTTATACTAGAAATATTATGGCAATTACTATAAATGAAAATGACTAAAAAGGGTATTATCCAAAATAAGCAACGTATAAGGAATGTAAAGAAAAATCATGAAAAGCATCCGTCTTGTACGAAAGATTCTATCACATAAGCACTTAGACAAGTAGCTGATAGTTAGAGGTAGGACTTTTAGTAGAAATAGAAAAAATTGTAAAATTGACCTGGCTATTACCAAGCAGTGATGCTAAGCTAAGTTAATGATTCTTCCAAGATGAATTCAGCTCAGACATGGTCTAAGTAGTTTAGATTCAGGTCGGTTGAGTTGGTGGTCGAGTATGCTGAGCTGTTGTCTAAGTGTATGTCAGGTTGGCAGTTAGAGAATATTAATAAGCAGAAGAGATTTTAATTTGAATAAGGCAATAGGTTAGTAGATTGTAGCAACTTGGACTCTTCAGATGTTGGTTGCAAAGAGAGAATCCACCTTGCCATACTTTCAAGTCCTCAAGCTCGAGCTAGGTTAGAGATCTAATAGCTTGATTCCTATCATCCCTGTCAGGTTAATTAGGATTCGGTATCAAATTTGAGTAGTCCTCACTCAATTTTTCCTTAAGTCAATAGGGGCAAAGGTTGGCAACATTAGATACATTAGACACTTCGAAGTCCTTTGATAACTCTAACTGGAAAGCATTATCATTGATTTTCTTAAGGATTTTGAATGGTCCTTCAACTGTAGCAGATAGTTTGCTCTTTCTCTTTTTAGGAAACCCAATCTTGCTTAAGCGTAGCCATACTTAGTCGCTGGGCTAAAACTGCTTAGTCTTCCTTCCTTTGCCTTTCTCTTTTAACCTTTTGGCAACTTGGTCAATATGTTGAGTAACTTGTTGGTACTCACTTCACGGTCTTCTTGGTCAATTGATGGCATCTGAGTGTAGTCAAGGGGTAGTTCAGGATTAAAGCCATAGACGAGTTCAAATGGCACACATCTAATAGTGGTGTGTACTATTCTATTGTAAGCAAATTCTACCATAAGCAGGCAAATATCCCAGTCAACTAAGTTCTTCCCCACTACAGCTTAGAGCAATAATCCTATGATGTGGTTGACAATCTTCATCATGCCATCAATTTAGGGATGATAAAAAATACTAAACAGTAGTTTGGTTCCCATCCGAATCCAAAGAGTTCTTTAAAAATAGCTTAAGAATTTTGGGTTTTTGTCCGATACCACTCTTTAATACTCCATGCAAGCAAACTATTTCTTACAAAATAAAGAAGTAATAGTTAAAGCATCGTTAGTTCTAGTGCAAGGTACAAAGTGTGTCATCTTACTAAATCTATCTACGACAACTATCATAGAATCTTTAGCTTAGGTAGTTCAGAGTAATCCGAGGATAAAATCCATACTCAAGTCAATCTATGATTTGATCAGGATGGATAGTGGCATTGCTCTACTTTATTTAGCTTGGCTCTTTACATTCCTGTAAGTTGCACAACTTTCAACCACACAATGTACATCTCGCCTTATCTTAGACCAAAAGAACCTCGTATTCAATAGCTCAAATGTCTTTTTCTCTCCAAAATGTCTAGAGAGCCCTCCACCATGAGTTTCCTTCACTAATAGCTCTCATACAAAACAGGTTAGCATACATAGCTTTCCTTTTCGGAGCACATAACCATCTTCCACATGATATTTATCTACTAGTCTCACTTCTCCACACAATTTTTATCTATGATTGCAATGAGAATCATCTAGATTTTGTTCTTGAATGTTGGCAAACCCTAACAGTCTAGTCTACAACTCAATAAGAAGAATATGTCTTCTTGACAAGGCATCTACAGCTACAATATTTTTACCTTACTTGTATTTGACGACAAGTTTAAATCCTTTTAGAAATTCAACCCATCAGGCTTAATGCTTAAAGAGCTTTGATTGGCTCTACAGGATGTTGCCACACACAAAGAGCTCGAATTAATGACAAGTGTTCTTTATCGTATACAAAATAGTTCAATTAGCTCCTCTAAGCTTTTCATTGTGATAGGCAACAAGTCATGCTTCTTGCATTAGCATAGCTTCAATGTCAATACCTGATGCATTGCATTCAAGCTGAAATACTTGCTCAAAATTTGGTAGAGTTAAGATTGGGGCAAATTTTAATCTTTCTTTCACCTTGGCAAAGCTTCTCTCATCTTAATTTCCCCACTTAAACTCTATGTTCTTCTTTGTTAGCTCAATCAGGGGTACAACTATGGTAATGAATCCTTAGATGAAGAGTTGGTAGAAGGAAGCCAATTTATGGAAACTTCTTACCTTAGCACATAAAGCTGGGGTTAGTCACTCAACAATGGCACGAATTTTCTCTTCATCAACTCTTAACCCTTTTCCCACTAACTACATATCCTATGAAGGCTACCTCTTCCTGACAAAAATAGTACTTCTTCGTATTTTCATACAACATCTCTGCTCATAGAACATAAAAAACTACTCAAAGATGTTCAATATGGTTAGGCAAGTTGTCACTATATACGAAGATGTTGTCAAAGTAGACTACCACATACTTCTCGATCAAATTTCTTAAAAACTACTTAACATGTCATCTAGCCTCAAATTAGGGTACATATACTTGATTGTGATCTTATTCACAACCCTACCATCCGCACACATTAGCCAAGTACTACCCTTCTTCGGCACAAGTAATGAAGGTACCGCACAACAGCTAAGATTTTCTCTTACATACCTATTTTCCAATGGCTCATTGACTTGCCTTTGTGATGCAAATCCGCAAACACATAGGAGACATGAACCACAAAAGTCATGGGGGAGGGGGGTGGTTTTGATGTGACTCACAAAAACCAAACTAGGACTCGGGGTTTCAAATGATGGTTAGATGCAATTCACTAACTCACTCAAATTAGGGGTTCATCACAATCTTAAGGTCAAACTTGATAAGAACACAAGGAAAGATTAAAGAGTTAATCAGCATTCAATAATCTGAAATGCCAGCTTAAAGGGCTCAAGAGTGTCCTTACTTAGGAAGGAACATTCAAGTGTAAATTATTTGTATATTTTTCTTTCAATCTCCACCAACTAATTACAAAAGTTGTTATTTATACTAAATTCTAAAACCTTAGTAGCAAAAGTGTAGATAATATACAAGGCACTTAAACCCTAAAGAAAGGCCTACAAATGAAATAAGGAAAATATTTACAAAGTATACAAAACTATGTGTTTAATAGAAAGAGTTGAAATGCAGTCATACAAGCTGTTTGTAAGATCGGACCCTAACAAGGGCCAGTTGGCAGTTAGATGTCTAAGTTGGGGTAGGATGTTTAGAAGTCTTATTGTGCTCGACTGAGCTCCTAGTAAGGTCAGCCTACAGTTGCTGCTCTCGCCCATTGCTTAGTACTAGCTTTCGCATACTATACCAAGCTATTCTCTAGCCTTGAGGCCTCAACCGTTTGGTCTCTTATCGTCTCAGCAGACAATAGACCGAATGCCGAATGGTACCTTTTCCTCCCTTCGTCCTTCGATTATTAGTCCAACCTCGGTAAGAGTAGGTCGACCTCAAGTTAGGATAAGTCGGCTTTAACTTTTGATAGGTTAACCTCGGCCTAAGGATCATTGTAGACTAATTCTTATCATTACTGCAATGCTGAAAAGAAGTTGTCCTTAACGTTAAACTATGAGCACGAGCCTGGATGTCGAACAAGCTTCTCTTCCCTTTTCTTTTCACCATAGGCACTAGATTGCTCTAAATCTCCTCAACACTCATAGGGGGTCAAGCAATAGCTGTTCTTATCCTTCCTAATCATATAAGTGTTAAAAAAGCCGTCATAGATCACTTTCAAGTCATACTCCCAAAGTTAGCCAAGAAGTAAATTTGTTGCATTCATAGGCACTACGTCAAAGTCACCCTCATCCTCATACTGTCTTTCCTTGAATGCTATCCAAGCTCTCTTATGTACTTGGACCATACCCTTATTGTTAAACTACTTCAATCCATAAGGTCGGGTTTTACGCCCCGAAGTCACAGAGTCACAACAGTCCTACTGTATAAACCATTATATGATAGTAACTGGCCTCACAATACCTACCATAAACATAATCTACACAAGGCATCAACAACTCCTCGCTTTGAAGTAAACAATCCCATTTAAGTGTTTAACTATAAACATAGTAATTATCACAAATTTTTAATAAACATACATAATTATATATAAAGTTCACAGAACTTCCTAGGAAGATCTACTTAAACATAACGGTTTGCTAAGTTTACATAACAACTACCAGTCTTTTAGTTTTAAACTACAAAGGACATACTAACTACATATCCACTACTAAGCCAATTGATCCTCATACCTTTGGCTTCAGAAGAACTAACCTTTGGATAATTGTATGGCAGCATAATACTTGCAGTAATAAAAAATTAGGTCCTGTAAAAGGATTTATAAGAGTATGAGCAACTACAGCTCAGTAAGTTGAATTGGAGACTCATGAGAGTATACAAACACAAACAAGATTATCAAGCAATTATTTTAATGCAATGCAACAATCAAGTATTATCACAAAACGTAGTCCGGTCCGTTGCGAAATCAGAGAAATTTCACTCGCTCTAATCCGGGTTGAGGAGTTTCCATGTTATGTAACAGCTCACAACCAAACCCAGGCTTATGCAATGGAGACACCAATCCTCCTGCAACTACCTTCAAACCATTGACTTTACCCTCACCGCAACCTCCTCTCCTATCACTTAGTTCGACTAAGGATGAAGAAGGGACCATTATGCAATCCTGCGTTATCCCTTTTGAAGGGGTCGGTATTTGGTTAGAGAATCCTATGATCTCCTAACAGGTTGCAATACATGAAATTTTTGGTTATTAGAGTCAAATAAGATTAAATTTCATTTAAGGTATTCAAACAATTCCACACCAATTCAATTAATCACATTACAAATTTCAACACAAATTCAAATACATCAAACACATGCGTAAACTACTTACAATCACAACCATAAGTCTCTGAGTATCATAAAATAATACTCTAATACAGTAAGTAATAACCCAACTTACTTGAAGTTTCTCAGTTGCTTAATTACTCAATTGCAAGCTGATTTGTCTCTGGATATCTTATAATACAAATAGGTCTTTTTAGTTCTTATACTTTAATGATTCACATTCTAAGTTATAATTTAGCTTATTTTTTCCATGTATACCTATTATTTACTAATAATTCATTTTACCCTGTTTCAGGGTTCGGTTCTTAAATTAAATTCTAATTTTGATTCTAGAATCTTAAATACGCTCGAATCCTAATGTGAAATTAATCACATTAAGCTCGAGTATTCTAATATCCTATTGGGTATTAATTTAGTATTCTAAACTATTCGATACACGCTAATAATAATTGGGGTATCTGATTTATTCCCAATGTGAAAAAATCTTACATTTGTTTATACAATTACCTAAAATTAAATTTTATTTCAAATTTATTATATTCTGATTTCTATTATTATATTATCTAATTAAACCTAATTTTTTATAATATTCCTAATTTTCTGCAATTAGCACATAATTCCTTCATTAATTACACTTAACACTCCAAAGGCTAGGATTAGGTTTCCACATCAGAGATTAACATCCCTAACCCTCTAATTATTATCTAAATCAATAATTAATGTCTTAATCACCTAATTAATCCAAAATTACCCAATTTTTCTATCATTTTAGGGCTAAAAATTTACCTAAAAAATTTGAAAATTAAATTTAAAAAAATGGCTTCATAGCACCATTCTATATCACTTAAGCATTCTACAGAAAAAATTTGAGCTCCAAACTATACTCCTAAGCCTATTTATTTCAAATCCTAATCATGTTCAGTTTTGCTTAATTTTTTAAGAATTCTATATTTTCAGATATGATTATACTTAATCACTATTTTTCCCCAATTCTATATATAATAAAACCTCAGAATAATAAATTTCATAATTTTCAAGGTAAAATAAATAATTTTACAAAATTATACAAAATTAGAGCAAATTAGAGACTCACCCGGTCCGAAGGCTTTTAGCCTTCCAACACCAGTCTAGGTGTATCGGTCGGTCCAAGTAGTGGGTCTGGAGTAGGGTAATGGTGGTGGCTCAATCCCAGGTGGTGGTGGCTCAATCTCAGGTGGTGGTGGCTCGTAGGTTTAACTCAATAGCCCTAACTACACAGGTTTCCTTTTTTTTTTTTTTTACTCTTGGATTTTGATGCTCCCTATTTTTCTCTGATTCCTAACTGTCTAAAAGAGCTCCATAAATTTTTTCCCTATTTATAGAATTTTTTGGTAATTAATATGCATTAAATTAGACATGAAATTACCCAATTCCCTTGATTTTTAGCTTTTATGTTGCTTGATTTTAATTGGCTAATTTTTCTTCTTCAACTCCTGACTTGCCATGACCAAATCTACATCATTCTAGATTTCTCTGATTTTTCCTTAATTAATTAATAATTTTCTTTAATTATTTAATAAGTTTTTAGCCACTTTAAGAAATTTCATGTATTTTTATCTACACGTAAATATATATAGGATACATGTGAACATTCCTAATTATTATTTAGGTCGTTCTATGATTTTTAGTATACATATAATCTATCTCTAGTAATTTATTAGTTATTATATTACACTTTTCGTCTTTTCGATAATTAATAATTATTATACTTAAAATTTGAAAATTTTATAATCTCCTATTTTATTACTTATTTTCTTAAATTCAAGTTTACGAGGTCATTTTTACTAGTATTTCTATCCATAGTTTATAATTTGGGTTTGATCGAATCCTTTAACCAATCGCCCTAAACTTTGTATTCTAAGTTCAATCCTACGGTCACTTGGCTTAACTTTAGGGCTTACATCAGGGATTTAGGTAGGTTGGCAATCTCATCTTCTCCACTAGCTCGGCAGAAATGATGTTGGTGCAACTTCCTCTATCAACAACTAGGGAACAAGTCTTCCCATTCACCAAACATTGAATTCAGAACAAATTCTCTCTTTGACCTGGGTCTTCGTTTATGTCGACTCATCTACTCATCAAGGCTAAGGGATCTCCCATCTCAACATAGATGTTTATTGCCCCCTCACTCTCAGAGCACTTATCACTTTGGCTCTCTACTTGAGCTTCTAGTCCTTTGCCTTTTAAAATCTTAATCCCTCTTGTTCAAGCATTGGGAAACAATATGTTTGTAGCCTAAACATTTGAAGCACTTAACTTCTCAAGCTTTGATGTCATGTACTTTCTCCTTTTCTACTTTCTTACTCTCAACTTGGTTAGGTCAACTAAGCTCTTCTTTCTCCATCCTCTTCTCAAGCTTTTTCTTCTCTTCATACCTCTCATGCTTAAGGTTACCTTGTTGAGGTCAAATGGTCAACTATTGGTGTCTCCTTCTCCTTTATCTCTCTATCCTTAATGCTAAATTGATCAACTCATCCAATGAGTTGAACGGTTGTAGCTCAACCATGTTGGCAATGTTATCTTGGAATCCACTCAAGAACTTAGCAATAGTATAGTCTTGGGGCTTGATAATCTCACATCTAGTCATCAAGGTCTTAAACTCTTGCAAGTACTCTTTAATAGTGTTTCGACCTTGCCTTAGGTGTTAAAAAGCATAAAGTATCTCTTGCTTGAAGTATGTCAGCACAAAGCACTAATTCAACAAACGTTTCATAAACCTCTAAGTTCTGATCGGCTCTTCTCCTTTGGTATGTCACTTGGTGACTAATTTATCCCACTAAAGATCGATATACTCAATGAGGGATAACGAGGCCAGCTTGACCTTAGTTCTATCATCATACTCATAACACTCGAATAACTTTTCTACTTGAGGAATCAAGTCAAGGAACTCTTCAGGTCAGCTACTTCTACTAAAGGTCGGCAGCTTAAGCTTAGCTATGTGCTCAAGGCTTATCCCTTGCATTTCAAGCTAGTCAATTTACCTTAGATTGGCCAATTTTATTGGAGCTCTACTCAACCACATCTCTTCTCGACCTCGACTCTCTTCTTCAAGCTCCTTAGTTCACCTCAAAGTCAATACTCCTGTCAGTGCTTCTCCTCGGCTTAGGTTAGTTTTCTCTTCTCCTCAGCTCAGCAGCTCTTCTCAACTGTCGCTCATCATTATTAAGCTCGTTGGAGCCACTTCTATTAGTAGGTGCTCGTTCCCTTCTTTCACCTTAGATAAAATCAATGATATTATGAATGTAATATTCTAAATTATCAACACCTCTCCTTAAGCTTCCATGAGGACTATCTCTATTGTTATTGATACTATCTTCCGACATTCTGGTTCGTGTAATAAATTCTAGTGAGAAAATTTAACAAACACGTAACACACTCAACTGTACTTGACTTAGAACCACCACAAAGATAATTCCACAAATACCACTGTAACAAAATACAACTAACAATAACTTAGAAATTATTACTACTCAATTTTTACAGCTACCCACAACTAATAAACACTACAGTAACTAGAATCAACTACTGAAATTACTGCTACTCGACTCAATAACCCAGTACAAACAGCACAATACCACAACTACTAAGAAAACGAACAACACACTATAGAACAAAAACCAGTAGAAAATAATAACACAGACTAAACTCTAATGAACACTTTCACGTGTATCTCACCAAAAGCTCTAATACCAGCGAAGTTGATGCAAATTTGCAAACATGCAATAGACATGAACTACAAAAAGGGGGTAGGAGGGGCACCGCATGGGGGTTTAAATGTGAATGTGGATAGATATCAATATCGAGCTTGGTTTTTTTTATTTCTTCAAGTTTTATATAAATTAGTCTTTTTTTAAAACGACCAGCAATAAACCCTACCCATTTAATACTGACCTTCGACTAAAGTTTAAAGAAAACCGGTTCTTTTATATTTGAAAATGTTTCTGGAGTCACCATCCAACCGAAGTCGAGAAAAAAAGTTAAGTTATAATCATTTGGGTGAATTGATTATAACCTCGCTACCGATTTGTCAATAAAACCAATTTTTTATTAAAATGATTTTAAGAACCAAAAAAATGGGTTTAAGGTTTAGGATTTTTAAACCCTTTAGAGGTACCGTTGACTTTCTAATTTTAATCTTAATCTTAAATATCACCTTTTAATAATACTCATAGAAAAAAGAAATTTAATCATTGATTAATGAATTAGAATAATTTAAAATAAAGTGGAAAAATGGTTTTTTCAATTTTTATCGTTGCCCTGTAGATGTCTACGTACCCGCTAGCCAAAATCAAATGTACATAATTCTTTTGTTTGAAAACTTTAGCCGGTTTATCGATTTTAGTTTTGCAAAAAAGATCAAATTTATGTTTTTTTACCCATTTCAATTTATTTAAGGAAATTTTTCTAAAAGATCCTAACCGGGGTTTTATTTGGAAAATTCTAAATAGGGTCCTAATTCTGAAAAAATGATATATTACTTTTATTTATTTAAAAAATAATTTTTCTAAGTGATAAAATAACTTTGTTATTTTTTTATTATTTGTCTTTATTTATTATTATTTTTTATTATTTATTACCAAAAATATAAAAAGTAAAACTTAGCTTTTTCTTGTTCTTTCTTTTTTTTTTATAATTTATTATTACATTTACTAATAAAATAAATAAATAAGGCTGCATATCGGGTTAGGTTGGGTCAAATTAGAGTATCTAACTTGGGGTTTTTGCATACGAGAAATCTAATAGTGGTGATGGTTTTCGTTAAAAACCGCCGTAGAGAATACTATCTTAGAGAGAGAGAGAGAGAGAGTATGTATGCTCCTTAGAGAGATTTGTGTCCTTATAAGTGTTGAAAATGAAGGACAAACCCCTATTTATACTGTAAACATATGGCTTAAGTTAAGAATGTCAGGAATTAATTTGTTGAAATTCATTAATGGGTTTTGACCCGAAAATGAATTTTTTTCCTTTTTTAAGCTTGATTTTAAATGCATAAGCAACTAAATTTGAATTGGTTTTAAGGTGAATTCAAAAGTAAACCATACGTATTACATGATTTCACCAGTTATTCGATGAAATCGTGTAATAAAATTGATCGAAAATGGCCTTAAACAGAGCATTTAGGGAAGGGGACAAAACTGGAAAAAGCCGAGGAAGAAGAAGGAAGGGGGGTGGTGGTCATGTATAGGGCGCATGCCATACATCCCCATGCGCACATGTAATGCATGCGCGCGTTTGAAAAACACGCCCCTTTACTGCATCTAATCCTGATCAGGGCTTTACCCTGTTTAAATACTGGTCCGCACCAAATGTATATATATATATATATTGATAAGTAAATAAAATAAACTAAAAACTAAAATTTACATACCTAATGTAAAAGTCCTAGTTTAAAGCCTCGTTACTATTATATATATACTTTTTCCTTTCAAAAAGAAAAAATACTTCGTGCTTGGTAAGATTCGAACTTCAAACCTCTAGCTTAATGAAATGCTATGCTCAAGTACTTATCCGTTAAGTCGTTGGCCTGTACCTTATCTATATACACAATTAATTACATATATGGATAAGGTTAACATTAGCTATATTCAAATCTAAGCCCAAATTCAACGACCTTTTCTTTATTTTATTTAAATTGAAGATTCTACTCTATTTATTATTTTCTAAATTTCCTAAATCTTCTATTTTTTTCTATTTTTTGTGACTTTTCTATTTTCTATATATTTTTCTAAATTTTTTCCTATTTTTTAAATTTCTTATTTGTTGTGCTTTTTCCTTTTTTTTTATATATTTTTCTAAATTTCTTATTTCTTAGGTTATTATAATTTTCTATTTTTTCGCATTTTTCCTAAATTAGGACTCTTTATCCTATTTTAATCGATGAGTAAAAATGAGATATGTACAACTATCCCTCTTTGCGGTGAAGTATGAGCAAAACTTTACCACAAAAGCAAAAGGGACACAATTTTTGCCTTAAGGGTAGAAACCATCCTAAGGAGCACCTTAGCTAACTATCCTAGGTTTGGTGCACTGGAGATTTGGTAGAGAGAGAGAGAGGTGACGCTCTACAAGTTAGCCGAAAGATCGAAAGAGGAATTAAGGTTTGGTCATGCCCTTATAAGCTAATGAACCAAGGTGGGTAGACAAGTGCTCTTTAAGTTGACTAAGACCCTACGGAGATGTTGAAGACTTATTTGCATCCTTAAGAGTTAACTAACCAAGGTAGAAGCATCTTTAGGGGATTGGCAACCCCAAATTGGAATTGATTTGGAAAACTTAGTCATACTTTTCTAAGCTTACTAACCTAGGCGAGAGCGTCTCTCAAGAACTAGCAACCCTAAATTGGAATCGATCTGGAGAACTTAGTCGTACCCTTTTAGGCTCACTAACCTAAGTGGGAGCGTCTCTCAAGAACTAGCAACCCTAGGCTAGAATCAATCTGGAGAACTTAGTCATGCCCTTCTAGGCTCACTAACTTAGGTAGGAGCATCTCTTGAAGACTAGCAACCCTAAGCTAAAATTGATCTAGAAAACCTAGTCATGCCCTTCTAGGCTCACTAACCTAAGTAGGAAAGTCTCTTAGAGACTAGCAACCCTAAGCTGAAATTGATCTAAAGAACCTAGTCGTGCCCTTTTAGGCTCACTAACCTAGGTGGGAACGTCTCTCGAGAATTAGCAACCCTAAGCTAGAATGGATTAAATGTCTTATAGGCTTGTTAAAAGAATATTGGTGAATGAAAGTGCCCCATGGGCTCGATAAGAGAACTTAGTGAGGAGTAACAACCCATGGGCTTGCTACGAGTAACGAATTGAGTCAGGATAGTGCCTTCAAGGGTTAGCTAAACATCGAAAGATAACGCAGAAGGTAAGCGCCTTATGGGCTAGCTCAAAAGACTATTATGGATAGAGTCATAAAATATTGATCATATAGTCTAAATGCAAATGCAATGTTCAAAAACCAATGAGCTAACATCGTATGGAAGTACATATTTGGTCTTGTTGATAGAGCCTAAATTGTCAAACCTTTTCTTAGAAAGTCCCATCAAAACTAACCAACTAATTCTTTGATCCTTTATTGTCAACCCAACTAATTTTAATATGGAACCTCTAGGACTTTGCTAGCTCTTTTATAGTAATCACAAAAATTAACCCGATAGAGAATGCTACCTACTGTTTTTGTCTTTCCAGAACTTTTATGAATCAAAGCCTTTATTCTCAACTAATAAATATTTGCTATGAGGTGATTACTTATCTAGATTTCGCATTTTCCTGAAAAATAGACAATAAAAACTCCTCATCAAGGGAGATCAATCCATACCAAAGTATGTTAAAAAGTTTTGTCAATTACCAATGTCCTAGATCTCACTTCTCAACTTATCTCATGTTTTTCAGTGTATGGGTTTGATTAAATGAAGTAAGGGGAGTTGAACCTTTTAATGGAGAGGGTGGTGATTCTAATGTCGACAATTGCTAAGTATACCAACTTTTTTTGCAGATAATGAAAATTAGACCACAATGACATTCAAAACAACTAATATTTTTGTATTCTGAGTAAAAATTTCGATTAACTTCTTACAAATAATACAACTTTACAGCGTCAGCATCTACAGGATCTCTTAATTATGGACCATCCATTTAAGATAAAATTAAAGCCCTTCCTAGTAATACCTACTTCACAACATAAGGGTCTCCATTATTGGGAGCAAATGTTCCTCTAGGTTCTTATGCATTGGGGAGAGCCTTTCTCAACACCATATCACTTTTTTTAAAGTTTTAAGGTCATACTCTTTTGTTGAAAGCTAAGCCATTCTTTGTTGAAAGCTGAGCCATTCTTTGTTGATAACACTGATTATGACATAGGGCTATTAATCTCCTCTTGTCAATCAGATTCAACTACTCAATGCGTTTCTTTACCTAATCGGCTTCATCTAACTAAGTTTCTAATAGTATTCTAAGCGACGGGATCTCAACCTCTACTAGTAACATCGCTTCAGTACCATATACCAAAGAGTAAGGTACTACCCTAATTGATGTTTTGACGGAAGTCCGATAAGTCATAAGTACGAATGGTAATATCTAATGCCAGTCCTTATATGTAACAACCATTTTTTTATGATTCTTTTAAGGTTTTTATTAGCTGCTTCAACGGCTCCATTCATTTAGGGTCGATAAGGAGTAAAGTTCCTGTGAATGAACCTAAACTATTGGCAAAACTCTAATGCAAGCTTATTGTTGAGATTAGTGTCATTGTCGGTGATGATCATTTCTAGAGCCTCGTATCGAGCCAAGATACCTCTCTTGATGAACTTGAGTAAGACCAGGCCTCAACCCATTTACTGAAGTAGTCAATGGTAACCAATATAAAGCAACACCTATTGGATACCTTTAGAGTAATAGGGCCGATGATGTCTATTCCACACATTAAAAAATGCTACAATGCCAAGAGCGTGTATAATTCTTAAGGTAGGGCATTAATCTTATTTGTATAAACTTGACATAAGTGGCAGTGCCTGACGTGTTTGATGCAATCGCCTTCTATTGTTGACTAATAATATCCAAGCCTCATAATTTTCTTGGCCAGTATGTAACCATTCATATGAGGGCTACATACTCCTTCGTGTACTTCTTCATTAAAACCTCAGCCTCTTTATTGTCCACACACCTTAAAAGTATACCATCAAAAGATTGCTGGTACAAAGTAGACTCGCTTATTAAGAATTGAGTGGCCAATCTCCTAATCATCCTTCTATCTTTTTTCTCGACCTCTTCAAGGTACGTGCCTTGTTGTAGGAATATTTTAATATCATGGTATCAAGACTTTTAGTCATTCGTTCCTTTAATTGCCAAACAAAGGGCAGGCTTGTCTTCAATTTCAATGGTGAGGGGCTGGATCTCAACTCCACTGGATATTTGAATCATGGATGCTAAAGTGGCTAATGCATCGGTAAATTGGTTCTGAGTCCCTAAGCTTAGACAATAATGAGTGAAGAGTCCCCATACACTTCTAATTCTTGAATATCTTTATCTATGGCCATTTTGAGTCCCATGATACATGCTTCATATTCAGTAATATTATTGGTGTATGAGAAAATGATCCTTATAGCCATAGGGTATTGTGTACCTTCGAGGGATATCAATATTGCCCTAATTCCACACCCAAACACATAGCTACCCCATCGAAGAACATCTTCCATTTCGATGGTTCATCAAAGCTTCCTTCAATTGCTAAGATGGTTTCATCAGGGAAATTGACTTGTGCCTCTTGAGGGTTATTATCAGAGAGATTCTCTACTAACTGATCCACTAGAGCTTACCCCTTAATCGAATTTCAATTCACATATATAATGTCAAACTTTGATAGTAACATTTGCCACTTTGAGATTCTACCAATCAGGGCTAGTTTGTTTGCTAAGTACTTCAGGGGATCATACTGAGTTAACAATTCAACCTGGTAATAGAGTATGTACTGTCTAAGCCAATGCATCACCAAACCAAAGCATAGCAAGTTCTTTCAACTTCTAAATATTTTTGTTCCCCTTTAGTTGCTCAAGTAATATATGATTCATTCCTTCCCTTCCTTGTCCTTCTAGTCAATCATACATGCCATAGATTCTGGTAATATTGTTAGGTATAGAAATAAAGGCTTCTTAAGTTTTAGAGCTACCAAAATTGGAGGGTTCATGAGGTACTTTTTGATTATTGTAAAGGCTTACTCCCATTCTTCATCCCAATTGATTTTAGAGTTCTTTTTCAATAACTTAAACAAAAGACGACACTTGTCTATGAGTTGAGATATGAATTAAGCTATGTAGTTTAAACAACCCAACAAGCCTTTGATTTCTTTGAGTGTGCAAGGAGGGGGGCAAGTCAACTATTGCTTTGACTTTATCAAGGTCCACTTCAATGCCCCTTTAGCTAACTATAAAACACAAAAATTTCCCTAAAGTCACTCCAAAGGTACACTTCTCTAGGTAAAGCTTCAACTGGAATTTTCTCAACCTATCAAACAATCTCCTCAAATTATCCACATGATTTTCTCCTTCATTAAACTTTGCAATCATATCATCAACATATACTTCAACTTCTTTGTGCATCATATTGTGAAAGATTGCAACCATAGCTTTTTTATAAGTTGCTTGAGCATTTTTTAGCCTGAAAGGCATTACTTTATAGCCAAATGTGCCCGAAGTTATAATAAATATTATCTTAGCTTTACCTTCTTTAGACATTCAAATCTGATTGTATTTGGAGAACCTATCCATGAATGAGAAAAGATGACTTCCGACTGTATTATTGACTAAGACATCAATATAAGGCAAAGGGAAATTATCTTTAGGGGTTGCTTGGTTAAGGTCTTAAAAATCTACGCATACTTTCACTTTTCCATTCTTCTTCATTATTGGTATGATGTTGGTTACACACTCGTGATAATCAAATACCTCGATGAAACCGACCTTTAGTAATTTTCTAACTTCTTCCTTAATTTTCAACAAGACATCCAATCGGAACCTTCTTAGCGTCTTCTTTTTAGGTTTAATATCCTCTTGTATGGTTAAACAGTAAACCACAATTGATGGATCCAACCCAGGCATGTCTTTATAAGACCATGCAAATATATCTTGGTATTCAGATAATAATGTGGTCATTTTTGCTTTTTGTTCTTCTTTCAAATTCCCTCCAATTTTCAATGTTTTGGGGTTATTATCAATCCCAACATTAATTGTCTCAGTTGGCTAGTCAATGGAAATTTTACTCAATTCATATCTTTACCAGCTTTCTTGCATGTTACTAAGTCATTGACATCACTCCCGACAACTAACCCAATAAGGTCGGAAGTAATATCAATATTTTCATCACCTATCTGCATGAGGTATCCATGGCCTTCATTCGAAGCATTGGGTTTGAGCAAAAAGTATGTAAAGGAAAGAGTATGAGTGAGGAAGAAGTGAAGAGAAAGAAGACTGATTCTTATTTAGAAGAAATTCTTTTGAGTACAATGTTGTAGAACAAAGGTAATTATTATAAAACTCTGTAAAATACTAAACCATGATTCATCCTTTACCTTAAAAAAGACTTATTACTATTCATAGGGATGGAAAACCAATTATTCAGATGTTGGGACTTATTGGATGGGTTAGCTGTTTTACTCCTGCTAGAAGTGACTCCTTTGGTAAGCTTTGAATTCTAGATTTCAGACCAAATGAAAATTTCTGATAACGATGGGAAGGTCATCGGGGTGTAATACAATATGTCACCTCTTTTGCCTTTCACTTGCATATTTCGCAGCTCATCCACTAAAGTTAGGATGTAACCTAGCCCATAAGTTCCAAACTGGCTTTTTTTGAATTTCAGCCTCTCATACTTCTCCAAATCAGTAATCATGCACACCTCTTCAAACATTTGGAGCCTAAAATCCTCTTACTCGTTCTGCCAATATAGGGTATGGCCATTTCATTATATATTTCATAATCTTGGTCACCTAGAATTGTTATGACTTAGCCATTGGAGATGAACTCAACTTTTTAAAGAAGACTCAAAGCTATGGCTCTTACTGAATGTATCCATGGTCTTTTTAATGATAGGTTAAAGGTACTTAGGATGTCTTAAACTTGGAACCAAATGTCAAAAGACTGTGGGCTAATATCAATAGGTAAGTTGATCTCTCCTATAAATTCCCTCCTAAACCCATCAAAAGCCCTAACTATCATCGAACTTGGCTTGATAACTGACACGCCCCGAAGCGGCAGAGTCGTAATAGCCCCCACCGTGTAAACCATCCTAAGATAGAAGTTGGCCTTACAACCGCTATCTTAGACCTGATCTACACAAGGCGTCTACGACTAACCCGCTTTGAAGTAGACGATTTGTAATTTAAACAAATCATTTACCTAAGAAAGTGAGAAAAGTTATATATAATCACTATAATTCAGTTATTACATTAATCAGAAATGAAAAGTAAAATATGTGTTGATTCTTCAATGTTTTTCCTCACTCCCCAAGATCCAGCAGTTGCTAGCTTCAGAGTAGTTGTTGTCGCTTCTTAGCCAGCACCTGCATGACGTCTGTAGGGATGTGAGCAACCACAGCTCAGTAAGTAGGGACGGAGGACTTAAAACTATACCATACACACAACAAGGTTTTCAATCACTTATTAGGTGCAATGCATGTACAAGCAAATGCCATCGCACGACGTTGTCCGGCCCGTCGTGAGATTAGAGAAATTGCGCCCGCTATAATCCGGGTTGAGGAGTTACATATTATGCAGCAGCTCACGACCAAACCCAGGCTTATGCAATGGAGACCTCGCTCCTCCCGCGACTTCCTTCGAACCATTGACTTCACCCCCGCTGCGACCTCTTCTCCTGTTACTTAGTTCAACTGAGGGTAAAGAAGGGACCATTTTGCAATCCTGCGCTATCCCTTCCGAAGGGGTCGGTATTTGGCCAGAGAGTCCTAAATCCCCTAACTGGTTGCCATGCATGTTCGATTATGAGTACTGGTCGTATATTTGATTAAGTCCAATTTAGGGTGATCAATCATTCCATACAAATCATACAATATATGCCAGACAACAAACAGAATCATAGCATCACCCATAACCAAGTACATGCACACATTCAACTATCTAACAAGCACAACCAAGCATAATCTTAAGCCTCCAAAATACAACATCGTATTAATCCCAACTTACCTCGACTCCTCGCTCACTCACTTGAGGTCTGATTTGCTCAAGCCATCGCCGATCATCCCTATAACACGAACGTGGTTTCAGCTTTTCATATAAATATTCTAAGTTCATTTTATCATATAACACTTATTGTTAAATTTTGTTTAAGGTTTAATATACCTAATTATCTAGGTCTTAAGTCTTTTACAATTATTCTAGGTTTAGGATTAGGTTCGAGTTCGGGTTCCGCATCGATTTCTAAATTAGGTTCTAGTTCGATTTTTAAGTATGGTTTTATACTCGAATTCTAGAAATTCATTTCAACCCATAATGTGAAGTTAATCACATTACTTCCCGATCTCCTAAATACCATCACTACCCCTAGTCAGTATTTATTTTACCCGGTACACTTAAATCCCTATTTATGTACCGAATTTACTCCTAATGTGAAAAATTTTTACATTTTTCATATAATTACATAAATTCAAATTTCTTATCAGATTTATTATATATCCCTATTATTTATTTAATATCAATTTTTATCCTAATATTTTCTATTTATTATATTTTCAAAAATTACACATTATGTATTATTGCATATTATGCACATAATGCATTTCTAATATTTCTATTACCCTAATTACTATCTCTAAACAGCAATTATTATTTCAAAATGTATAAATTCATCCTAAATCAGATTTTACTCCTATTTACCCTAATTTACAAAATTATCTTAAAATGTACTATTTTTCCATATTACCTATTTACTACATAATTAACCTAATAATTACATCTAACACTCTAATTGCTACAAGTATCATACTCCATCAGATTTTAACATCCTAAAACATCTACTTATTCACTAAGTCAGTAATTAATCTCTTAATCACCTAATTAACTTCAAATTACCCATTTTATGCCTCATTTTAGGGCCTAAAAATTATCTAAAAATTTCGAAAATTAATTTTTGAAAATGGCCTTCATAGCACTGTTCTATATCATCTAAGTAATCTACAAAAAAATTTTGGGCTTGAAACTACACTCCTAAGGTCATTTATTTCTAAATCGAAACATACTCGGTTTTGCACGATTTCTTAAGGACCATATATTACGGAACATAATTTCATTAAAATAATATTTTTCCTACAAACTACATACAAAAATATCCCATAATAACAAAATTCATAATTTTCTAATTATATTTACTATTTTTACAAAATTATACAAGATTCGGGCTGGAAATCGGACTCACCGATTTGAGTGGCTCCGGCCACCGCGGGCCGCCGTGGCCTTGTCGGCCGGCCTGGGCGCTGCCACCACCGTGTGGTGGTGGTAGCCGTCCACTTCTAGCTGCTCGTCTGGTGTGGGTTCCTTTTAAAATCCTTAACTGCACAGTTTTTCTTATTTTTTTTATTTTCTGGATTTTCTCTCGAATTTTCAACTCTCTCTAATTTTATCTGATTCCCAACTGTCCAAATGAGTTTTGTAAATTTTTCCCCTATTTATAGACATTTGCTGTAATTAATATGTATTAATTTGACAAGACTTTGTCCAAATTTCTTGATTTTTTGCTTTTAAGTTGTTCAATTTTTATTGGCTAATTTTTCTTTTTCTTATCCTGACATGCCACAACCTGATATTGATGCATCTTATCCTCTTCTGATTTTTTCTGATTTTTCCATAATTATTTTATAATTTTCTTTAATTATTTGCTTAGTTTTTAGCCAATTTAGGTAATTACGCGTATTTTTATCTACACATAAATACATGTGGGGTACACGTGAACATTCCTAATTATTATTTTGGTCATTCTAAAATTTTTATTATACATATAATCTATCTCTAATAATTTATTAGTTATTATATTACACTTTTTACCTTTTCGGTAATTAGCAATTATTATGCTTAAAATTTGAAAATTTTATAGTCTCCTATTTGGCTACTTATTTTCTTAAATTTAACTTTACGGGGTCATTTTTACTAATATTTCTCTCAATAGTTTATAATTTGGGTTTGATCGGATCCTTTAACCGATCGCCCTAAGCATTGGGTTCTAAGTTCAATCCTACGGTTACTTGGCTTAACTTTGGGGCTTAGAATAAAAGTTGTATCGATGCCCAATAGATTCAGGGTGGCAAGAGGGCAGACATTCAAGGATGACCCATTGTCCATGAAGACTCTTACAATGATGATGTTGTTCACCTTCACTATTATGAAGAGAAGCTTAGTGTGCTAGTTACCTTCTTCACCCAATTCTTCAACAAAAAAAAAAACAAAGAAATACGATCCATAGTGAGGATAAAGTTAGTGACAAACCCTATTCTTTCAACCAGTATTCACGAGGGACTTTGACTTCCTTCAATGTTCTGAACAACGCTTCCTAATGCAATTCCGACCGCATCAACAAACTCATGAGAGATATTTGTGCTGGAGTTTTAATGAGTTGATCCATTATTTTATACTCACTAGACTTGATTTTTTAGTGAAGGTAAACAATCTTTCTTTATATTTAGCCGGTTCACTGTTTAGCCTTTCTAGCACAACCTTCTTTTTCGAGTCTTCCCTTAGATCGTAAATTCTACCAAATCAAGTAATTCCCCCTACAAGTGAACATGATTACCCTTGATTTACTACTTGGTAGTTAAGAGGGGCATTTTTGTAATTTTTAAGGGCTAGAGGCACATAGAAGGTGTACCTTCTAGTCTTTGGAGTTTACTTTTCCTCTTGTTTATAGAATTTATAGACCTTAAGTTCTCGGTTAGAGTCAATCATGTTGATGGTGGCATTTGAGTCATCAAATATCATGTTGATGATACATGATAAGCCCGTAGTTAGGTAAGGGGTTATTGTTGATGTTTAGAGCAGAAGCCTCCATAATGTCTAGCTAGATTGTGCCTTAATCAATTAAGTCTTCAATTTTGTTTCTTAATCTCTAGCACTAGTCGATTGAATGGTCCACTTGCCTTAGATGATACTGATACCTTGTATTAGTGGTGAGTTTAGCAAAGGGCGGTCTTCTGTCTAATGGTTCTTATAACTTGCCGAAGGAGGTGGCACTTTCAATCTGATACCCTGTTACTACTATTTCCGCAAAACTAAAAGAGGCTTGCTTGATTAGGTGAAAGAAATAGGGTCTCTCGAGAATGTTGATAAAAGTTGAAGTTAGCTCTTTCTCAATCATGTAGGTAGATACCGTTGCAGCTAAGGACCTCCACCTTTAGGCATATTCTTTAAAAGATTCATTGTATCTCTTCCTTAGAGAAACTAAATCCATCATAGTTAGTACCACCTCAACATTAAACTTATATTGCTCATAAAATGCCCTAGCCATCTTTTCCCATATATTCACTTGATTCAGATCCAATTGGGTATCCCAAGTCAAAGCCGAGCCAATTAGGCTGTCCTGAAATGTTTGGACCACGAGTTGGTCATATTGCACATACTTGCCCATTTTGCATATGTACAGCCTGGTGTACAATTTAAGGCATCCGGTCCCATTGTATTTCTTGAAGTCTGGTACTTTGAATTTTTCCGAAAAGCTTCTATAGTCATAAGTAGAGAAGTTTCTTATGCCAACTTACTCGAAACCATCATACCCTTCGAGCATTTTCATTTTCTTAGTGATTTGTTGGGTCAATCGATTCTTAAGCTCTTTCAATCTATCTTGATCAATTTTAGGTTTTAGGTTAAGCCGAAATGAGTAAGTGTTTGGGTCGAAAGTCAGGTTGACCTTCAAATAAACCCCTTCTTCTCAAAGGATTTGAAGGCCTGGTTAACTTTGGGGTAGGCTTCTTCTACTTCGAGGGGTGGGGCTTTAGCATTCTTTCCATATCAAGCTTTAGAGTTTTCTTTGTTTGATGGAACTATGGACCTAAGTAAAGCGATGCTATCAACAAGGAAGCTTAACTAATTAGCAATCTTCCCCATTGTTCGCTCCAAAGAGTGGAACCTCAGCTCAATGGGATCAACAATTTCAGGGTTATCGATGTTGATGTTGTCGTTTCCTTGATTGGCCATTTTAGTTTGTGAGCAGGTTCTAATAGGACTTCTTTAGTAAGGTTAATGCTTGGGAGCTATCTTGGTGACCTATTTAAGATCACTTCTCAACAAGTTAGCACATGAATATTTTTAAAAGAGACAAATGAAAAACAAAGAAATGCATGGCACATGGATGTAGAGAGATAGAATCAACGAATAACCAGCAAGATGGTAATTTTTTTATTATTTTTGTGGCTTTTAGATTCCCTTTTACATTATTTGAAAAAAAAAATACGTTTGTTTCTTAAGAGGAGTATTCCTATCTCTAAATATTCTTCCGGTGCTTGGCAAGTGTTCCCTTTTTTTTTTTTTTTTTTTGCTTACTGGACCTTGCTAGTGCTTCCTTCCTCTTTCCTAAGCTAAGCTCTTTAAGTTCTTTAAGCCTTTTCTAAGTCATCCTTAATTGATGTTCTAAGACTCGAGAACGTTGTCTTGATTCCCAAAAGAGATCCTCGCATATGTCTAGCTATTCATAGATTACTTCTACACAGGCTTGTACTTAGTCCATGTAGGTCTTGATTTCAAGATCTGGTTTAGTTAGTGTAGGTTGGATGATTTCTAGTTCTCGATATTGGATCTCCCTTACCTTATGGAGTTGATCATACAAATATTCTTTGGTGACCTTATGCTTGTCCACTTCTCTTAGCCACTCTCCTAAATCGATGTTTTGGCTAATAATCCTTGTTTCCTATAACTATTTAATTGTTCGAAGTTTAGACATCTTTTGTGGTACTGAGACCTGAAGGCCCTTATAATCTAAGGTCATGATGTCTAGTGGAGGCCTATAGACTATATCTTGAATACCTCCGAATTGTCTGAGCATATTGTTAGGATAATAGCTTGTGTACAATTTCATCCCAATTAAGGTATTGCTTGATAATTTTTGCAAACTAGGATTACCCTTTTGAAGTTGCTCCATCTTGCTATCCATAAGATATCAGCGACTTAAAAATTTCTCAACACTTCTACCCAGTAGTAAGTGAATTTCCTTCTAAGAGATAGACCTTATCGACAAAAGAATCGATCAAATCAATATTATGAGCAAATTCTCCTCGGATCATATCAAGCCAATAACATTTCATGTGGCTCACAAACCATACTGTCATTAATGCTATACTACTCTTTAGTATACCATCGTTCTTTTCTTTCAAAATATTAAGGCTTCTGATCTGTTCTATGAGGAAGGCTAGGACATATGATTTGCTTTCAAGAAACTAGCCCACTAACTCAACAACCCTAAAATGGATGAGGAACTTTCCATTAGGGAAAAGGAGAGTCCCAAATGTAGCTATGATAAAGGCTTTTATTTTGTTCTGTCCAATCTTTGAGATTGCCACAGAAGATGCCCCGTTAGTTAGATTTAGGCTCAATGGCAAACCAGGCTTTTAAGTCTTCTATTTTGATGCAATTCCCATTACAACTTCTGAAGGCTTTGTTCACTTCAACTTTTCTAATCCCTAGGAATCTTAAAAAGGCATTCACCGGGTCCATTTCCAAATTTGGAGTATATATATTTTCCAAAGAAGGAGCTTGAAATAATTAAGTATATTCTTCAAGTGTTGGACTAATCAAGTGAGGCTCAACTGGAAAAGCAACTTTCTCAAATCCCCAAAAATTGATTAGGGCCCTAATTAAATTAACATCTATTTTTACCCTAGGAAGTGATAGAATAGGCTTGATCTTACTAACAATGGTCTCTTGTTCCCTTAGATTGAAATGTTGAAACCATTGGTCTAAGATAGGCTTAAGGCTAATAGGCTTACCAATGAACTTTTCCCTAAGGTAGACAGAGTTGGATGAACAAGCCATATCTAAATTACAAAATAAAAAATATGTTACAAGCTTAACCATCTGTTACTTACAACCTATTTACAACAATTTTATATTTACAGCATATTTGCAAGGGAAAATCAAGGAAACTCTAAGTCATTATATATTTCCATTCCCATCTTGCTTGATTACTTGTTGATTATGAATGTCGTGAATGCATAAAGGGTAGGTGCTATAAATCCTTAAGCTTATGTGACCTCACTTGTTAAAAAAACATTTTTATTAGTTACATCAAGCTTAAGTGGAGATGGCCAAATCAACCTTGAGTAGTAGTTACATCATAATAACACCTAGAGCCTACATAATGGCCTCTCGTCCTAGGGTCTTAATACAGTTTAGGTTTGACCATTCCTACCATACATTTGTGGAAACCCCCACCTCCCCCCCACCCCT
>JAMXBB010000001.1:100284906-100307121 GCA_024138015.1 Lumnitzera littorea | reverse complement strand
TTGGGTAACAGTAAGGGGGTTAGTTATTCGGGTTGGGAAAAATACGATTAGGTCCCCACCAAATAGTTAAATAAACAAAACCTACAAAAAAAAAACGTTGTTGTGGTACAAATAATAACAAATTAACAAATAAGTAAATAAATTATACTTAATAAGGTAATATTTAGAGATTAATTTTAATTTTGGAAATCTGAATGACTAACCCCCTTAATGTTACCCAATGAAGTCACCAAACTGTCTAGCTTGGGGGTTTTTTTTTTTCTCTCGGTTTTATATAAATTAATCTTCTTTAAACCAACCAGTATTAAACCCTACCCATTTAATATTGACCATCAACTAGGATTTAAAAAAAACCAGTTCTTTTATATTTGAAAATGTTTTTGGAGTTGTCACCCAACCAAAGTTGAGAAAAAGAATTAAGTTATAATCAATTGGATGGATTAATTATAATCTAGCTATTGATCTATCGATAAAAACGATTTTTTATTAAAACAATTTTAAGAACCAAAGAAATGGGTTTGGTGGCTAGAATTTTTAAATCCTTTATGAGTACCATTGACTTTCCAATTTTAATCTTAATCTTAAAAATCACATTTCAATAATTGTCTTGGAAAAACGAAATTTAAACATTGATTAATGAATTTGAATAATTTAAACTAAAGTGGAAAAATAGTTTCTTTTCGTTTTTCACTATCGTCCGATAGGTACCTACGTATCTATTATTCAAGATCAAACGTATGTAATTCTTTTGTTTAAAAACTGTAGTGGATTGGTCAATTTTAGTTTTGTAAAAAAGATCAAGTTTATATTTTTACTCGTTTCAATTTATTTAAGGAAATTCTTTTAAAAGGTCTTAATCGGGGTTTTATTTAGAAAATTCTAAATAGGGTCTTAATTTTGAAAAAACGATAGATTACTTTTATTTATTTGAAAAATAATTCTTCTAAGTGATAAAATAACTTTATTATTTTTATTTTATTATTATTTTTTATTATTTATTACCAAAAACATAAAAATAAAACTTAACTTTTTCATGTTCTTTCTTTTTTTTTCTTTCTATTTTCTCTTTATTTTTATTTTTCTTTTTTTTTTACAATTTATTATTACATTTACAAATAAAATAATATAAATAAATTAATAAAAAGGCTACAAACTAGGTTGGCTCGAGTAGGCTTCAGGTCAACTTTGATAGACTTGGGTTTGCTTTGGTTGACTCGATCGGCTTAAGTTGGCTTTATCAGCTTCAATCGGCTTTGATCGACTCTGGTCGGCTTCAATCGACTCTAGTTGACTTGAATTGACTCCGAAAAGTTGGATTAGAGTGTCTAACCTAAGGTTTTTAAGTATAAGGAATCCAATGGTGGTGGTAGCTTTCGTCGAAAACCACTATGGAGGATGCTATCCTAGAGAGAGAGAAAGATCATGCTAGAGAGAGAAAGTGTAGTGTATGTGCTTCTTGGAGAGATTCATGTGCTTATGTGTGTTGAAAATCAAGGACAAACCTCTAGTTACATTGTAAACACAAGGCTTAAGTTAGGAAAGTCAAGAAACTTGAATTAATTCATTAAAATTCATTAATGGGTTATGACCTGAAAAATGAATTTTTTTTCATTTTTGAGCTCAATTTTAATTGCATAAGTGACTGAATTTGGATAGGTCTTGGGGTGAATTAAAAAGTAAGCCATATGTATTACACGATTTCACCATTAATTCAATGAAATCATGTAATAAAATCGATCAAAAATGGCCTTAAACAGACCACGTAAGAAAGGGAAAAAACTAGAAAAAGCTGAAGAAGAAGAAGGAAGGGAGGTGGTCAATCACGTACAGGGCATGCATTACGCGCCCCTACGCACATGTCATGCGCCCCTATGCACACATACATTGCACCCAGGCGTTTGAAAAAGAATGGGGCGCGCCTAGTGTACTCCGTACTGCATCCAATCCTAATCAGGTCTTTGCCCTGTTTGAATATTGAGGACCGGTTTTTAGTCAACACCAAATGTATATTTTTTTTATATATAAATAAATAAAATAAAATAAAAGCTAAAATTTACATACTTAATGTAAAAGTCTTAGTTTAAAGCCTCATTACTATTCTATACATACTTTTTCCTTTCAAAAAGAAAATTTCTTCATGTCTGGTGAGATTTGAAATCCAAACCTCTAACTTAATGCAATGCTACGCTCAAGTACTTATTTGTTAGGTCATCAGCCTATGCCTTGTCCATAATTTGCACATATGGACAAGGTTAACTTGAGCTAAATTTAAATCTATGTCTAAGTCCAATAATCCTTTCTTTATTTAATATAAATTAAAGATTCTACTCTATTTATTATTTTCTAAATTTCCTATATCCTCTATTTTTTCCAATTTTTTATGACTCTTCTATTTTCTATATATTTTTCTAATTTTTTTCCCTTTTTTTAAAATTTCTTATTTTTGTGCTTTTTCCTATTTTTCTACTCTTTTTTTTTAATTTCTTATTTTTTAGGTTTTCTTAATTTTCTATTTTTTTTTTTTTTTTGCATTTTTCCTAAATTAAGACCATTTATCTTATTCTAAAAGCAAGCAAAAATGGGATGTCTACAATCATGTACTAAGACATAAACACAATTGGGAGTTAAGCTCGAAATGGGTTTTGATATGACTCACATAAACCAAACCAAAGCTTAAGGTTTCAAAGGAGGGTTAGATGCAACTCACTGACTCACTCAAATGAAGGGTTCACCACAATCTTAAAATCAAGATTGATAAGAACATAGGGAAAGATTAAAAAGTTAATCAACACTTAATAATCTGACATGCCAACTTGAAGGACTCAACAATGTTTGTACTCAGGAAGGAATGTTCAAGTGTAAATTCTTTGTATATTTTTCTTTCAATCTCCCCCGGCTAATTACAAAAGTTACTATATATGGTAAATTCTAAAACCCTAGTAGCAAAAGTGTAAATAATATACAAGGCCTTAAACCCTAAAGAAAGGCCTACAAATGAAGTAAGGAAAATATTTACAAAGTATACAAAATTATATGTTTAATAGAAAGGGTCAAAATGTAGTCATTTGAGATGTCTGTAAGATTGGACCCAAGCAAGGGCCAGTTGACAGTCGGATGTCTGAGCTACGGTAGGATATTTAGAAGTCTTATTATACTCAACTGAGCTCTTAGTAAGGTTGACCTATAGTTGCTGCACTTATCCATTACTTGGCACTAGCTTTCCCGTGCTTTACCAAGTTATTCTCTTGCCTTGAGGCCTCATTCGTTTGGTCTCTTATCATCTCAATAGATGACATACCTAATGCTAAATGGTACATTTTCCTCCCTTCGTCCTTCAATTATTAGGCTTGAATTAAGATAGGTGGGCTTCATCTTCTAACAGGTTAGCCTCAACTTCTTAGTCAACCTCGGCCTAAGGATCATCATAGACTAGTTCCTATCACTTCGAATCTAGGAAACTTGTTTGGGATTCATCCAATAGGTTAGCTTGTTTGGTAAGGCAACAACAACTATTAAGCCAATGTAGTGTTCGATGCCTCAGAAAGGAGGTAACCTTTCTAGTAATTGTTTTGGAAACAAGTCAAAACATTCATCAAGAAACTCCTTGAGCTCTTCTGGCAGCTTTACTTATTTCTTCAATTCCAGTAATCTCCTTGCTAATAGGAAGGTCGGCAAGGCAAACTTGACTGCTTCTTGGAGCTCAGCTTAACTTAGAACCAAAACCTTCTTTAATCCTCGAGCCAACTTAGCTTACAATTTACTCACTTGGCTCAAGGTCATAAGGTTCAAAGTAGTCTTCCTCCCATCCTTCTAGAATGTGTAAGTATTCCAAAACCCATCATATATGAACCTTTAATCAAATAACCAAGGTTGGCTTAGTAACACATGTGATGCATACATAAATAGTACATCATAGAGAATCTTATCAAAGTAATTCCCAACTGAGATGGGCAGTAAGACATGTTAAGGAACATGTAGTGCTCCCTTCTCATTTAACCAATGTAGCTTGTATGCTTTCAAGTATGATAAGGTCGGTAGATTAAGCTTTTGAACTAGATCAATAGAGGCAACTTTGTGCAGCTACCACTATTTATTATAAGCATACAAACTTGCTCATTCACCTTACAAATGATGTAGAACAGGTTCTCTCTTTACTCCTCCTCAATAGAGGGTCTTAAGCTCATCGTACATCAAATTACTAAGGTCAACTTGTTCAAGTCTTCAACAAATACCTTCCTTTCATTAAGCTCAATTTCTTAAGTGGTATTCTCCTTAAGTACGACCTCTTCCTCAAGTTCCTCATCATTGCTATTGACTTCTAACTTCGAGGCATATCCCTTGATAATCATAGTCCATTTGTTCGAGCATTGGGCAGTCATGTGCCCAAATCCTTGACACTTAAAACACTTGATCTAACTCGTCTTCCTCCCAAATCCTTATCTCTTCTTATAAATTCTCTTCAGTAACTATTGGTGTTGCAAACCGTGATTAAGAATAGACAAGGTCAAGCGCTAGATGGGTCCAAGCTTACAAAAAGCTCAAAAGCACTAATGGAAGAAAGTGTGAAAGGAATGAATAATGAATAAAAGGTAAGCAAAACCCACGAATAGCTCCAAAGGATATGATGCACCAATGGAACTTTCGAGGACTCACGGCATAATTCGATATGACACATGAATTAGTCCAATGAGGTTACTCACCACTTAACCTTGCTTATGAGTTAAGATGAGAATGATGCTGTGAGTAAAAAAAATGTTTACACAAGAAAGAAAATACCCAAGTGTATTAAGGATAATCTAATTCTCACAGCTACAAGTACAAGGGTATTTATACCCATAAGTTAAGGCAACTTGCCTAAAAGGGAAAAGACAAAAAGGGCATTTCCTAAGGAAGTAATGGACAAGATACAAAAGAGTAAAAATGATTATAAAAGAAAAACAATCATTAGTACAATGGATTCTATTCATGATACTATATACGTGGCGGTGCCACATTGGCGAGGTTGTTAGAAGATAAGAACAAAAAGTACAGACAACTAGCTTGTCCGAGCAGGGATGGCTTAGTCAATCCGAACTCTCTCTTTCTTGGCAAAGAAGGTACCAAGTAATTGGTCGACTTAGGCGCGAGTGAGTAATCTTCAATTCAGCATACTATAAAACAATGGGCAATCATATGGCTCAACATGAAGGGTGACTGAGCAAGGAAGTACTCAGCCTTGGTGGGGGTCGGTTGGAACAAAAGCATTCGTCATGCCAGTCCCTCTAGTCCTCAAGCTCGGCTACAAGTCAAAAGTCCGATAGCTTGATTTCCATCATTTCCTCTAGGTTGTTTTGGATTTACGATCAAATCCGAATGGTCTTTGCTCAATTCTCCGTTAAGGTGATATAAACTGAGGTTGGCAATGTTAAAGGCATTAGAAACCTCATAGTCCTCGAGCAATTCCAATCTGTAAGCATTATCATTGATCTTCTAAAGGATTCTGAAAGGTCCTTTCGCTCTTGCAAATAATTTGTTCCTCCTCTTGTTCAGGAACTGTTCCTTACTGAAGTGCAACCACACTAAGCCTCCTAGTTAAAATTGTTTAGCCGTCTTACCCTTGGTCTTTTCTTGCATTCTTCTAGCAACCTGGTCAATGTGATGAGTAACCTTGTCATAGATGTTCTAAAAGGATCGTGCTCTAGTCGAAGCATCGTAGTCCTCTTGCGCGAGTACGGGTGCAAGCGTATGATTGAAGGGCAACTCGAGATTGAAACCATAGACCACTTTAAAGGCAATCTGCCTAGTGGTGTCATATACTATCCAGTTGTAAGTGATCTCAAGCACAGGTAAGCAGACATCCCAATAAGCTAAGTTCTTATCCACTGTAGCTCGGAGTAGTGATCTTAAATGCAATTAACCACTTCTATTTAGTTATCAGTTTAAGGGTGGCAAGAAGTACTGAACAATAGTTTGGTCCCCATTCGATGCTACAAGGTCCTCTAGAAATGACTCAAGAACTTTGAGTCTCTATCAAAGACTACACTTCTCGGCACACCATGTATCTGTATAATCTCTTATAAGAAAAGAAAAGCAATAACTAAAGCATCATTAGTTTCCTAGTAAGGCATGAAGTGTGCCATTTTACTGAACCAATCCACAATGACCATTATAGAATCTTTGCCTTAAATAGTTTACGGTAGCTCGAGAATAAAGTCCATGCTCAATTCAGTCCATGGCTTCATCAGGACAAGCAAAGGCATTACTTTCCCTTGTACAGCTCGGCACTTAGCCTTCTTGTACACAGCACAACCTTCGACCACTTAGTGCACATCTCTCCTCATTCTCGGCTAATAGAATCGACCATTCAACAACTCACAGGTTCTCCTTTCTCTAAAATGACCAGAGAGTGCTCCACTGTAGGCTTCCCTAATCAATAGCTCCCTTAGTGAACAAATCGGCACAAATAATTTTTCGCCTCGGAACAAGTAGCCATCCTTTACATGATACTCATCCACTATCCTCCCATCAATGCATCACGAAATTATAGGTTTGAAGTGTGGATCCTCAGAGTATTATTCTTTGATACTTGCAAACCCAAACAGTTTAGTCTGTAGCTCTGATAAAAGTGCATATCTTTTCAAAAGAGCATCTATAACTACGTTGCTATTTCCCTGCTTGTACTTTATTACAAAATTGAATCCTTTAAGGAATTCAACTCATCTCGCCTGTTGCTTCAACGACTTGGTCTGACTTTGAAGGTACTTTAATGATTTAAGGTCAATATATATAACAAATTCTCTCGGCAACAAATAATGCTGCCATACTTATAGTGCTTAGATCAGTGCCAAAAGTTCCTTGTCATACACGGTATAGTTCAGCTATGGTCCTCGGAGCTTCTCACTGTAGAAAGCAATTGGTCGACCTTCCTACATCAAGACAACGCCTATTCCAATGCCTGATGCATCACACTTTAGCTTAAAGATTTTCTTGAAGTCAGGCATAACTAATACCGAGGCAGAGGTTAATCTTTCTTTTATCTCAGCAAAGCTCCTCTCCTCCCTTTCTTCCAATCAGAAGTCAGTGTTTTCCTTTGTTAGTTTAGTAAGTGGCATAACAAGGATGCTGAAATTCCTGATGAATCTTCTGTAAAACGAAGCCAATTTGTGGAAACTTCTCATGTCAATACAAGTAATAAGAGTCGGCTACTCGACGATTGCTCGGATCTTCTTATAATCGACTTACAAGCCTCCTCCACTAACTACATAGCCTAAGAATACCAATTCCTCCTAGCAAAAGCAACACTTCTTTAGATTACTGAATAGTCTCTCAACATGAAGGCTATCCAGGACTGCTCTAAGATGTTCATAATGACTCAGTATGTCGGTGTTGTAGACCAAGATGTCATCAAAGTACTCCACGATACACTTCCCTATGAGATGTCTCAGCACATGGTTCATTAGCCTCATGAAGGTGCTCAAGGCATTCGACAAGCCGAAAGGCAAGACTATCCATTTGTAAAGTCCATGTCGAGTCTTGAACGCAGTCTTCCATTTGTCCCCTAGTTTCATGCGAATTTGATGGTAATCAGATTTAACATCAATCTTGATCAAAATCTTAGCTCCACTCAGTTCATCCAACATGTCTTCTAACCTCGAGATCAAATACCTGTATTTAACATGATCTTGTTTATAGCTTGACTGTCTACAAACAGCTGCCAATTTCTATCCTTCTTCGGCACTAAAAGCGCCAACATAACATAAGGGTTGAGACTTTCTCTAACATATCCTCTCTCAAGCAACTCATTGACTTGGTGTTAGAGCTTAGAAGCTTGCTTAAGATTCATCCGATAAGCTGGCTATTCGATAGTACAGCGCCAGGTACTAAGTCAATATAATGCTTTATGCCTCGAGTTGAGAGCAACCTCTCAAGTAACTGGTCTAGGAATAGGTCGGCATATTCATCTAGCAACTCCTTGATTTCCTAGGGTAGCTCATCTCGCTCCTTCATTTCCAACAGTCGCCTAACCAACAAGTAGGTTGGCTCATTAGAATTGATGGCCTCTCCAAGCCTGGCTCTACTCATCACCAAAGCCTTCTTTAATCAGCAAACAAGTTTTTCTGTAACTTATTAACTTCTCTCAACGGCATTGGATTCAATGTGATCTTCCGGTCAACCTTCTTAAACATATACGTGTTCCTGTAACCATCATGTATAACTCTCCTATCAAATAACAGTAACCTACCCAATAACACGTGGGAAGCGTATATAGGTAGTACATCACAGAGAATCTGGTCAAAGTAATTCCTTATAGTGATCGATAGTAGTATTTGTCAAGTGACATGTAATGCTCCTTTCTTACGTAACCAATGCAACTTATATAGCCTCAAATGTGCAACAGTCAGCAACTTTAGTTTTGAAAAAAGATCGGCTGATGCCACATTGGTGTAGCTTCCACTATCCACGAAGAGGACGTACACCTAATCATTCACTTTATAGGTGGTATGGAACAAATTCTCTCTCTACTCCTCCTCTCACAAGGGTTCTACGTTCATAGTGTGTTGGACAACCATGAGTAACCTATCCAAGTCTTTAACAAACACATCCTCCTCAATCAGCTCTTTCTCAACATTTTCTTTCTCGATAGGGGCCTCCTCCTCTTTGGGTTCCTCATCTATACTTTCTACTTCTAGCTTCAAGACTTCTCCCTTGATGACCATTGTCCTACAATTCAAATTCAGGCACTGAGCAGCCATATGTTTGAATCCTTGACACTTGAAACACTTGATTTGGCTCGTCTTCCTACCAGACCCTTGCCCCTTCTCATAAGTTCAAGTTGGCACTTCACCATCAGGTCGACCTTTCTACTCGACTTGGACATCAATCTTTTTGTTCGGCTCTGTACTCGACTGAACTTAATGACTTACTTGTCCGGGCTGGCTAGTCGGCACCCTAGCCGTTAGTCGACTCTTCCTTTGCCTTTCAACTCCTGGGCAATCCTGACAACTTCATCTATTGTGTCAAATCGTTGGAGCTCTACAATGTCTCGAATGTCTCCTCTCAACCTAATAATAAATCTTGAAATTCTTAAACATACTCATCAACAATTCAAGCTCCTTGTCTTAGCTCCTAAAACCAAGTGAAAGTATCTTGAAGATGGGTTTCCGTCACGAATCTATTTCTAAGTATTCTCTTTATCTCCAACCAAGTATTAATGATAGGGATCAAGGACCAATTAGACGCTCCTAAGCCCGAGGGCTCTCTCAGGTGGTCTGCCAAGCTGTCCAAGGTGAGTTAAGCGCCAAAGAGCAATGCTTGCCACAGTTCAATCTACCAAGATACTTTGCTCTCCATGTCATCTAAGATATTACTGAGGTGATCAACCAACATGCCAAGCTGAACCCTCCACTAAACAGTAATCCAAGCGCCAAATCTGAATGCAGCAATCTCTATTGTATTGAAGCTGAGTAGAACTATCAGGAGGCAACCATCCGAGGCCAACCCCAATGTGAGCCATCCTTAAACCAACCTCAGTTCAGCCCCTTCTGATGCTGAACAGGCCTGAATAGAGGCCCACCCCTGCTTGGACCACAATACTGTCAGAATCATCGTAGAAACGTGTGTGCATTGTCATTACTAACAATCGTACTGTCCTTTCTGACAAACGACATTCGCTACGCACAATTTTGTATCTCCCTATATAGTGTTTTCCTTTTTATTTAGCAAATAGGAATTCCTTTGTGTAACTATCTGTAACATAGAACTTACCCTAACAGGGTACTATAAATAGTCACATAATGTAATAGCCGCAAAGATATACAAAAGAATACATTGAACCTTTTTACCTTCTCATGAGCTAAGTGTCTTCTTGCTTACTCTTGAGCTACTCTTATCTAACCCATTCGAGTATAGACTAGTGGCAAGTGACCTCCGCCCACACTTATGCATCATATTAAGTACGACCCGAGCTCATGTGAGGCGTTGGTGCATCATTTCCATCATCGGTGCATAAGAAACCCTGTTCTCCCTCCACTATCATTTACATTTCAGCCATCTTACAACTTAGACCCACACCCTTTGGTTACGATGATATTAGGTTCGTGTATTCATCCACGAGTCCATATCATCTTGGTATCAAAGCTTGGCTACGTTTGAAGTTGAATTTTGCTACTATATTCTTTTAATAGTTTGTCATTGCTCTCGTGTGAAAGTGGTTCTATTGTTAGCTTTGAAGTTTAGTAGTGAGAAGTGTTTTGTACTCTATTTTCCTCTGTTTTCAATACGCTAAAACAAAGTATGGTTGACTATGTGTTTGTTCGGAAATTGTCATTATGAAGTAAACATCAATATTGGATTCAAGTGTGCAAAAGACTTTAGGAAACCAAGAAAGTGGTATTCATCATGGTCAAGGATAGGAAGGAATCTCCTCACCTCAGTCAATGGGTGACCGCTTAGATAGGCTTAGCGATTTGGTAGCTAGTCTAGTGACCGTCATCCAAGAAGATAGACAATGAGCTAGAAATAGCCCTACGAGGGAACGCGAACAACAAGGCTAAGGTAATGGTCAATTTGGCTAAGATAATGCTCCAACTCGACTACCCCAAGCTAAAGGAATTGGTAGGGACGCTAGACAAAGACTAACGCTTGAAGAGATTGAGGAGGAAATAAAAGGAGGTAACGAAGTAGAGGAGTACTACGAACCTGAGGAAAGGAATGTACGAGCCCTTAAAGTTGAGGGATTGAAGATGCATATCACGAGTTTCTCTAGAAGTGGTGATGCTGAGGACTACCTAGATTAGGTAGATTAGATTGAAAAGCAGTTTGAATGCCACAAAGTATCCGAAAATGCAAAGGTTAGGCTAGCTATGTTGGAGTTTACCGGCTATGCCTCCTTATAGTAGAAGAACCTACAAGCCACTAAAAGAAGGGAAGGAGAGCGAGAGATTAGGAGTTAAAACGAAATGAAGAGAGTTATGTGGAGGAGGTTTGTTTCTAAGCTATTATCTACAAGATTCCTTTAAGAGACTACAAGAATTGAGGCAAGGAGGATTGAGTGTGGACACTTACGTTAAGGAGTTCCAAATGCTAATGATCCAATGTGAAGTTGTAGAGCCAGAAGACCGAACTGTATCTCGATTCATTAGCAAATTGAAGTATAAGATTGGAGATATCTTGGAAACCCTAGACGTTAGAACGTTCAATGATACAATCTAAGTTGCCCAAAGAATAGAAAGGCGCCAAATAGGAAGACTCCAACCACCTATCAAATGTCTTAGCAGTAGCTGACTTATTCCAAGTAAACCTGTGCAAACAAAACTAAGCAAGGTCATTGAGACCCGACCTGCCCAAACTACCTAAGCAAAGGAGAAGGAACCACTAAGGAAGTTTGAGAAAGGCCAGAGTTTAGGGAGAAAAATGAATGAGATTAAGTGTTTCAAATGCTAGGGATTTAAACACATGGCCACTCAATGTCTAAATAGGCGAACAATGGTGATCAGAGGTAAGGCGCCGACCATTGGGGTCGACAGTACTAATGAGGAAGTAGAGGAGTTGAAGGAGGATGAACAAACTAAGCTATCTAAGGAGGAAGTTATCTACAACGAGGAAGGAAACTTCATTCCGACCGCTCTAGTGCTGAGGAGGACAATGGGTATCAATCCTGTGCTTGAAGACGAGTAGAGAGAAAACCTCTTCCATATTAAGTGCAAGGTGAATAAATCACTATGTGCACTGATCGTTGACAATGGGAGCTGCACCAATGTAGCCTCTACATTTATGGTCCAGCAGCTGAAATTGCCAACTATTCCCCACCCGAAACCCTACAAGCTTCATTGGCTCAATGATAAGCGAGCCCTACAAGTGAACAAACTAGTGTCTGTACTGATCTGTATAAGCAGGTATCGAGATGAAGTGCTCTGTGATGTGCTACCCATGAGTGCGTCCTACCTTCTACTTAAACAACCATGGATGTTTGATCGAGCAATTATATATGATGGTAAGAGGAACACATGTTCTGTGGAGCATGAAGGAAGAAGATTGAAATTGAGTCTAATGACTACCAAGCAGGTAAAAGTCATGCAGTCCTAACTTAGTCAAACCATGAAAAGAGAGGCTTTGGTTTAACCTAAGTCAAACTGAAAAGAGAAATTGAGCTGGAGGGACCAACCTATTTGCTTGTCAAGAAGCTTTTGGAGATGAGACTTAGGGCGGAAGAGCTGCCGAGCAAAGTAAAAGCCCTACTGAAGAACTTTACTAACCTGTTTCTGGAGGAGCTACCAAAGGGTCTACCCCCAATCCAAGGCGTTAAGCATATGATTAAGCTGTAGCCAAGAGCTGCACTGCCGAACAAGCCTACTTATAGGCTAAACCTTGAACAGGCTATTGAACTACAAAGGCAAGTAGACGACCTCCTGAAGAAAGGGTATATGCGTGAGTCCCTAAGCCTTTGTACTATGCCGACCCTATTAGTGCCGAAGAAGAATGGTTCTTGGAGGATGTGTATGGATAGCCGAGCCATCAATCAAATCACCATCAAGTATAGGTATGCCATACTTAGGCTTGATGATATGCTAGACGAGTTAAGTGGAGAAAGAGTATTCTCCAAAATCGATCTCAAATCTGGATACCATTAGATCTGAATGCGTGAAGGAGATGAGTGGAAAACCGCATTCAAGACATAACATGATTTATATGAGTAGCTTGTAATGCCATTTGGACTATCCAATACGTCGAGCACATTTACAACTTATGAATCATGTGCTTTAAGAATTACTGGGAAGGTTTGTCGTGGTTTATTTTGATGACATTCTAGCGTACAGTCCCAACCTGGAGACTCATCGAGAATATCTCCAACAACTGAACAGCTCTACGCCAATTTGAAGAAGTGTGACTTTTTCCATTATGAGGTGATCTTCTTAAGATTTGTTGTAAGTGAAGGTGGCATCCGAGTAGATGAAGAGAAGATAAGAGCGATCATAGAATGGCCCAAGCCGAACTATTTTGCCAATGTGAGAAGTTTCTACGACCTAGCGTTATTCTATCGTCGATTCATCAAGAACTTTAATGTGATTATGGCCCCACTCACCAAACTCTCCAAGAAGAATGTTGAATTCAAATGGGGTGAGAAAGAAAGGATGAGTTTTGAGGAAGTGAAAGAGAGGTTAACTACAGCCCCTATCTTAACTCTATCGAGCTTCGATAAGATATTTGAAGTAGAGTATGATGCGTCTGAACTAAGCATAAGTGCTGTACTTACGCAAGAGGGCTAACCTATCGCTTACTTTAGTGAAAAACTTTAAGGAGCCACACTCAACTACTCCGTCTAAAATAAGAAGTTCTACTCCTTAATCCGAGCCCTAACGGTATGGCAATACTCTTTGCTGCCTAAGAAATTTGTGATCTACACCAATTATGAATCCTTGAGATATCTGAAGAGCCAACCAAAGTTGTCCTAGAGACAAGACAAGTAAGTTAAATTCATGGAGGGATTGTCTTATGTTGTAAAATACAAGAATGAAAAGAACAATGTAATAGCCGAGGCCCTATCGAGACAACATACCCTTCTGACTGAACTATAGACAAAGCTACTCGACTTTTCAACCATCAAGAATTTATATGTTGAGGACCCACATTTTGGTCCCATCTATGCCCGTTGTGAGGAAGGATGGACACCGAATGGCTATCACAAGGAGGACAGATATTTTTTCAGGAAGAGGAGGTTTTGTATCTCGACTTGTTTCACGCGGGAACTGCATGTGCACGAGGCGTATGGAGGGGGATTAACAGGATACTTTAGCCAATACCAAACTTATGAGGTACTATCCTTTAGATTCTTTTGGCTAAGGATGAAGAGAGATGTCCAATCTATGTTGGAAAGACGTACGGCCTGCCAAAAAGCGAAGAGTCTAGTCTAACAAGGACATTACCAACCCTTGCCGATCTCAACCAAACCACGGTCCGAACTGAGTATAGACTCCATGTTAAGATTACCTAAGACGTCCTGAGGAAAGGACTCCATCATGGTAGTTATGGATCGATTTAGCAAGATGACACATTTCGTACACTGTTCTAAGACTAATAATACTTCAACTATCTCTTTTCTTTTCTTACAAGAAGTGATTAAGCTTCATGGTGTGCCCAGAACCATAGTTTCGAATCATGACCTCAAGTTCATGAGCCACATTTGGAGGACACTTTAGAGGCAAATGGGAACCAATTTATTGTACAACACGTCCTGCCATCCACAGACCGATGGACAAACCAAAATTGTCAATCAACCTGTAGGAACTTTGTTATAAGTCACTATTAGATGAAACATGGTTGATTGGTATTTGTGTCTACTAATCATCGAATTTGCCTACAATCGGACCACCCATAATGTCACAAGCATGTCTCCATTCGAAGTCGCCTATGGGTTCAACCTCGAGCTCCTATTGGATTAAGCACCTCAACCGAGAACTGATGATGATGACTGACCAGTCGTTAAGAAAGTTAAAGCCATTAAAACCATACACCAGAAGGTTGTAGAGCAACTAGGTCAAGCTACTATTAAGCTTGAGAAGCAAAGCCAAATATGGAGAAAGAGAGAATTTCGACCAGGCAATTTGGTCTGGATATACCTTAGCAAGGAATGATTCCCAAACTTGAGGAAGAGTAAGTTGTCTCCCATAGCCAACGAACCTTTCCGAGTGCTTGAAAAGATCAATCCTAACGCTTATAGAATTGAATTACCTAAAGGATGTAGAGTCTCAGACTCTTTCAACATTGTCGACCTCTAACCTTACACTCCCGAAGATGAGTAAGCTGGACCTGAACTAGATTTGATCCCAAATCTCAAACAACACAGAGGGGATGATAGGGATGAAGGATTGATTACATGCTCTCGAGCCTAAGGGCTCTCTCGAGTGGTCCATCAAGCTGTCCGAGGTGAATTAAGCGCCAAGGAGCAGTGCTTACCCCAGTCCGATCTGCCGAGCTACTTTACTCTCATGCCATCTAAGATATTGCTAAGGTGATCAACCAACATGCCAAGCTGAACCCTCCACTAAACCATAGTCCAAGCGCCATATCTGAATGCAGCAATCTCCACTATGCCAAAGCTGAGCAGAATTATCAGGAGCTGACTATCCGAGGCCAACCCCAATATGAGCCGTCCTTAAACCAACCTTAATTCAGCCCCTTCTAACGCCAAACAGGCCTAAACAAAGGCCCACCCTTGCTTAGACCACAATACTATCAAAATTACCATAGAAACGTACGCGCACTGTCCTTTCTGACAAACGACGTTCGCTACACACGATTTTGTATCTCCCTGTATAGTGTTTTCCTTTTTATTTAGCAAATAGGAATTCCTTTTTGTAACTATCTATAACATAGAACTTACCATAACAGGGTACTATAAATAGTCACATAATGTAACATCCGCAAAGATATATAAAAGAATACACTGAACCTTTTTACCTTCTCTTAAGCTAAGTATCCTCTTGCTTACTCTTAAGCTATTCTTATCTAACCCATTCAAGCATAGACTACTGGCGAGTGACCTCCGACCACACTTGTGCATCATATCAAGTGCGACCTGAGCTCGTGTGAGGCGTTAATATGTCATATCCATTGTCGGTGCACAAGAACCCCTACTCTCCCTCGACTATCATTTACATTTCAGGCCATCTTATAGCTTGAACCCACCCCTTTTGGTTATGCATGATATTAGATTCGTATGTTCATCCACGAGTCCGTATCATTAATCTCTCGGTATCCCTCTCGTCTCCTCATGGCCTGAAAATTCTTCCACCACATAGTAAGATATCCAGAGAACTCAATAGCAGCAATTCTCACCTTATCATAATCCCCATACTGTTAGTAATCAAACACATGCTCCACCTTCTCTTCTTACTCCAGGTATTCATCAGTATTCCTAGATTCATTGAAACTCGGAATTCAAAGCTTCACATGATCGGATGCTCTAGGGACTCATACATGCTCTTCTTCAAAATACTCCTCTTCTTCCTCATCTCCCATGCTTGCCAAATCAATCCTTCTCCTCACCCATCCGCCTACTTCTCCACCTCAAACAAGTCGAGTTGGGTTTTAACCTTTAACAAGCTGAGCAACTTGTAGGATGTTTTGTATGGCCTCAGTGGATCGACAAGACAACACATGTACAGCTCGAATTAAATCCACCAAAAGGTTAGCTACCTCATTAAGTCTATCATTGGTGCTTCTGAAAGTTCCCTGGAACTGTAGTCTATGGTAAACAACTTTACTATCATCGCCAGTATCAACATTTATACTTAGGTCAGTCATTTTTTTTTTCCTCATAGATTCAAGCTCAAATAAACACTTCAGGAAATTAACATTTAACAATGCAATGCTTAAATGAACATAGTAACTTGCTTCTACTTCATGTACGTAAAACAGAGTATAACAGAACTTCGAAAACATACGTTAACTTGAACAAAACCTCTACTATGATACCGAAATATCGCGAACTGTGACCAAGAACAAACAAGACTGACCGTTGGATGAGTCTAAGCTTGCAGAAAGCTCGAAAGTACTAATGAAAGAAAGTGCGAAAGGAATGAATGATAAATGAAAGGTAAGCAAAACCCACGAACAGCTCTAAAGGATATGACACACCAATGGAATTTCCAAGGACTCATGGCACAATTCGATATGACGCATGAATCGGTCTAGTGAGGTTACTCACCACCTAGCCTTATTCAAAGGTTAGGATAAAAGTGATGTCGAGAGTAAACAGAATGTTTACACAAGGAAGAAAATACTTAAGTGTATTAAGGATAATCTAATTCTCACAGTTATAAGTACAAGGGTATTTATACTCATAAGTTAGGGCAATTTGCCTAAAAGAGAAAAGATAAAAAAGGTATTTTCTAAGGAAGTAATGGATAAGATACAAAAAGGTAAAAATGAATATATAGGAAAAAAAATCATTAGTGCAATAGATTCTACACATGATATTGTACACGTAGTGATGCCACATTGGTAAGGTTATTAGAAGATGCAGACAAAAAGTACAAATAGCTAGCTTATCTTAGTAAGGATGACTTAGTCAGTCTAGAGTCTCTCATTCTCAACTTCTCGACAAGGAAGATGCCGAGTAATTAGTCGGCTCGAGCACGAGTGAGTAATCTTCAATTCGGCATACTATAGAAAGATGGGCAATCATACGGTTCGACATGAAGAGTAACTTAGTAAGGAAGTACTCGATCTCAGTAGAGGTCAGCTGGAACAGAAGGATTCATCATGCCAGTCCCTTTAGTCCTCAAGCTTGACTACGGGTCAAAGGTTCAGTAGTCTGATTCCTATCACCTGGTCAGTAAAGTAACCCTTCAACTCAATCACTGCCTTAGCTCTTCTACTAAGGACAGCATTTAGGGGAGCTTGGCTACCGCTCTAAGTAAGTCAATGAGATTAGCTAGGTCAGTTCATTGGAGGTTGGCTTAGCCTATTCCTCCTTTATCTCTCTACTCATTAAGAAATTTTGATGGCTTCATCCAGTATGGTAAAATGTTGTAATTCCACTATGTCTCAAATGTCACATCTCAATCCAATAAGGAATTTGGAAACTATCTGGGCTGAAGGTTCATCTACTTCACATTGAATCATAAGCATTTAGAATTTTCGAACATACTCATTAACAGTTCAGTTTCCTTGTCTTAACTCTTGGAGTTGAGCAAAAATATCTTGTAAGTAGGTAATCAGCACAAATCTATTTCTGAAGACTCTTTTCATCTCGAGCCATGTGCTAACCTCTCTATATCCTTCTCTCTTCTCATGGCCTAGAAGTTTCTTCACCACATCGTGGCATATCCTCAGAACTCTATGGCAATAGCTTTCATTTTCCTACAGTCCTCATAGTAATAGTAGTAAAAGACTCACTCTACTTTCTCTTCTAAGTCAAGATAGTCATTAGTATTTCTTCAACCATTGAAGCTCAAGACTTGTAGCTTTACAAGGTTGGTAACTCATTGTACTCAAACTCATTCTTCCACTTCAACATATTCTTCTTCTTTATCCTCTTCATATACTTCTACCAAGTCAATCCTCCTCCATGTACATTCTTCTACTCTTTTACCTCGATTTTGTCAAGCTAGGATTTGACCCTTCATGGGCTAAGTAGCTTAGGGAGTGTTTTGAATGGCATCAACTGGCCAAAAAGGCTAATGCATTGACAACTTTGGTTAGGTCAGCTATTAAGTTGGCCATTTCATCAAATCACTCATTAGTGCTCCTAGGAGTATTCTAGGGTTGTCAGCCATTATGGATAATGTCACTATTATCATCTCCAATACTGGCATTTACATTCGAATCGATCATCCTTTAGTCAACACTAATGCTTCTCACGGAACAACACATGTATGGTCTCTAGATTCTTAACTTCTATTTCACAAAAATCACGCAACCACTACTTGCTTTGTTTTCACAACTCAAAACAAAGCATCACAAGGTCTACACAATAACAAACCAGTACACCTTCTAGTGACTCAAATGCTCATGAGTAACCCTCCCATAACCACTACATACTATTATAATCAATACTACTCACAACATTAATAGTAAGTTTAAGCAGGACTTACCCAAATGAACCTCCACTTTGATATCAAGATGATAGGGCCGCGCTAAGGACTAACAAGGTCAACTGTCTCAGGGTAGGTCCAAGCTCATCAAAAGCTTGAAAACAAGAGTAGAAATGTACAAAAACAATGAAGCAAACAAGCAAACCACGAATGAATTTGAGGATATGACACACCAAGGATCTCCATAGGCTCATGACTTGATACGATATGACATACGAGTTAACTTAATGAAGGCACCACCACTTTTTCTTACTTAAAGGTTATGATAAGAGTGAAACAAGTAAAGAGAATGCTGATGAAACGAAGTATATTATGTATTGATGAGATGTGACGATCATATCTACGACTACATTTACAAGGATATTTATAATTGAAATATTAGGGAAATAGTTATAAATGGAAATGACTAAAATGGATATTGTCCAAAATAAGCAATTTACAAGGAACGTTAAGGGGCATAGATGAAAAATCATGAAAAGCATCCATCCTATATGGAATATTCTATCATATGGCACTTGGGCACATGGCTAGTAGTTAGAGGGAGGACTTCTACAGATAAAACTGTACAATTGACCTAGCTGTTGCTAAGCAATGATGCCAAGCGAAGCTGATGATTCTTCAAGGGTAAATTTAGCTAAGATATGCTTTAAGCAGTTCAAATTCAAGTTAGCTGAGTTGGTGGTCAGGTAAGCCGAGTTATTTTCTAAGTGTATGTCAAGTTGACAGTCAGGGACTATTGATAAGCAAGGGAGATTTTAGTTTAGATAAAGCAATAGGTCAGCAAAATGTGATAGCTTAGACTCTTTAAATGTTGGTTGTAAAGAGAGAATCCACATTGCCATACTTTCAAGTCTTCGAGCTCAGGCTTGGGTCAAAGGTCCGGTGGCTTGATTCCTATTAATACTCCCAAGTAGCATCCCTGATAGGGCGATTCTTCCACTTTACAAGCAACAAGGTATCTGCATAGTCTCTTCGTTTTCTGAGCTTCCTGTTAAGAATAGTGTCCAATTCCTACTATTACACTTCTTGAAGTAAGAGATTTATTGGATTAGATAAAGTTGAAGGCCTAATATATCACTTGAGAATAGAAATGTAGAAGGTTAGATGAATCCTTAAACTAGCAGGTAGATCAAGCCAATAAGCTACTTCCCCAACACGATCTATTACCCGGTAAGGTCCATAAAACCGTTGTGCTAATTTATTGTTATGATGATCCTTTAAACTATGTTACTTATAAGTTTGTAGTTTAACCCATACATAATATCCGATTTGAAAAACCCTATCTATCATCTTCCAATTAGCAAACTGGTGCACTCTGTTTTAAACTCTAGTAAGGTGGAATTTTGACTATTTGAGTGTGCCTTCTTGGTTCTATAGTAAGATATCTAATGCTGCATTCTTGTAATCTCTAAGAATGTATGGTAAATGGATAGGGGGTAGGTAACTGTAGATATTCTCAAAGGGTATTGAGCCAATGGTTAAGTGATAGCTTGTATTGTACCAATATTCGGCTAATGACAATAAGGAGCTCTACCGTTTAAGATTATCATTAGAGTAGCACCGTAGGTAAGTCTGTCATGATGTGAGGAGGCTAGTCATGGCAATCGTCATATACCGTACAAAGGACTGTAAATTGATTTTCCTTTCAACCTTCATGCAATATATAAGGCTACAACTACAACTAACAACTAAGAGTTACATAGGTATAAGCAATATCATTTTATGTCAATAATAACCAGCTATTGGAATATGAAACACTTATATTTATATAGAAATTTACAGATAAGAAGTTTATAATATTTCTTAACTCAAACTGATACCATCTCATTATATAATAAGATTCAAAATCTAAATACACTATCATAAGTGCACTCATATCACCTCTTTCTCCCACATCAACCCCCTGATGTAAAACTAATGTCAAGCATGCAACGACTTGACTTCACGAATAAATCAGCCTGCGAAAGAAGATTACAAGGGTATAAGCTAACTAGCTTAGTGAGATAATTCCCTCAACCATATAACAAACAAGTTATATAACAAATTAATTCAATCAAGTGAATACATGATCAATCAATATGCCATACAAATACATGCAAGTGACCAGGTAGTCCATGCAACTTAGATTTAATGCCCTCCAAAGTCAAGGTTAGAGATATATTGACAACAATCAAATCCGGGTATCATACTAGAACTTTTACAATAACGAAACTCTATGTTTCATATACAAAATGTAATGGTATATCCATTCTTAGTTTTTATCAAAAATGAGTTCTACGTATGATTGTGCGTAGGTTCATATAACCCTCACTCACCCCTAACAAAAGCCTCTAAACTTAACCCTTAGCTAGGCGGTTAATGCTTTTAATGCCTAGTAATCCCGCAAGCTAGAGTAAGATCATATCGCACGTATGTACTATATGAAATCTATATCAACAAATAATCAACCCACGTATGGCCTCTCGCTACCTCCGTATGATATAACGGCCGAAATTAGTTGTATAGTGTATGATTATGCATGTTTCAATTTAATTCATTGAAATCATATAATATTAAGTCCTTTTATTCAGTAATCAACCAATTCACGAACAGATAAGTTCTTATCTAATTTACTAAGCAACAAACAACACATTATTCTATTTTAAAGTAAATTCACAATCAACAAAAAGTATCATACACAAGCATAACCTAGCCCCACATAACATTCAATTATTGATAACAATTTATATTCACTAATTACAAACATAAACAAGTATTGAATCATTAGGAGAAACTCACTCAACCATAATCAACTCAAGGGTCGTAGTAGTGTGATGGTAACTCAAGGTCAAAATCGAAATCACTTGAGAATAAGGAATATAGAAAGTAGTAAGTTTAGGAATTTAAAACTAAACTAGTATTGTAATTCGTATTATTTACTTAACTTAGTTATTGATTTGCGTGAAATCATCAATTCAAACTTTTTATCGAATTGCATATAATTTTTTCGATTTAATTCAAATCCTTATAAACTTATAGTCCATTTCGATCGTTTTTTAATATACTTTCTCATAACGAGGTTCGTTTTAAACACTGTAACTTATAATTTTGACTGTAATATAAAAATATCATAAAATTCATTATTATATCTTAAAAAGCTATAAAATATCAATTTAAGTTTTTTCTTAGTATATTTACGATTTAATAATTATTTAAATCATATGATTGATAATTTTCTTATTTTAAGCTTATTTTACTATAATTACTTATTTAACTATTTTTGAGATTTTTGAATTATTAATTCAAATATTTCCACTTTATTATTTGTCTACTTAATTAATTATTTATTATTATTATAAATTACGAAAATTAATTATCTTATTATAAATAGTAACGTGGCAACAAGTGAGAGTACCACGTATCAAGCTTGCACCTTTTTCCGAATTTTTCATATTTTCTATTTTACGATATAATTATATATATATAAATACTTATGATTATATTTAATCAAATCTTTCAATTTACTTAATTATTAAAATTTTTCTCCAAATTACGGTATTCTTATATATATATATATATATTTATTATCTTACTTTATCTATTAAATTATCATTTTGTATACACTATTTAAGTATAATCGTATTCTTACGTATGTGTTACT
>JAMXBB010000001.1:100074092-100284406 GCA_024138015.1 Lumnitzera littorea | reverse complement strand
TATAGACATTATTGAATGCCTTTTTATTTACTTTATTGTCCAAATAATTTATATGTAAGATCTTATTAGTTATTAGAACTCAAATAACACAATTTCGATAAAATAAACAATACCAGTAAAATTTTACTTTGATTAAATTAAATATTTATATACTTTATTTTGCCAATTAAACTTTCCTAAAGCCTTTCTTGTAACTTTTGTAACCTTATATTTATATTCATTTGATTTTGAGAATATTTTTCTAAGCCTTAAATCTACTGATTTGGAGTAACTACAATCATATGACATAAGAATACTTATAACTTATACTATTCACAACTACTTTATTTTCTTACTTCTTAAATCATATTTTCCAAGTTCTATGTTTATTGGGAATGTGCTACCGTTCCAATTCCTTGTTAGTTGGTTCAAAACCGAGGTCTCACAATTTTTATCTATAATATTTGCATGTTGTAATCTAATTGTATTGATTTGTATTATTCTTTAATTCAATTTTACTAGTGATTGAGTTAATATATGAGTCTGCTATAAATATTTTATGATCTTATAGCATGACAGTCTGAGATAATTAAAAGAAACTAATTAACAAAAATGTTTAGCTGTATGGTTTTTTCAACTTAGGACAACCTAATAGCGAGATTCAAAAGCATAATACAATCTTAAGATACTCTATTGTAGAAGTGATTTGGATAGAGTATACTTGGGATTACAAATTAATTAGAGACGTAAGTTCAATTAGTTCAAAATAGGAATTTCTATAGTTTAATATTTCAATTGAGATTGAATAGTCACTTAGAACTAAGTAGTAAATAGCGCAAGTTTTACTAAGGATTATACTTATTCTTAATTCTAATTAATTATGTTATTATATCTTTTATTTTAATTTTCATTTCTTTTACTCTTGCATATTTATTTTATTATTGTTTTTTATTTTATTAATTATTTAATTACCATTTTAATTATAAAAGTTAAATAATTGGAGAATTATTGGGAAACATTACTAATTAATTAGGTTTTGCTTACATTGGTGGTTCTTGTGGTCTCGATATTTAGAGTCAAATTCAATTTCTAAACTATAATTTGACTAGGTGTACTTACCTAATATCGCACCCTGCACGAGGCCCAATCAAGGATCAACTTATTCTCATACTCTACAAGCGAAATCTATAAACAATTACCTTATTGTTATATATTGTTTTTTTACCTTGGACGACAAAAATTATTTAACTTTAGTTAATAAAGAATTATGTACGCAGATTGGACATATATAAATTATCCACCATTACAATCCTTATATTGAGATGGGATCTTAACCACGTTTTCTATATATTATAGTGTGTCCTTCCCAAAACTAAACAAGTTTATTAGCCGATATCTATTTTAATATTGCAAATTTTCAACACAAAAAGTATTTATGTATCTCCTAGAAGTTGATTAGCTACCTCCATTTTGTTCTGAGGGTAATCCATTACGATGAGTGTTAAGTCCTTTCTCCGTTATCCTAATTTGCTTAGGCGCGCACAAAAAATCAAAAGGTTGTTGAAATAAGGCATAAGTTTTGTGATGACTTTCGCTCCCTAAGTCTCTACAACACACTTGTCTTTTGCACCGACATTTAATCCAAGAAAAAAGAGACCTCATTCCGTTTACTCAGTGAAATTCGTTTGTACACCGCAGATGTTAAAGTGTGGTATTATTTGGTTGTATAAAACTTATAAGATTAAAATGAATAAAATGTTTTATTCGATTTTTTATTTATAATTTAAGTTTGGCTATTGAAAAAAAAAAAAAGAAGGTTTGAATGACTGGATAAAATTCTTAAATTTCATCACATCTAGAATATAATATAAAAGTTAATTTCACTTGACAAAAATACAAATATTGAGAATATAAGTGCAATTATATTTATATTAGACATTATTGAGGGCATAAGTATTAGATAATATTTCAAATTTATACATTTAAATAATATAAAAAATATTATTGAATATATTAGATAATATTGAGAGTATAAATATCAAAAAATAATATTAAGTCTAGTAATTGTGTATACCAATAAAGGATATCACAAAAATATTTATCTCTAATACTATACAAAAGAAATGTAATACAATAATATTGTATTATCCTGTAATTCTTATATTTATATTATCTACTTTTCTTTATTTAGTTTAATCTTAATAACTAAATGCTACCTAAAGGTAGAAATAAAATGTGCAAATTCTGGTATGAATTCGGAATTTTCTTTAGTCACACTTGCTAGTCTTTTTCATATTAACACGACACTCATTTTTTAAAAGAAAAGAAGAAAGATAGAACAACATAAGTGGAAACTAGACGTAGATTATCAATAATCGCAACAACCATTAGCTCATAGTAGTAATTTGCTTTTCACTGGGTGTCTAGTAAAGCAATTTTTATTGAAATGTAGCAATGACATGTATATCAAAACTAGCTTCTAAATTAAAAAATAAAAATCTGCCATAAATTGTTTCTTGCGCTGCAATATGGTTAGTTCTTTGCCCTTACACCACTAATACGTTCAGCCGTTGGTACATTAAGTTTTTTTTTTTTTTTATCATAAATTCTGAAAATCGCCTCTAATATATAATCTAATAGAGTAATCGAGAATATATATATATATATATATATATATATATATATTTCTTTTTTTCTTCCTTTTCTTTTTCTTTTCGACCTGCAGTACATTACGATTTACGATTGTTAGAGGAAGGAGACCAAGTTTGGTCCATCCGTTTGAAGAATAAAACTCATATAACTGAGCTTCAACATACTTAAATTGCAGTCATACACGTTGATTAACCAAAAACCTCACAGAAGCGCCAGCCCCGCAAGCTTCGCCTTCTCCACATGAGCTGGTTTTATTCTTCTTGAGTATTTTTGTGTCGTCTAATGTATTTAATTTAAGATTATTTGTAAGTTATATTTTGAATAAAATTTAGTCTTTTGAAATCAAAATTAGGACCTCCGAATGAAATCAAGCGCTCTTTTAAATAAAATTAGTGTTTTCAAGCAAAATTAGGTTCTTTTTCGGTCACTATAATTTTTTCTGATAAAAATTATTTTCCAAATAAAATAAAGGAAAACACAATGAAATTTGAAAAATCATAAAATTTGAAAATTTTTTAAAAAATAGAAAAGAAAACTAAATAAGAGTTTCTTGAAAAACGAACTATGATAGCTGGATAGCATAAAATGTGGATACGGGTATTTAAATATGTAGCGATCTTATTAAAAAAAAAATATCCCCGTTTTGCTTTATGTTTATTCTCTTTGTTTGCAAAAAATAAATTTCTTTCCTTTTCAATTTCATACTTTTCTTAGTCAATCTTTTTGGAGAAGAAATAGATGGACCACTTTCGTTAGAAAATATTTTTTGATAGCTTTTGGGTTTAAATTTCTCATCCCTAAACCTAAAATTTCAGTTTTCTATTTTCCGATTAAACTAGTAAGCTGGTTAAAACCAATCCACTTAAATTGATAAGTTTATATTAAAGAATAATTCTGACCAAGAGTGAGAAAGGAGTCTTTTCCTTAATTTTTATTGAGAAATTTGTATTAAAACAGTCGGGTCTCAATAAAATTAAAGTTTATTGTACTTAATAGTTACTTGTGCTTGTTAGAGTCCACCTTAATAATATTACTAACTATACGTATGTATATTGGTTGTAATTGTATATGCATTAGTATGATTGTCTAAACATACCTACAATTGGATATATGTATATGATTGGTGTAATGTTTTAATACTGTGCTATGGATACCCGTGCTTGTTGTTATTTAAGGAGTAGATAGCTTTTTGGATATTGATAATTATAATAGTCAGTGATATGACTTTTGGATTTGGATTGGGATTGGATAAAGAGGGCGATAGAGTACATGATGGTTATGATTGTTAGATGGATAATTTTAAGTTCTTATTTTTCCCTTTGTGAGATACACTTTTGTATACGGTTTAGTTGGATAAACAGATAAATGACTAATGAATGTTCAGAATTCACACATAAATATATATTTTTGATATAAACATTTGGGACTTTTCAGTTATCCGTATCTTTTACCATTAATACTCCTATCCCATGTAGAAGTATGTGAGGCATGATGCTTTTTTAAGTAGTATATTAGAGTCAAGTTTGTAATCTTCAGAATGCTTTAGGAATTGAACTTGTAAGACAAAGAGTGCAAGAAGAAAAAAGGCTAAGTTATGACCTTGAAGTATAATGTTATCTAACAGTTGTTTTACGGAATTTTGAAAAGTATATATGGTATAAATGATTATGGTGGACACATGTATATTTATGAAGCATACTGTTGTTTTGGACTAATTTATTTCATGTATATATAGATATTCTGAATTTAGTTGGTTTATCATCAAAATCTTATACCATCGTCTTTCCCCTTGTGACCTGTATGAAAAATGTTTAGTAAAGCCAGAATCAACGATAGTGGCGCTGCAAGTGAGATCGATGGGGTAAAGAGTTATAGATAAAAGGTTAATAGGTCACAAGATTATACATTAGACACAAGGGGAACATATTTATAAACCATATAATAAAAATAATATATAGATTCCTGCATATGCCGACTCCCACTGGTCGGCTATATTGGACACAGTGGACTCTACTGGGGATGTCCGCCTGGACATTGTCCCACTGACGGCCCGTACGGAAGGAAAGGTTGCAGCAAATTATTCGAAATATGGAATAGTAAATAAAAAATCGAATAGTTACGTGGAGAAGGATATCCATGTCTTCCCTCGGATCTCTACAGTGAGCGATAACAAATTGGCATTGATTCATCTTTTATGCCGATTCATGTTTTGTTATTCTTAACTAGAGCTGTAAATAAATCGAGTTATTAGCAAGTTATTCAAGGTTAAGTTATTCAAGGTTAGCTTGTTTCAAGTGGGTTTGAATTAACTTGATTTAACCTCGACTAAAAGTTTGAATAGCAAATGAACTTAACTCGAGCTCAAATAAAGCTTATTTATTTAAAATAGCTAAAATCGAGCTCCTATTTAAGCTTGTTAGCCCGCTCATTTAGGCTTATAAGTAAATTTGGAAGCTTTATATATATATTATATAATATGATACGGGATAATATATAAAATATATGATCTAATCTTTACTCATTATTCATCTCGTGTGTAGACCTGAGCTTGACCCACTTGGCCTGTTTTAAGCTCGACTCCACTCAAGCTCGATCTAAAAATGAGCTAAGCTTAAGCTTAAACTAAAACTTATTTATTTAAAGGAGCTCAGCTCAAACTTGTAATATTTTGACTTAATAGTGTAGAGGGCTAAATTCAATTCACAAGCCTTGAGCCTTGTGATTAGAACGAATTTGACTATTTGGGTTAAAGTGATAAGGTTTAGAGAGTCAAGCTAGTAAAGATTTGAAATGATTAAAGGAGTTTTGGTATGACAGATTTGGAATAGGGCCCGTTAGATCAATTAGTTTGATCTAACCTTTCTTAATATTGGTTCACACTAAAATTGAGTCCTTTATTAGGGTTAGATCCAGAGAAGGAGTGTACTTAAGATCCAATAAGGGAAGGGATTGATTTTGGCCATTGATCAATATTACAATTCAACCGATGAAATCAATTGCTAACTGTTAAAAATACCCATTTTCTCTCTTTTATTTAAAAGATGGAGAGATATTGATAAAAACATCTTTATTGTGCTAGAATCTTATCTCAAATGATCAAATACTTGAATATTTTAAAACACTATCTCATTCTTTATCAACAACAAAGTTTGATACCTTTTGTCTCTTTTACCTATCACTATGAGTGTTAAAGCCTTGTTCAGATTGTGTACTCTTTCTTTCTGCCTTGCCTTGTTTAATTATCTTATATGTACGATTCAAATTATTTTTTTAGTCAAGTATAACTCGTTTGTCACGTAATACACACGTGACCCTCTTAGCCGTAATGAGTTTGAGCAACTAAAAATTCTCCTTTACTAGATTTGGATCCATTTAACTCATTTGCATCTTCCTATCATGTAGTGCCCAAAGTCATGCATGCTCCCATAATTTTGTCTTTGTCGGGTTTATGTTCATACGCAAGTGGACTTTGTGCCACCACTATTTATACTATGTATATAGTCATATGACAAGGTAAATACTATGAAACAAACCATGTACTATTGGCCGTACGAAATAAATTTCACGAAGGACAAAATTCTAGGAAAATCCTAGATTTTCATTATTAGTCTTGAGAAAAACTCTAATTTTTATACTCTCGATTAGAATTCCTAGAGAAGTAAAAATTTTCAAAATTACTAATTATTTAAAAAAAACCTTAATTTCATCATTTATTATTTAATTTTCCAAAAAACCCTATTTTTAATTAATTGTCAAAAAATCATTAATTTAACTCATAATTTAATTAATCATGGAAAAATTGTTTTTATAAATTTGAAAATGCATTTTTTAAATAATTTTGAAAAGTAACTTTTAAATTATTCCGAGAAATTTGATTTCTAAGTAATTCCAAATACTAATTTTTAATCCAGAAAAATCAAGAAAACATCAATGCAAAAATAATTGATTCAACCACATCTTTTTCTATAGTAAAGACACATGCATAAGTAATATAAATTGGTGGGACGTGCTCTATATCTGCTGAACTTAGTGAATATGGCTATCAACTAAAGAGTGGTGTCTATAGAAAAAACAGAGTGTGAAAAAGTTGCTTAGTGTTAGCTGTATTGCCCTGTTACCTGCTTATAGGGTAAAACTCCTCCCTATCTATGCACAAGAGAGTGGTACAAATACACAACTAGACACGGTGCGGGTTGGAATTGCAATCCGGCCGGAATTGGATCGACGGTTTCTGATTTGTACTTGAAACTATTGAAATGGGTCTTACCAATGGAGGAGAACTGTCGGTTTGGCAGGTCCCAGCTTGGTCGATGAGTAGGACCCGTTAACTTAGCAAGTGCAAATTAACCAACATTAGGGAAAAAAAAAGTAGAAGAAAATAAAAAAAATTAAAAATTAAATAAAATTAAAAGAATAAATAAATTAAACTAATTTTACTAAAGTTTTTATAGCCTAATAGTAAGAATATTAATCGCGTAAGTTGCAATTTAGTTGGCTTAAAAGAAGAAGAAGAAAAAAAAAAAAAGTCAATTCCATTTTAAGAAAGTTTATTTCATATTGATAACATTTGATGTGTTGTTTTTAACGATATATATAATAAATATATCATGAAAACATACATGATACGATGCATATAGACTTTTTCATTCAAAGAAAAGTCTTATTTCTTAGTAACTTGAGATTAGCATTTGTTTTACAAACTTCATTGATGCCTTTAAATTTTGGTCCCACATTGGGGATGCTGCAGTTCAAGTTGGACATAGTTGTATATAGATAATTGCACATCTCAACGATTGTTTCACAAAATGGATTGAAGACCTGCATAACTTTTAGTACTATTTTTCTTTAAAAAATTTAATTTATTATATTTTATATTTTTAATTTAATACCTAAAAAGAATACTTTTAAAGTATCAAGGTTTACGGGCCATTCACTAAGTGTTTCGAAGCGTTATCCGGTGATTCTAAGTTCACTTCTGAATCGAATTAGTACTGTGCCTTGTTTAGGTGTATATAATCACTGGTCTGCTCCTTACCCGTTTTGTGTTTCCCATAGTGTGTGAAGGCATGGATTCACGTCAATGTAGTCACTATCCGTTTTTATGCATTTTATTATTGAAGTTTTTAACCCTTTTGAACATGTACTTAAAAGCCTCAAAACTCTTACGTGCTTCGATTTAGGTGATGTGCTATATAGTGATAGTGAAAAGAGAAAATGAAAATGCAATTGACATGTGGACTCATTGTTGTAACATTTGAGGTAAATTCTACCGTAGGATTACTGAAAATTCACTATACAATATAGTTTTTTTTTCTTTTTTTTTTTACTATTAATGACTTTATTCACCGTAATATTATAACATGGAAGTGATTTATGATCAAAACAGAAATTATAGACAATTTAATTAAGGGTGTCATTAGTTTTTTTTTTTATATATATATACTGTTAATAGCCCTTATTTTTACTCTAATTCAGGAAATTTTTCCATGATTGAGTGATGAGTATATTATGTAATCACTTTTGAGTGATTGTATCATAGAATTTTCAATGTTTTATTTATCTCTTGTTTTGGAACTACCGATGTTATTTTTCACAACTAAACTAAATATTTATGCAAAAAATAATATTGTTTAATTGAGTACATGCTATAAGGGGAAAAAAGATAAGATTAAAGTTACATAACAACATTTCATACTTAATGTGTTCGACATGAAACAAACATGTAGTGAGAAAGGGTCCAAAATCAAGGATGATAGTATGATAGAACAATCTTCATCTCCCACTTTCAATTTGAAATGTCACTTGATCCTTAATATTATCATATGGCATTGAGTTGCTTGTGGTAGTCATGCCATACTTAGTGACTTCTCTAATAAGCAAGTGTTCTATTTCATCATGATTGTTTTCTGCCCATGGATGCCTTTCTGTTATCCTAATGAGTCCCTCTAACTCTAGTGAAACCTCTTTCATGGATGGTCTTTCATCACCTCTTATTCGAAGACACCGAGTTGTTAGCTTTGCAACTTCTCTGATTTCTTCAACAAATTCAGCCTTAAAAATATTTTCATCGATAATTTCAAACAAATTTCCTTCATTATATTTAGAAACAAAGTACATAGACAAGCTCCTTTGTTTTTCTGGTCTTGCAAAGGAAAAGGCCTCCATTCCAGTTAGTAACTCAGCAAGGACAACACCAAAACTATAAACATCACTCTTATTAGTCAATCCTGTCCCGCTTAAATATTCAGGATCCAAATATCCAAGTGTTCCTTGTACTATTGTGGCAACTTGTGCTTGGTCATTTGGGACTAACCTAGAAGCTCCAAAATCAGAAATTTTAGCAATGTAATTATTGTCCAAGAGTATATTAGTAGACTTGATATCTCTATGTATGACTTGGACATTTGCATTGATATGAAGATAGGAAAGTGCCCCAGCAGTTTCAACAGCAATACGCAAGCGTGATCTCCAAGACATGTGAACATGATGACCAAAGTTATGTATGTGATCAAACAACGTCCCATTTGTAATGAACTCATAGACCAAAAGTGGAACTTCTGTCTCCAAACAACATCCAATCAGTTTTACCACATTTTTATGATTGATTTGGGTAAGAAGCACTACTTCATTTATGAACTCTTTTACTTGAGTTTGGTCTACAAATTTAGATTTTTTTATGGCGACTGTTTTGTTATTTAATTCTCCTTTATAAACTGTTCCGTGACCTCCTTGACCTAATATAGTACTCTCATGGTAGTTATTTGTAGCTTTTTTAAGCTCTCCATTAGTAAATATTCTTGTATTCTCCGTTGAAGCTTCATGATCAGCAAGAAGTTTTGGTAACATGAGACCTCCATTTTGTTGAAAGAACTCTTGTCTTTGTTTGATTATCTTTCTTTGTTTGTAGCCGCAATATAACCAAGAGCATACTAGAAGAAGAAAAGATATGCTTATGCTCACACCTATGACATCATGGAAGGGGATAAGAAATAATTGGTTATACTCAGTATTACATGAAAAAGGAGATAGTAAATAATGGAAAGTTTTCACTTTTACAAACATATGCTAACCTAAATAATGAAAGTCATTAGAATTAGTTTTCACCACATACTATATTATAATATATGATATAGTATTAAAAACAACAAGTCAAAATTAGTTAAAATGGATTCAATATTGTATTGATATTTTTAAAGTAGAAACAAGGGTAATGTTATAATTTGCACTTATTGTTTATTTATCCACTCTCACTTAGTTTACATTAAGTTAATGAGATAAGTTATCTTATCCTCAAATTTGGAAGAAGCTTATATAGGACATTACCACCATAAGGGTGAAAAGACTTTAAGTGCCCTCACTAGAGCCTTTCTTTTGATAGTTGCAAAGTTCATTTCTAACTTTAATGAGCCATTTTGCAGGAGTATCTTAGTGTTATGTTGCAATATCTCACATGAATATTATCATTGTAAAAGTGCATCTCTTATTCGGTTAATGTATTGTAAAGAAAAATGAAATGTGGTACTCTTGGCATGGCCCTCTAATAAAAGTTTCAATTGTGATTTATTATATTAATTAAGAGAAATCTTAAAGATTTTATATGTTTGTGGAAGTTATGTTGATATATGGATTTCATGTTAACTTTATCTATAATTTAGAGATGGTCAATTCAAAGATGGTATTACGAATTGTCTTACAGGAATCAAAAGTTAAAAAAAAAAAAAAGAAGGTATAAACAAAGTTCTTGAGCAAGTGAAGCTATGGAAAAGATGGAAAGTAGAAAATTCACTTGAAGTTATGTAAAACTTTGTTCTTTATCTATGTTGCTTAATGGAAAAGATGGAAAGTAGAAAATTTTAAAGCATATTATAAACTTTAGAATTGCCAGAAGAACGTACCCAAAGCGATGTGTTCAATTGGTGGCTTCTTTCTACTACAACCAACTCCATTAGAACTTTTTCCATCACCATGATATCCTTTATTACATGAACAAGTGAAGCTTCCCGCATTGTTGTAACAACTTGCGTGTGGAGGACAAAGGCTAGACCCATTATTGCACTCATCAATATCTAAAGTACCCACGGAGAAAAGAAAATAAATTAATCTAATAAATGGTATCTTTGCTCCAAAGCTCTAGATAACAGAAGACAAACTTGATCTTCTGCACCATATCAATATTCTAAAACTCGTGATTTAAATGGATATCACTAGCAAGTAAAGATTGACAAAACTCGTGATGGAAGGCTCAATTGTTGGAGGGCTATAGCTATTTGCAATCATTCTTTGTTAGAACTTTCCTTCAAAAAATTCATTTGACTATATGGATATGCAAACCCGAGCATAGGTCTGAATCGTACCGAACCTGGCCTCAAATTGCCAGTTTCCAAGTTCAGAAAACAGGGAACCAAGATCCGTCCTAGACAACTAATTTCTAGGTTAGTTTTTAGCCTACCAGTTTTTGAGTTCGATTTGTGGACCTAAAAACTTAAACCCATAAATCTTATCACCTTTAAATTTTGAAAAGTTAAATCTAAAATTGAAATAAATTAAATTTTAATCTGAAAAATTGAACCCAAGAGTCATATAACATTTACCTCATTTCACAATAATTATTGAATATGTGCACTTATTTATATACAACAATATTCAATTTGAGTTCTAGTAACACAAATGTGGGACAAGCAATTTAAAACTACAAAGAAGTTCAAAAAATAAAAGGTATTCCTACATTACTAAGAAGTGAGATTTTTCTTTAGTCGAAAGTTTATATGTATCAAATCAAATATGTTTTTAATATTATATATATATATATATATATATTTACTTACTTACCGCTTATGTTGATGATAACAACACATTAAATGTTGCTAATGAAAAATAAATCTTTTCTACTCATATGGAATTAGTTTAATTTTTCAATAGTATTCAATTTTTTTATCACTTAATTTTATTGGTTGATGCCTTAAGCTTTTTTTTTTTTTTCTTTTTTCTTTTCTTTTCAATTTGGATTATTACTTTGAAATCATCTGGTCTATCAGGTTAGGACCTGGCCGGTGACTAGGTCTAAACAAATAGATAAAGTGGCTAAGTGAAAGAGTAGTAATTAAGATGTAATTATGGCATAATTGAATTGCCTATACCATTTAATCTCTAGTGGATTTATAGTGTCTATTCCATATTGTCGAAATTACCTCTTTAAAATTTAATATTCTGTATGATTTACCATTGTTAATTTATAATACATTCATGTAAATATTATTTCACGGAGAATATTAATCTAAATTAACTTAACTATGCTCTACCTCTCTCTCTCTCTCTTAAAACAATTTAAGAACCTTTTTCTTTTCTTCCTATATTCCATATTTCCTTTTTTTTTTTTTCCTTTCTTTATTCATGGTTTCTCATATAGAATTAATTGCATTTCTAAACTTTTGATATATGAGATTGGTTATATAATTTTATGACTTCAGATAGATGTATAATAACCTTTTCACAATATAAACATTGAAAAATTAATTATGAAAGTTTTATATCTTTATCTAATTTCATAACTTAAAATTTTATAGACAATGAGAATAAATATTTGATTTTTATTTTATAACTATTTTGGGTTTTTCTAGACAAATATCGTAGGTCCATCATACTTTTATCATTTTTATTAATAATTTTACACATAGTCACTTTTACACCGATAGTGTAGGTTCATCCTCTACAAGTATAATTTTACCCTTCTTATTTTATGTGAAGTTGGTGGGACACCAATAAAGAATTACTCCATTTAATCTTGTAGATTTTCCTTTTATTAATTATATATTGTTTCTCTTGAAAGGCATAATTCCCTCCTATTCACAACTAAACAAAAATAACAAAAAGTAAATTTACTAGAAATAAAAGTTTATATGTCTATCAAATTTAATTTAATTTATTTTCTTATTAATTTATTTTTAATGGGCAAAATAGTAAAGTACAATTTAATAGGAGGCTTGCTTGGTGGGATATGTTGTAAAAATATGGCAACATTTTAATGGAGGCGCATTTCCTTGGTAAGTGTTAAGGAATGAGCATCCGTAACCTATTTCATGAAAACATGTAACTAGTATCTTTTCTCTATCTTCTCCCTTTACCAGTGAGATTAAATGGCCTACTCTAGCTCTTCTCTCTATTGTAGGGAGCGATTTACAGAACCAAATTAAGGTTGGGTCGCACAAACATGATCATGGCTGCGTCCCATTGGGTGATCCATGATTAGGTCGATTAGTCCATATGCATTGGGCGTTACTTAGCCCAACTTTCTGTGGAGAAGAAACATATTTAGGGTTGCTTCACCAAGATTAGGCGTAACTTAAACAATTATCATTGCTTTGAGAAGCACCTTGCTTTTTCTTTTTTCTTTTTTCTTTTTTTCCTTTTCTTTTTTTTATTTTTTTATTTTTTTAGTTTTGATTGGTTAGAATATATTATTAGGATCTACAAAAACTTCAAAAAATTATGAAGAAACTTACAAATAAAATAGTGAGTTTTTTTTTTTAAGAGTTACTTAATACATACGTTGATGTGGCATAAGGGGAATTGAAATAAGTTAGTTTGCAATGAACCTAGTCTTAGTAAAAAAGATTTATTAATACTAATATATCACACATTTAAATAAATAGTATGTAAGTATTAATGATAGTATATAATTTAAAAAAAAAAAACCACTTTCATATTTTTATGTATTGAAAATTTATCGATATTTACATACTACTAATTTATCCATGTAGTATATTAAAATTACATGTAGGTTGTTATCATAATAAGACAAATGCTATTATTAAATTATGATTTCCACTGAATTATGCATCATCTGAAAAACGTTATAATCTCATAAAATATACGTGCAAAAAAAAAAATTATGAGTAATTATAAGAGTTATCTTATTCTATATTAAATTATGCAAAGATTACTACTATTCTAAAATGTGGTTTGCATGCATAAAAGGACTTGTCTCATGAACAAAAACTTTCAAAATTATATATATAAAAGAAGACATGGGGTACATATTATTATCTAATTATGTAAAATTAATAATACATTACAAATTTTATATGACTATTAGATAGTTTTTCATGAAATGATGTACTATTAAGAAAAAAAAAAGGGTTATAAAATTTTAAAATATTGGAGTGAAACATGGGAAAAGTTGTGTTGTTTTGTATTACTTTATAAAATATAGCAAACACTCTAGAAGTTCCATCATTTGCATAAAAGAACATGTCTTTTGAATAAAAGCTTTTGAAATCTTACATATAAAATTTTATCATTTATAACTTTTCATTCATAATATAATTTGGCTATTTATCTTTATTCTGTCATTTACACTTTTTTATTGCAAATTATTTTATTTTAATTATATATTCAAAATAAATGTCCTTTATGCAATATATATATATATATACTTATGAAGACATTCAACCTTTGCATGACAAGTTAGAGTTTTTCATGAGACTCATTAAGAAATAGTATAATTTTAGCACATAACAGTGTATTTTCATAATTTGAAGGCTATTACTTTTTTTTTCAATTGTATATCATCTCATATAAATATTGAGACAAAACCATTGATGGTGATATGAATTTAATATGTAATCCGTACTCATATAATAATAAAAATAGTATAAACACGATTATTATAATAGTTTAAGAACATTAATTGAATAACATGGACCTGCCTATTTATTCTTGATATCCTACATAATTCAACTTAATCTTTTTTGCTCCATGCTATTAGACTGTGTATAAATGAGTACCTAAATGAGGTACTTAGAGTGACACATTAACATGTTAAGCAATCTTTTTTCTTTTAATCAACACTCCACTTTATAAGGAATATTTCACAAAGCTACCTATTAATTTAATAAATTATTTATGAGTTCTATATTATTGTTACTTTTTAAATAATATATAAAATATGTTTTAAAAAATAATGGAGCAAAAATGAAAAAAATGGGCCAAAGGCCTGGCTGTTGGAATTTTTAGTAGTCTTTGTCGACGGCTATTAATGTAGCAGCTGAACTCAAAGGTTCAAACGTGGCCCACATGTCAGAAAAAAAACTTAACGACCGGTGCTTAAATTCACACTATTACATCATATTTATAAAGGGGTTTTGGGAAAAAAGAAAAGAAAAGAAGAGAGTATTTAGGATATGATGTGAGCATTCGACGCACATGTTTGTAAGCGATACTTTAAATAATGGTTTTTTCTTTTTAATTTAGTTATTTTGTGGATCCTTACCATTTTTTCTAAACAATGTATAGAAAATGTTTTGTAGCATTTTATAGTATGAAATCATTTTATCAATATTACATATTACAACAATAATATATTGGTTGGTACAAATTTGCAGTAAGAAAAAACCAATTAAAAATTATTTAATATATATGTATATATTTTGGTAAAGTACTACTTAATATACTAAAGAAATAAAAAAATAAATTAAAAACTATAATTTAACAAAAAATTAAATGGCAAACATTACTGTTGCAGTATGCTTTGTAGAATATTGGGCTCAATAAAACAGTTGGACATATAAATACTGCTCAAAAGCATCAATGTATTTAAAAAAAAAAATTATAGTACCTAACACATTGACAACATAGCAAATTATATTAGAAAAAGTAAAGTAAAGAACTAATTTTGCCAGAAGCAACCCTCTCAAATTAAGCACCTCCTCACATGCAAATTATAAAAAGAAAGGAATGCTTAGTATGATGTTCATGCTTAATAACTCTTCATAAACGTGCTCTTAGGGTTGGAAGCACGGTTTGGTGCTTGACCATTATAGTGATACATGAGGTGGTTATAACTTGAATATATCAAACGATAGTTACATCTTGGAGCAAATATCTTAATTTAAGTACTATTGTATAGATTTTGTTAGAGAATCCATGCATAAACCGACACTTCTAAAGGAAAAGGTGGAAGATTATGTAGAAACAAATGCACCATGTCTACCAATTTTTTTTCCATTAAAAGGGAATAGCCAGAATCAAAGTACCTTGACATCCCTCGTCCCCAGAACGGTATGGATTTCCTTTGTAACCCTCCCGACATTTGCAGCGATATCCCGTACCATTTTCTGCTTCAAAACAAGTGGAGTTCTCTTTACACATGTAGGATGTCTTATTCTTCTCTGCTTCTTGGCAGGTTCCATCTCCAACAGACCAGTCTAGTACTGTTGGTACCGTATCATTGTCGAAATGTGAAAGATACTCCCGAGAGAAGTTGAAATAAACATTTGCTGCTACAAACGCATAGCTGCATTTATTGAAGTCGATTACGTAGCTATGATTATAATAGCTAGAAATCGCGATTCGAAAACTATACGTATTCTTCGGTATGCTGGCCTTGCAGCAACCAATTCCCGAACACGACCCGCTCTCCACACTACTGCGGCTTTCACATAAGGTCAAGCACCCTGTTGCATAATATCCCCCAGATGTGAAGTTTCCGACCTTAGACATAACGGCATAGGTATCGCAGCCAATGGCGGTAAACGTATTTTTGGTGTGCGAGAGAGGGAACATTGGAACTTCAAGCAACGGTCGATTGTTTGTCTAATCACCCGAAGCATCATAACAATCACGAGAGACGTAGCTGAGGACTTGCAGCTCATGATCTACTAGAGAGATGCTGGAAATTGGGATATTGGACTTTCTTAGGTAAGCAACTGCACCGTGAGTACTGTTCCTGGTGCAATTGACTGCATAAGATGCATTGTAGTAGCAACCTATTCCGTCTTGGTGTAGACCAAAAGGATAGGGAACTTCAATGCCGCCACACCAACGTCGGCATGCTACTGCAACCTCCATTGGAAAAATTACGACCAAACAGGCAAGAGTTCGTATAAGAAGGTGCATCGTCTTCTTAATTATTTGGTTAAAACTGACTTCTTTGATAGTATTGTGAGAAAGGTATAGTGTAGGAATATAATATGCTCTTATGTAAAAGGCCTAGCCAATTATGTATTTATAAGGCCATTGCCCCTCTTTTTATTTATGATGTATAACCACCAGACAAATAGGATAACCTCACGTGTCTGGCAGATATAATCAAATAATTGTTTCATTTTAGGTGAAATTAAAATATTAGACCTATGTTTTAAGATTTTTATAAACTCATGGTTAGGCTTTGAGAAACATATAATCCGTATTTTATCATTAATATAGTTAAGATATACGTGTTACTTTCTAATTGGTTTGATGTAGCTAATTTAATGATATGTTATTATTAAAACATGCATGTGTAAATAATGCAATATACAAAAAAAAAAAAAAAAAACTAAAAACAGAGAAAAAAAAAATAGAAATAACAATAAACAGTAGATTTGAATGATATGTTAAAAAAAAAAAAAAGAAAAGGAAAAAAAAAAAAGAATGATATTGTTGTATAAAAAAGGTCAAATAAGATAAATATAACGCAAGTCAACGTTATTTCAGGTTTCTAGCGTGGGTTTTAATTGAAAAGCAGTTTTGTGATTTTGGAAATCAACAACTTGTTTTACATCCTTCAATTTTACCCATTTTATCAATTAATAGTTGAAATTTTATATAAAAAATTGAATAATTTCACAATTTATGAAGTCATTTACTCTTTATAATCTTAATTAGTAATTACATGTGGTAGTATTACAGAAGAAAATTGTCAGAATGTAAATTTGAAGATCCAAATCCATTTTTTTTTTTCTCCCCCTTCTAATCACCTCGATGAAGATACCAAAGCACATGTCCGGCATTCTCCTCATGCTATAAAACGACATGTGAATTTGAAATTATGGAAAGATAGAAAAGATTTATAAATTTCATAAGATATATTCTGTATTCACGTTTCTGTATTCACGTTTTAAAATTTATTGAATAATATATGGTAATGAATATAAAAGAACTTTTTTTTTTTCAGTAAAAAAAAACTAAGAGAATACAAACAATATTATATTGATGTTAAAAAAACTACTTAAGCTTAATATAGGCTCTAAATCTTAAGTTAATAACTAAAACTAAAAAAATAGTAACCTTAAGTTTAGGATGTAATATTTGTTCTTGTATATTTTTTTTCTTTTGTACATCCACCCTCGTTCATTTGTTATTTAACTATTGTGCTAATAAAGAGCACCATTTAATATTTGAGTTTCATATAATTTTTGAAAAAGTAATCTTTTAGCATGGACTAGAAAATATAAATAAAATTTGCTAAAAAAGGATATGTGGACTTGAAATCATTAGGAAAATAGAAAATAGAAAATAGAATAATTTATAGGGCCCCATCGATTAGTATACAAACGTCAATAAGGAAAATATCGGTGATGGAAGTTTAAATTATAATGTTATTATTATTTTAAATTTATAAAATTAATAAAATCATAAATTTATGAATTATAATTTATAATTTTATAAAAAAAAATTACCAGCTAAAGGTATAGTTGAGATATTTAAGAAGTTTATGATATTCAAGTAATAATTTTGATATAATTTTTATTATTATTTAATACTACAATGGGAACCATAAAATTTTGTGTCATGGATTATTCTATCGAAAAATATGATAGGCATGAAGCGATGTGGACTATACCATCGTGCTTGACTTGTCCAACGACTTTGACCAAGAAAAAAGAGAACCCAATTTGTTTATTCGGTACTGTGCATATCAGAGGATAAAGGGCCTAACATGGAAGCCAACCTAATTACGAATAAAATGATGAATTTGCTCGTTTTCCAAACACTCTTTGGAAAATTATCGCACTTGCTAATCTTTCTTTTTTTCCTTTTTTCATATTAATATGGAATTAGCTCACTATAAAAATAAATAGAATAATAGCAACGTAATTTGTAGTGATTTCTCAATAATTGCAACGATTATCAATTTATAGTAACAAGTTGGTTTTTATTGAGTACCAATTGCAACAATTTTGGTTGGAACATATCAAGAACTTACATATTATAAGGCTCTATTTTAAAAATTTTGCAATATAAAAATATGCTCAAAGTTTTTTTTTTTTTTTTTTTTTTTTTTTTGCGCTCCAATATGCCTACTTCTTTTTGAATGTTGATACTTATTGGTGAATGGTACATTAACAACGGTTTCTTATATTATCAATTTAAATTTTTTTTTCTTATATATGGTAATGTAAGCAAATACACCTATCAATTTATAATATAACAAATATAAATTTGAATATCGATCTCACAAAAACTAGTACAATTACTAATACTTACTAAATCTTTATTATCTAATTGGTAAATTAAATTTTAAGAAATTTAAACAAGTAAATCTAAATTATTACTAAAACTAATTTAAAAATTAACTAAGATGCAATTCAAGAATTAACAAGAAAATAATTTGATTGGAAATTAATTCAAGATTCAATATTGTATCTAGATCTAACATGTGATTTTCTTAAAAATAATCTAATTTATTTTTTAATCTTTCTTGACCGGAAGAATTCTCTACTAAAGTTAATCACTTTTTCAAGCCAATTAACCTTAACCAAAAAATTACCTATTAAAATCTCTTTTGAATAGTATGACCTAAGGTTACATTATTGAACAATGAATTCTCTACACTTTAATTTGAAATTTCGGAAGAGTCTTATAAATTATCTTTAATCTTGTGACAACTCTCATCAACTATGCCTATATCTAATCTTATAAAAAATCTCTCGATTCTATTATAAGATATCAAACTCTAAATTACTATCTGCGAAAATAATAACTTAAATCATAAAGCATACATAATTGAATAAAAAAAATAATAAAGAACTAAATTAATCGACTAATAATAATATCATATGAATAGATCTAAGTTTCACAAGACCTAAATACTAAGGATCTACTCTTTATACATTGTAAAATATAGATCTAAAAACAAAGTATAGAAAAGAATAGAAAGAAGTATTATGAAATCCAAACAAAATTAAATCTTGAAATTTTTTCTTCTCTATGCTTTCTTGATTGTTTTTTGCTTTAAAAACTCCCTAAAAGTCATGTCAAAAAGTTCTCTTTAAAACAAATCTTAACAAAGCCTTATATAAGAAGTGAATAATAAATAAATAAATAAATAAGTCGATTGGAAAAGACACAATCGAGGATATAAAACTATGTCTTTTGATTGTATTCTAGGCTATGACAATTAAAAATAAGCTCTAAATTCGCTTGGAAATGATATAGTCGTATCGTTCAACTGTGTTGATCTTCAAACCTTTATAACTTGTTCATTTTAGTTTTGATTTGAGTGAAATTTGTTTCTATCTTTTTGTTTTCTTGTGTAGATCATTTTAAAATCTAGAAAATAAAATTTTACTCAATTAAGTATTATTATCTAAAAATAAACTTAAATATTAGGGAAAAATCATGAAAAATCACTAATTAAAATATAACCAATTTGGAACTCGTCAAACTTCCTTACACTTAAGAATTTGCTTGTCTTCAAGTAAAGAAAGCAAAGAAAAATTAAGACAAGCATTCTTAAGTTAAAAACCATCACTACTTAGGAAACCAACCAAAATTTACTCTTAACTAGGAAAGATTTAATTTGTAAATTCAATTAATTTTCTTTAAATAACTTTCTTAACTCTTATACTTAATCTTTTTTCCCATATCCAAGGAATACAAAGTACTAGAATTTATAAGTTAATCTATGTAATTTAAAGTTTAACTAGACCATTTAATCAAGAATTCCGTACTCAAAATTAGATTTAACATCTCACTAATCAGAAAATAATCATAAAAATTTTAAACCTACTTAATTAAAATGTATATAATTTTCTCTTCAATCTCACCGAGCATCATAATTCAAAATAAACACATATAATATCCACTTATCTTCCAATCATCTCCTTAATTCATGCTTTAGCTAGAAAACTTCAAATTTACTGAATTAAACACATTAATTAAGGACAATTACATTGTCAGCAGGAAAAAATCTCACTCTTCTGACGGACTAAAATCGATTTATATCAACTTAGTCCTTGTATTGGTAGCGGCAAAGAATCTTACTCTTTTTAGGGACCAAAATCGATCTATACCAACTCATTTTTTAAACTTATTTTGGCATTGGTAGTAAAATTCAACCTCACTCTTCTGAGGGATTAAGGTAAATTCTTACCAATTTTTTTTTTATTATTTTATATTACTTTTTACCTCTAACTATTTCAAGTTTTCTAGAGTTTCTCAAAAGATAAACTTCATTTTTTTGTTTACTTAGAATTATAAGGCTTTAAAGTCATTTAAGAGGGAAAGTATACATCAAAGTAAGCTTTGAAAATAATCATAACTAACATCTAACCAGTGATGTTGCTCTAATCTTAAATACTGAAATTTTAAGCTAAATAATCCTTAACTTTACTCCACAAAGATTTTACCTATCAACTCTAGTATCGTGTAACTTAAACATCAAAAACCAAATATTCAAATATATTCAATTTAGTAAGAGTTATCAGTTTTCAAATAATTGCAAGTTAATGAAACAATAAAATTGGGTTAAATGCAAAAAAAAAAAAAAAAGGTCTTTTAAGTAGCAAAAGTTTCTATATCTTTTTATATACTTCCTTACACTTAAAACCGTACATTATCTTCAATACACGAATTAAGTCACATAATGAAAAGTAATCGATCAAAACAATCATAGGTAAGATGAAATAAAAGTAAGAAAGAAAAACCGATATTCCCCTAAAAATTTGAGCAACATGATTTATTAATGCAAGAAGTCTGAAGTTTGAAATAGTTAAAATCAAACGCAATCTCTAACACGAGCTTTAAAGTTTTAAGACCTTGAACGTATAATCCTCCTAATTAGAGGGATCATCTATGAAATCATCCTCATCCTCTTTGTATTCTTCATCCTCCTTATATTCTTCATCCTCCTTCCTATCATCGACATGTTTATTTGAACTCTCCTCTTCAACTCCTTCCTTTTAACTTATAATTTAGCTCTTGGTACCATGTTTCTCTACCAAAGAAAACAAGATTTAAGTCAAATTTTTAATACATTAGAGCTTCCCCACACTTAGAATAAAGAAATAAACAAAAAATCATGACTAAGTGTAGAAAATAAACACTATAACTCATTAATGAATTTTGTCAAACACATGGTATACATGCAAAATGTAGTTGTATTCTTGAGAAATCCTTTGTATAATCCTAAAAACTATTGTCATAAAAGGGATTTTATGCATGTTTAAATTTCTAATTCCTTAATAACATGAATCAATAGCACTTGTATGTTTGATTAAACAGTAAATACCTAAATGCTAAAATGAAGAATAAGGCATATAAAGCAATGAAATTCAGTACTACAATCCAAACATTCAAGAATTGCATACCTATAGTAATGTATTATAAATGATATGATCATGTCATAGTTCTATGTCGTTCAAAATGTAATTATAGTGTCTAATTCAGGAACATGACCATGTTCTTCATATATGTATGTATGTATATGTGTTAGAAGAGAAGAGATTGTTTTGTGATTTTATGTCATATATATAAGATGAACCAAATAGTCTTTTTTCACCTCTTCCTTGTTTGAGCTCTTCTCCCAAGATACTTCAACATCCAAATTAGGTGGTTTGATTATAAATTTGGCAACACCAATGAGACTAATTACAAACGGAAATCAGAATTGTACTATCAACAAATTTTGTTTTCATTTGATGCATGAGAATATTACCCTTTTAAGCATGCAATAATTTCTGCACAGAGCATAATAATATATAAAACAAAATATTCACTTTCTATCATATATATTGGATTAACCAACCATTCATGTTTTTCATAATTACTTTATTTGAGCATCCAATAAAGTGGTTTTATTGTAAATCTTTGTCCACTAACAACATTAATGACTAATCAACTTCCATATCCAGTTAACACTACTTTCCGGTTAATCTTGATGGATTCTTCTCCTTCACTCTTTCGTTGTGGTCGTGGTTGCGCTGATATTTCAACCTTAAATGTAAGCCATACAATCCTGTATTGCTGAAATATGAATCATTCTTTAATCATCTTCCTTCAGATAGTCTTCCCGATAAATTGTTATACGACACATTGAATTTCTCAAGAATAAAGAACAGTGTTAACCCTTGAACTACTTTTCTATAGAGCTTGTTTTGTGAAGGGTCAAAAACTTGTAGTCGTGTCAAAGCGATTTGGAATGAAGGGGTAGGTCCAATCATATTATCGTTTGATCTCCCGTATGAATCAAGCATTTAATTCAACAAACTCACTATTTGATCCCTCGTTTCTCACGGGTTAGTCCGGAAAATTCCTGCATACTTCCAATTCGGGCCCCACCATTGACCCACTGTGTACTCTTGAAACGTACCATTGCTTACAGATTTTAAAACTATCCTCCAGCATCAGCAATACTCCCCATGTATAATTGCAAAAGCACCTACTTCTGCTTTGGTCCATGTGAATTTGCTCTTTATCAATAAGGAGTGATATTTATAAACTTTTATTTTTGGGTATAAATCTGAAAAATATTTATAATTCATATAGTGATTTTAACAGTGAATAAAAATAAAATTATCTCTTACTACGTTGGATAATGACTAACAATAGATAGTAAAGTGGGAAATTAAATAAAATATACCCCTCAAAAAGGAAAAAAAATGCAAGAACAGCAATTTCAACAATATACGTAAAATTTCAATAAGAACTTAAAAATGGAGATACAAGAACCTGTGGGATAACTCCAAACGTTGTAATGGTGAAACATGGTAATTTTAGGGAGATATCTTAGAATGCAAATTGTGGACAATCCAATACTGGAATAAATTGATAGAAAGTATGGAAAAGAAAGTATAAAGAACCTTCCCTCTCTCTACATTCTCTGTCCTTTATTTGGCTCTCTTACCAACTAATACACTTTTACGGATTTTTATGGTAATACTAGTAAAATAACGTTACTGTAATATTGATTAATCCAAACCATTTATTTAGTAAAATTTAATTTTCACGTCTCAATCTATTAATATAACTTAATCTCTTACCTAAATAACATGTCAATAATTTTTATGAATAAAAAATAAAAACAAAAAAATTAACAAATAATATCAAATAATAAAATATCAATAATAGATTATATTAACCAACGTTATTGTAACACTATAGCATTACTATAGAAAAATTCCCACCGGCTATATATGTTGTTGCATCAAATCATGTTTGGATTTTTCACTTCTATATCATTTTTTCTTTTCAGTTTCTTCCTTGTTTGGTGTTTACCATAAGCATTACTACAAAGATAATATTAATTTTTTCTTCAGATTAATTTCTTTTTTTTTTATTTTAACTTATGCAGCCAATGTTTATGTAACTTATTGAAGTAACTACATTAATTGTATAAAATGTTGAATAGTAGTATATAAGATCAAGTAGTAAATATAATATAAAATTAACTAAAAACTTTTTGGTCTTATGGTTGAGATGAGCCAATTTGTGTTTATTGGCTTGGTCATTAATTATTTTTAATCTTAGGTATTGCACTACCAGATTAAATCTAATGGATGATGAGTGTTTATATGGTGAGATGTTAGATATCAAGTAGGATTCTAAGTGATTCATCTCAAAATTATCTTTATGCCTAATCAGCCTTTAAATTATAGAAGGGATCGGTGAGCAGTACGGGCAAGGCGATTTGCAATATAATTGAGTAAAATAAAGCAATCGTATCAATTCATATGGATTAACTACAATAAACTTAAGCGTTGCCGAGATGAAATTCAGTATTACATTGTCGACTTGTCTTTGCACCTTAGTCTCTAGATAATTGACTTCAACACTTAGTCACTTTCGGCACCTTGGTCTAAGCAGCTCTCGCCTTTGTCGATCGATCATCATTCTCAGTCTCTCATCCAACAATCATTTGTTGATCGCTCCACATCTCCAACAATCACTCAAGTTTAGAAATCTGATAAAGTTTGAACTTTAGGCTTTAGGAATTCGGATCTTATTTTTAGTAATTATTGCAATTTTGACATGGATTGTTCTAGATTGGTGTTGTACGTGGTTCTTTTGCTTTCCTTTTCAATTCATTTACATAAGTTAAGCAATGGACCTATGAAAATCAATTAGTTCCACAATTGTTTATTTTGTTAGGGAATTTTCTTGGCAAAATTTACTGGTTATCTTTTCTTTTAAATTCTAATTCGGAGTTTATTTTCAAAACAAAATTTATGATTTCATAATAAAACTGAATTAACTAATCAAATAGGTTTTAGATGGATCACATATTTTTTGTTAGCATATCGAGCAGGTTTTTAACATAATTTATGAATTCAATTTCTCTCCTTGATTGAAAAATTTATATTTATTATGACATAATATTTACAACTTAATTATATCATTATTATCTGCACTTCCATTCACATGGGGTCTCATAAAAACTGTCTTATTCAACCTTTAATTCCAATTATTGAAATTGGAAATAAGCTTTTGATTTTATTCTTCGTCTTTGCTTTTTATCATCAATGTCAGATAAATTGATCCATGAAAATAATGTTGTTTCTCTCTTTACAAAAAAATTCCACATGAGAACACAAGAAAAATGAACCATGTTAACTCTTGGAGTACTTTTCCATGTAGCTTGTTTTGTGAAAGGTCTAAAACTTTCAATCGTATTAAAGCTGTCAGGAATGAAGGGATAGGTCCAATCAAATTATTGTTTGATCTCCCGTATAAGTCAAGCATTTAAGTCAACAAAGTCCCTATTTGATCTATCGTTTCTCACAGGTTAGTGCGGAAAATTCCTGCATCCTCCCAATTCGGGCTCTCTTGAAACGCACCATTGCTTATGGATTGGAATGGGCTCGCAATTCACATGTGTCCACGGTAGATTTTAAAACTACCCACAAACTTTAGCAATACATCCTATGTATAATTGTAAACGTACCTACTTATGTTTTGCTCCATGTGAGTTTGCTCTTTATCAATTAGGAGTGATATTTAGAAACTTTTACATTTAGGTATAAATTTGAAAAATATTTAGAATTTAGATAGTGATTTTAACAATGAACGAAAATAAATTTGCATTTTATCGTATTGGAGAGAGATGAAAAGGGAAAAAAACAAAATGCTAGAGCAGCAATTTTAACAAAAAAGCGTAAAATTTCAATGAGACCTTAAAAATGGAGATACAAAAACCTGTGGGACTCCAAAATGTGAAGACACTAATTGCTTTTAACATAATATGAAAATACAAACGCAGTTCCATGTCCTTCCATGCACTATGTCACATAAGCTTGGGACATCTTCACAGAAACAATTTTCGGAGAAACGATCTAATTCTCATGTTGAAATGGTGAAACATGATTATTTTAGCGAGATATTTTAGAATGCAAATTGTGGAAAATCCATAAGCATTAATACAGAGCTGATATTAATTTTTTCTTCAGAATTTCCTCCCTTTTTTGAGCTTGGGCTGCCAATATTTATGTAAGGTAATGAAGTAATTACTTCATTAGTTGTGGGAAAAATTGAATAGTAATATATAAGATTAAGAAGTAAATACAATGCATAATTAGCTAGAAACTTTTGAGTCCTACAATTGAAATAAGCCCATTTGTATTTATTAGTTTGGTTATTAATTACTTTTAACCTAGGGCATTACATTATCAAGTTTAATCTAATGGATGAGGAGAGTTTATAAGGTGAGAAATTAGATTTTGAATTTGATGCTAAGTGATTCATCTCAAAATTATCTTTATGCTTAATCATAAATTTTATTGATCAAGTTTAGAAACATGATATGTTTGAATATTTAGGCTTTAAAAATTTGAATCTTATTTTTGGTAATTGTGACAATTTTGAAATAAATTATGTCTAGTTGCTCCATTACTATCGGCTTGAGAGTATAGTTATTCTAGATCAAGTGTTGTATGTGGTCCTTTTTCTTGTTTTTTCAAATTCATTTAAATGAGAATGGACTTATGAAAATCAATTGGTTTCATGATTATTCATTTTCTTAGGAATCTTCTTGGCAAAATTTATCTACTATTCTTTTTTTTTTTTAATTCTACTTTAGGGTCTATTTTCACAATAAAATTAATGATTTTATAATAAAATTGAATTAACTAATCAAATTGGTCTCAAATGGATAATAGATTTCTTATTAGTATACAGATGAGGTCTTAACATAACTTTATGTTTATTATGATTTAATATTTACAACTTGATGAAAACTTCTATTATTAGCTTCGAATCTCATAAAAGCTGTCTTATTCATCATTTGATTCCAATTCATTGAAAATGGAAATAAGCTTTTGGTTTTAGTCTTCGTCTTTGTGGCTTTATCATCAAAGTATGATGAAAATGGCGTCGTTTCCCTCATTACAAAAAGTTCCACATGAGAACAAAAGAAAAGCAACTGAAGTCTGAAAGATACAAGTCTTTGGTTGTCATCGCCGAGGGAGTACCTCGGCACAATTTTCACGGTGCCCGTATATATTGCCCCTTTGCTTACTAGTCTAACTTGTCAGATTTTTGTCGGCTCTTCTTTTTTGTTTCTTTTTTTTTTTTTCCCTTCTTTTTCAGCTTTTAGCTTTGTCGGTTCCACAAACAGTGTAAAAGTTGTTGTCCCTGACCAAGAATATGACAGAGTAAATGGAGGAAAATTTAACCCCTAAAAGTAGTCAGTAACGTTAATGACGGTAAGTTTCAGCATCAAATATCTAACATTTACCAATGAGCAGGCTTATGTGAAATCCTTTTTCACTTATAATATTATCGTAAATTTTCTTTAAAAAACAAATCGAAAGTAACTTTTTCACTACTTGCTGCCAACTGTTGTGGAGGGTTCTTGAAATTTTCGCTTTCAATTTCTATTTACTTTTGTTCTCATTTTCACGACTTTATTTTCCTTTAGTATTTTTTTTCCCTTCAAGCAAAATGCAATCGCTATGTGTGTAAATTAAAAATATTAAACGCATAGTCTCAATAAACAATTATTTAGCAAAAATATTGCATTCAAGAAACTCAAGAAAGCAAATACTAAATACTAGCTAAAGATTTCATCATTTACCGTGGTTTCTCACATGGAAAAAAAAAAAAAATTAAAAAGCATTTGCGACGATGAATGTAGTAAAGTAGCCTATATGAATGTGAAAAAAAAAAAAGAATTACGTAGAAAATTATTAGAAATTTTTAATATATTTAAATCATATATCGAACTTATAAGTATGTTTTTGAGAGTTATTTATTATTTTTTACTAAAAAATTCATAACTATTTGTTACAGGTTTGTATAACCATTGTTTTTAATTTCTCAATAGGAGCAATAATTATCATATAAAATTTAGCATAAAAGATTTGATTTGCTAAAATAATTACTCATGAAATTGTGTTATATACTATACAAATCATTTCCCTATATAGTCAAACTATATTAATGTATAGTAGTAACCAGCTATTATTACAACTATATATTGATAAGTTATAGTAATAAATATACATCGACACATAATGGGAAGAGGAAAAAAAATTACAAAATAAAAAAAACTCCCAAAAATACCAATCCTAAAAAAATAATGTTAAGACTATAGCATTTGAAATTGCTTTTTAAAAAAATTATTTTATTTTAAATTGAAATCATCTCTTCAAAAACAATATTTTAAGCCACTATGATATCAACTTGAGCTTGCCAATATAAAAAGTAAATGCTCCTTACTTTATTGACTTGAAAACAATCGCTTGTTCCATTTTAAATTCTCACTATTTATGTTTAGTCTCTTTTAGACGATATTCATGTGCAAGTTATCCTATGCAATATAGACTGTTTGTCTCTCCTGTGGAAATCGTCCTTTTAATTAGATCAAAAATCGTTTTTTTCAAAAGGTAATTTCATTTGGCATAAATAAAATTGCCTCTCAATTTTAAGTATCATAGTTTTGGAATTATTTTTCAAGACTAACATTTTTGGGACTTTTTTTTTCTTTTGCAATTTTTTTCCCTTTCCCTAATACATAATAATAGATATAAATAGAAAATCCTCATTGCATTATCACCACTATATTTGAAGGTTTTTCATATATTAGTATGATGATATATAGTAGAGTTGTTCAAAATAAAACATAAAATGCTTGCTCCATTTTCTTGATATATTCAAATCTAAAATGTTAATAAATGTTGGCCTTGTGAATCCAACTCATATGTGGATCCGTTATATATATATATAATATGTGTGTGTGTATTTATTGATATTGATATTGGAAGGGCGGTGAGCATCCAGGATATAAAAAATACTAATGTGCAGTAACTATGAAATTAAGAATTGAGTAGTGAATGTGAAGGATGTGCGGCAATGGGAAAAAGGACAACAAGAAGAAGACGGTCTTGGGTGAAAATGAAAAGGGTGAAAAAGAGATCCCCTGATTAACGATTTTTAAAAAAACGAAAAAGGCATATCGGTTGACTGCTCGTCGAACAACTTATTCAATGGAGTTACTTTGCATAAACGATTACCCAGCTTATTGAATCTCGATTGTAACGAAATTTTGATTGTTGGATTCTGGAGGTACAGTTATAGTGGGGGTACAATAATATATAAACAAGTTTGATTTTGTACTGCCATATACACTTGATTCAATGTCAAACTTGATAAAGTAATAAATCTAAGTAATGCCAACTGATCCTACATTGTTATAATTTAGTAATTTTTATTATGATTGGTCGACCAACATGAAGTTAATATAATAAGTAAAGATAAAATAGTCTTGAACTCTAATAGTTAGTGGTGATAAGAACCCTATTTTATTTTAGCACATTACTAGTTTCAATTTCAAGATTTAAAGGGTAAAAAGAAATCTTTGTTAAGTAGGTGTACGATTAGTTAAAAGAAAACAAGATATAATATAATAAATATCTCTTAACGGATAGATCTTGAATGAAAATTAATAAGTTCGATGGAGTCCATCTAATTAAACATAGGAGTAGTGTCAATCCTAATAAAAAGTTTGAGGAGTTCACTTTTATAAATGTTCAATGAAATACGGATGAGCACATGATTATAGTCATACTACCAAGAAATTCACTAATTAGATGTGAAATGATTATATGTGTAAATTTTCCAACTGTGACTTATAGCGTAAGTTTAAGAGTACAAGCTAATTCTCACCTTATTACAACTTTGATAATTTATACTAATGAAGGATTCAAATTTAACAATACTATTATTTATGTATAACCAATAAGGTGTTTATGATTAGATAATTGATGATCTAATGGAGGATTGTAGAAAAACATTTCTAATTATGTGTTTAAAATGTATAATCCATGTCTTTAGAGTGCCCAATGATAATTAAGTTGGTACTCATGTTAAATAAAAAAAAAAAAAGATTTGTAGCGTTTAATAAGGCTCGTAGTTAAGATCATGAGAATAAACATAACCTTGATCTTTACTATGTAATTGGAAAACATATGCGAAAGGTTCATCATCAAAGTTCATGATTGTGAACCTAATTGTGATCATCAAGAGGGATATGTAAATTAACTATGAAAGGTTTATCTTAAAGGTCATACCTATCAATCTTGCTTAAGAATTTTGTAACAATGGAATTGAAGTTTGTATTGCTTGAAAAGGTTATGACTTTTGATCAAAATTTTAAGAGTTTTAATCATAAGAGTTGCATCACTTCGTATTTAAGAGTTTAGATTAAAATATAATTAATTAAACTCAATCTTGCAAATAGAATTCAATGGTTGAATCATTGTAACTCTTGATGAAAATTTGTGACTTTTCAATTTATATTATCTAAATTAGTGTTGCAATTCCAAGTTTCTAAACAGTCTTTTAACACAAATTTCTACATAAATTTTTGAAAATCTTCCTCCTTCAAATTTATACAAAACAAACACCTTTTCTATATCTTAGTATGGTTTGGTATCTGAATTTTTTATATTTATATACCAAGATTTAGTTGCATTTTAAAAGAATTCTACATATTAAACTTTCATTCCAAACTAAGTGGAAAGGCATAAATTTTCTAAAGAAAGCATCTAATTGCATTTATGTCGTTAATGATTGTCAAACCATTATACACTATCACAAACCATACCTATTTTCTTAACAAACTACATGTGAGCTCTGTAATTTCATGTAGAGTGTTCGAGTGAGTAATTTGGAGTATTAATAAAACTAACCCAAATGATCTAAAAATTTATAAGTAAATTCAAAACATTAGTTAAAAACACCATGTGGGTGCGGGTTTCAAAAATATAATAAAATAGTGTAACTTAACTATATATACATATTATTTATCGTAAATACGCAAAATAGATTCCTTTCATTTGTAAATTTTTAGAGATAAAGAATAGATGTAATAAAATTATTATGGGACATAAAATAATATGTATAAAATATGTGTATGTGTCGTATATAATTTCCAAATATATGCTTATACCCATAATTAATTAAAATTCCGAATAATAGTATTTTAAGCTAAAATGAGATGAGAAAATCAATAAAAAATTAATAAAAATACTTAAACAAGTATGAACAATTGGATTATATCAACGTTAGGCATGTAGATTATATTGGACAAGTATGAGCCATTTAGGATTAAATATCATGGAAAGGAATTTGAATATATGCTTAATAATTTAAGGAGAGAGAAGGATTAAATCATTGTCGTCACATAACCTATTCTGGAAAATTGAAAAAAATTCTCCAATATTTTTTACATGCAATTGAGGATCTGGAAAAAATTAGTTTAGATTTTGGTGATTAAAGAAGAAAATTAAGAAAAATCTACAAGAATTAGTACGTAAATGAGGATTAGAAGGGAACATATAGTGGAGGAGTAATTGGGAATTAACCATCACTACTACCTAAAGCAACACTCAATGCCTTACCATGCTAACAATGTCGAGGCAGCCGAAGCTCCATTTTCCGATAAGCTCCAATTTTTGCCTAATTTGCATAAATTATTAAATATATTAAATGCACTTAGAAAATTTTGAAAGAACTTATTCTTATATATTTTTATGTGTAGAATCTAGGGAAAATATGATTTTGTACAAATTGATTAGCTATAGTACATGTCCTTAAGAAATCAGCAAAACCGAACAAATTTTGATATAAAATTAAATTACCTTATTGAAGTAAAGAGATTTTTCACAAAAATATTTTCTATACTTTTTAATGAATTTTAAGCCCTAAATTATGATTAAAATGATATTTTTGAGAAAAAAAAATTTACTGTAGTTTTCCTATGGACCTCACTTGGATTGTGAGCTTCACTAATTATTAATATATTTTGGGGTATATGGGTGCTGTTGGAGGGGGTTCTATTAGAAGAGGTTAATAAAATCAAGTATATGCGACTAATATATACACTTTGGTGGTATGAAAATTGGAGAAATTGGTGAATGATTATGTGTTATACTTGGAAATTAGATGTAATGAAACTAAGAAGTATGGATTGAGTGTTACTTTAGTTAGTCTTAATTGGAGTTAGAAGAAAATAGACCAATGAATTGATTATATGGGAATTGGATGAAGGTAGAGGAAAGTTCAAGGGTTAAATTCCTTGAAATGATGAAGCTAATTGAACTTAGATGATAACTCAGAAGTTTATTGAGTGAAAATTCTATTAAGACCTAACTTAGAAGCTTAATCAAAGTAGGGAATTGTGTGAATGTCGTTCCTGTAGCAATCGACGGCATAATTTCGATTGAAGTAGCAGCCTATTTCGTCCCTGTCTTGGAGTAGACCAAAGGGATAGGGAACGTCCACATCAGCACAACGATGTTGGCATGCTACTGCAACAACCTCCTCCATTGGAAAAATTACTATCAAAGAAAGAATTAGTATGAGATGGTGCATCATCTTCTTAATTATTTGCTTAAAGACGTATCCTTCAATTGTAATGTATGATCAAGGTTGTTTATGAGTATGTTCTTATATATAACATGTTTGGGAGACCTTTCAACCTCCTTTTAATATGTACTAATAGGATTATTTTAATTTTAACAAAGTCAGCCGATAAAACTAAATTATTATTATCTTATATAATACTACAAAATGTCATAGTTTTTTCATCCACACACACTCTCTCTCTCCATAAATTTATATCTACAACATATATACATACATAAAAAATAATTTATTTATACTTATAGGTTTTATTGCATCTTAAACCATCCCTCTATCTATCCATTTTTATCTCAAATCAACCACTGTCCACTACGTGCTTTTATTCCACTTTAAATTTGGTCATATCAAAACTATTCCTTCTTTCTATCAATAATCATATACATCAATATTTTAGTTAAAAGAAATTTGAATGTCTTAAAAGATTATAATTAATTAGCAGAAACCTTCTCTAGACATATAAACCCAAAAAAAAAAAAAAAAGAAAGAAGAAAAATCATATAAACCTCCTCTATTACTTGCACATCTTGATTAACATAGCACATTTTGGCCACACTAATAATTTTTTAATTCATTACTAATACATTTTTCTGAATAATAATGTGTTTCTTTTTATATCTATTACAGAAGATGCTTTTACATAAAAGATGATAATAGTGGAGCTTATAATTTTTGCAAGACTTAATATGCAAAATAACATAACTCCTCATATATGCCGTAGTATAAACATAATTTTTCAAAAAAAAAAAAAGGGTAACTCTTTCAAAATGATATATAACTATATAGATAAAGAGTGAGACTATAAACGCAATTACATGAAAAATATACAAGATAAGAGTATTCGCAACACTTAGAAGTCAATTTGTATTCAATATGCTAATTATAATAATCTAATAAATGAATTTATTTGGATTAACAAGGATATATTTATAGTAATATCTAATTGAGACTTCAACCTTTATTTATTATATATATATATATATATTTCAATCCTCAATGTTTATAAATATTCATAAACGAGTTTTCCATTAGTTTTTTGTTATTTTTCCGATTAGTAATTATAAGCCCTAAAAATAAACCAAATAATTGTAGGATCGAATTTAGTACACAAAGTTTAGGGCAATTAGTTAAAAGATCCGATCAAACCTAAATTATAAACTAAAGTTAGAAATATTAGTAAAAGTCACCCTGTAAGTTTGAATTTAAGAAAAAAAAATAATAAAATAAGAGAATATAAAGTTTTCAAATTTTAAGTATTTTACTTGTTATTTATTAAAAGTGCGTAAAATGCATTTCGATAACTAATAAATCATTAGAGATAAATTATATGTATACTAAAAATCATAAAATGACCTAAATAATATTTAGGAGTGTTTACTTGCACCCCACATGTATTTACGTGTAAGTAGAAATACGTGAAATTACCTAAATTGCTCGGAATTAGCTAAAAATTTACTTTAAAGAAAATTATAAAAAATTAAGGAAAAATCAGAAAAAAAAAATCAAAGAAAGGGAGAAAGAACCAGATTAAGTTACGGTAGCGAGGGAAGTAAGAAACTAAAATTAATCAATAAAAAACAAGCAATACAAAAGGCAACATGAAAGAGATATGGGCATTGTCTTATCCTAATTAATGTATAATAATTCCTACAAGGCTCTATAAATAACAAGAAAATTTACAGAGCTCAATTAGTTAGTTGGAAATTGGGAAAAATTGAGAGAACTGAAATTGAGAGAAAAAAATTAAGGTTTTAGAAATTTGTCTTAAATTTGTATAGATAGAGCAAGAAGGCTGAACCCACACACCACCACCACCACCCTACTCCAAACCTACTGCTTGGATCGACCGATACACCTGAACCTATGTTGAAGGCTAAAAAGCCTTTGCACTAGGTGAGTCTCATATCTTCTCCGATTTTGTAAAATTCTTTAAAATTGTTTATTTTACCCAGAAAATTATGAAATTTATTATTCTAAGGTTTTATTGTATTTAGATTTAGGAAAAAGTAATGATTATGTTTAATCACGTCTGTAAATATAAGGTTCTTAAGAAATTAGACAAAATCAAATATGATTAAAATTAGAAATAAATAAGCTTAGGAGTGTAGTTTAGAGCTCAAATTTTTTCTATAGAATACTTAAGTAATATAGAACAGTCCTAAGAAGCCATTTCTTTAAAATTAATTTTTGAAAAATTTAAGTAAACTTTTAGCCCTGAAATGATGAAAAAAATGGATAATTTTGGCTTAATTAGGTGAATAAATAATTAATTACTGATTTAGAAGATAATTAAATGTTTAAGGATATTAATCTTTGATGTGGAAACCTAATCCTAGTCTTTGGAGTATTAAGTGTAATTAATATGGGAATTATGTAATAATTGTAGGAAATTAGGAATATATGAAATTGGAATTTTAATAAATATGAAAAAATTAGGTTAAATTAGATAATATAATAATAATATCAGTACAAAATAAATTTGAAACGAAAATTAATTTTAGGTAATTGAATAAAAAATATAAAATTTTCTCACATCGAGAGTAAATCTGGTATCCCAATTAAGATTAAAGTGTACCAAATAAATGAGAACACTAAATTAAAACTCAGTATGATATTAGAATACTCGAGCTTAATGTGATTAATTTCACATTAAGATTCGAGCATATTTAAGATTCCTCATAGTTAAAAACAATTTAAAACCCAAAATTGGAATTTAGTTTAAAAACTGAACCTCGAGCTAATGTAGAGTGAATTATTATTAAATAATAGGTATATATGGAGAAGTGAGTTAAATTATAACTTAGGATATGTATTATCAAAGTATAAACACTAAAAAGATGTATTTGTATTATAGGATGCTTGGAGACGAATCAATCTATAATTTAATGATTGAGCGATTGAGAATTCTAGGTAAGTTGGGTTTATTATTTCACTGTATTTAGGGTACTCAAAGACTTAAGATTGTGTATGATTGTGATTGTAAGTAGTTTTATGCATGTGTTTGCACATCTAACTTCGTGTTGGAATTTGTGTTGCGATTAATGATTGTAATGATTGGATTGGTGTAAATTTGTCTAAATACCCTAAATTGAACCTAATCTTATTTGATCCTAAAACCCTAAATTGTCATGCATTGCAACCCTTTAAGGAAACATTAGAATTCTCTAACTAAACACCGACACCTTCGAGAAAGATAGTGCTTGATAGCAAATTAGTCTTTTTCTCATCCTTAGTCGAATCATGTGATAAGAGAGGAGGTCATAGTGAGGATGACGGTATTGGTTCGAAGGATAGTCTTAGGAGAAACAGTGTCTCTATTGCACAATCCTAGGTTTAGTTGTGAGCTATTGTATAACATGAAAACTCTTCAACTCAGATTAGAGCAGGTGAACTTACTCTAATTTCACAACGAACTGGACTACGTTGTGTGATAACACTTATTTATTGCATTACGTGAAAATAATCGCTTGATAATCTTGTTTGTGTTTATATACATTTACGAGTCTTCGATTCAACTTACTGAGTTGTAGTTGTTCATATCCGTATAGATCCTTTTGTAGGTCTTGATCTCTGAATACTTCGAGTAATATGCTACCCTACAACTATCTAGATATTAGTTCTTTTGAAGTTTGGGGTGTGAGGATCAATTCACCTAATAGTTAATGTATATCTAAAGTCTCCTTAGTAGCTTACGATTGAAAGATTGATAGTTGATATGTAAATTAGTTAACTGTTATGATATGATATAGAATCACCTAGGAATTCTACAGTAATGTACATATAATTATATATACATGTTGACTTGAAACTTTAATATTTACTGTAATTTTAGTCAAATTTTAATTGAACTGTTTACTTTAAAGTGAGGAGTCATCGACGTATTGTATAGATCATGTCTATAATAGGCACTGTGAGGTCGGTTACTATTATAGGATAGTTTATACGACGGGACTGTTACGACTCTGCAATTTTGGAACGTAACAGTAATAACATGTAATATTATCTTATTGATTCACATAACTTTTGAATAAATAATATAATAAGATATTTTAAAAAGTAAATGCATTAATAAAAATTTTTTAAAAAATTGCAACTTTTTAACTTTTGAAATTTTTATTTTTTGATAATTCAATTTATTAATGTTATATTATCCATATAAATTAATATATATATATATCTAGTTGATAAGTAATTTAGTTAAGGGCCCTAAGCCTATACTAACTTACTTGAAGACTGGATCGAGCTATTTTGACCTAGCATGACTTACTTAGTTGACTTGAACCATACTTAAGTATAAGCTTCTTACCATGATTGACTTAACTTATTCAAGTCATGTACATATCACTAATAAGAGCTTGAACTAACTTGGAAGAGGTCTAAACAACTTAGAGCAAGTTGGAATAAAAACCCTAGCAACCTAAACCTTAAAGCCTAAGTTGATAAAGCCTGACTAAATACTCAAATATTTAAATTATAACAAGGCGCACAAACAATTCTATAGTTATTACACTAAGTAACTGTTATTGTCCTCACTTTTACAAATTTATGATGAGATCTAGATGGTTTAACTGCGACGTAGAGATATTAATCCTAGTCTTTTATGAATAGAGGCCAAGGCATATGGTAAATGCTATTTGATACTTATCGTGCCTAACTTACATATTCCCATACACTTTCCCTTTCACAACAACCTACTTGATTTAAGTATTGGAGTGATAATATCAAACAATCCTAGCAACCCTTTTACCCCATTGCTCTTTATTTTGCAAGTCTCAAGCCTATTAGGGAAATCAAGGAACAGCATTTTGGTACCGTTTGATAGTGAACTTTACCTACATAGCAGGAAAGTCACATAATTCCAAATACTAAAATCTTTGCAATACACCACTAGTTCATCTCAATTTTCATTTTCTTATCTTGTTACAAAAAAACTTGCTAAGTTGATGTTGTTGTTAGATGAGTCCTTAGACAATTTTTCTGCTTTTTGGTTCTATTCGACTTGAAAGATGTTGTAGATTTACAATTTCTCTTTAACATTGTAGATGTTTAAATTTGATTCGTGAGCTTTAAACCATAAACTTAGATTTGATTCTTTAAATTAAAATAATAGTGCCTAGTGATTAAGTCCATTGATTTTCAAGATAGTCAAGAGAGATTTTGTATTATGGATGAAAACATGGGATCATTGGATTAGCATCCACTCACAACCCTTCTCAAGAAGGGACACATCTTGGCCTATTGATCGTCAATGTGATTTAATCAATGACATTGATAGCCAAATTCTATATATACCTAGAATCTTTTCTTTTTTCACATAAGGAAAAAAAAATCAAGAAAAATGCCATCATGATGCTAGTTTGTCATCTCTAAAAATTCAACATGTACTTATAGTGAAAAATGCAATGTCTCCCATCGAGATTAGCGAGATTTGATGTTTAAATAGCTCCTCTACATGTCACATGTGATTTATGCTTCTTTAAATCTCCTATCCCTCCTCTCTACCTTCTTCTTCCCTAATTATCTCTTACTTGTTATTTCACATCATTCCTCTTAGGTCATGTGTATTGCGAGGTACATGCATCAAGCACATGACCATCGTAGTTGAATACATATAGCTATACACATAAACGACATCAATCAATTAAGGTTTGAAGTTGAAACATTTTTCTTTTTTTGTAAAAATAATTTTATGAATTGAACTACATGGTTCAATTTGAGGCATTTAAAAAAAATTTAAATTAATTGATATGTTTGGGTTGAATTATCGAATCAGACTGCATCCGCCCCTACATATCACAACATGGTGTTTGACCACTCTACTAATTTCAATTGAAGTTTGCTCAATAAGAACATTAAGGAATGTAGTTTTCCTCCTCCTATATAGAATCGAGCATCCAAAAAATGGAAATGGGTGAGTGCTATGTACAAATTTTGCAAGACGAAGAATCCTTGAAATTTGTGTTGATGGAGGCAAAGGCAAGACTTCAAAACAATCCTTAGTCGGACTTACCCTTCCGTGGACACATGCCCTTTTGCACGTGGAAGCTCCATTAATTTATTCATATCTATATAAAGCATTAGAGAAGATGTGCGAAGAATATGAGCTATTGATGATCTTGAATTTGTGAAACGGCCAATCAAAGCAAATTTGAGAGGAAAGTACGATTTTTTCCATTTCAGCATTATTCAAAAAAACAAACCCGGTTCCCACCCGAAAATTGTAACCCTTCTCGGCTTTTCCCCTCTAGGATTGGATTAATATGGACGAAAAGGAAGAACCCAAAATTGGAGTAAAGGACCTTTTAAAATTTTTAGGAGACTGGACTTTGGCCAAAACATTTAAGTCCCAACACATCCGAAAGGTGCGCCATGATGCCACAAGAAGATTAAATAGACAGCCTAGCAAAGTGAAAAATCCTGTGGGATCAGATGAACAGGCCTCAACATATTAAGAATTCGAAATTTAAAAGCGACTGGAAAATATATATATATATATATTTTATTTATATATTTAAGTTTGGTTTTTCCAAGGTTTGATTTTTCGCTCTGATTTAGTTTGGAATTCTTATCTGAACCAATTCATAAAACTAACTAAATTTTTGGTACAGCTTTATTGCTTCGATATGAATCACGGGACATAACTGTTAACCTATACCTTACAGCATGATAGTTTGATGAGTTTATTTTCTCCACTAAATATTTCTTCTAAATTCAGGAAAACAATTACTGGCCATCGTTACGCTAGTCAATAGAATATAATTGAGTTAATTCTTAACAGTAGAAATTTGATTTTATATAGATACTATAGGCCAGTAATATTTTGGTCATAGATCGCCGAATAGAAAAGCGTGATATTATTATAAAATTGGTTTAACAAGAGCTGACAAAGAATATAACCTTTTAAATGGTGTGATGATTTGGTTTGTGACCAGAAAAATGATTGAGGCAGACTTTCTGTGATACAGGGTATCGACTTAGTGGCATTGATCCACGTTTTCCCTGCTAATAAGGCATTAGTGAAGCGAGAAGAGAGTTCATCATAAAAATAAAGGATTTCACCATGCAAGTGGGAGCAAAAATTTCTGTACACATCATGGCTTATGCATTTAAATCTATTATCTTTTACAGGGGCGCTAGAATAAGTTTGTATAGACCGGTTCCAAGGAAGACTTTCTTAATAATAACCACAGCAGTCGTAAGCGGTGGGCTGTTTCGTGAGCACGAGTTACTATTTGGTTGTCAAAAATTGATTTTTCATACAAACCATACACCAGTTATATTTTGGTCTATAGTCGTCGTTTAAAAAACTAATATTATTATCAAATTGGTCCTAACAACTGTTCAGGGCAAAACTTTCTTCAAATAAATATCATAATACTTCACATAGACGTGTGAAAAAAGGGGGGAAAAAAAAGTCAATCATCAAATCCATGAAGTAAGAGACTGCTTATGGGAGATAAAGAAATAACACTGCCTCAACGTTGTAGCAGCGTCTTCTCTTAAATGGTTTAAAGTCGTCGCAAAGTACAAGATTGTCGATATTTCAGCACGTTTCATACTGGGCAGATGGAACGTCAATTGCTAATATTATAAAACCCCATGGAAATTCCATATGGCACAACACAAGCAGCCGGTGACTCAGTGCACAAATTGTACAAATAATACATAAATGGGTATATAGCCTTGAGGATTAATAAACTGTGTTTTATAAATTTTATAAGAGATGAAATCGGTAGAAATCAAAAGAAAAGTAAAAGAATGAAAATTGTTGATAAGTTCTTTTAGACATTAGTCTTTTCGGTCTATACCGATCTACGGAGGTTTATGGTTGAAGCTGTGCTTCTATGGATTCAATCTTTCCATCTTTACAGTAGACCTTGGCTAAAGCCCAATATATAGCCTACCCAATTACTACAATCACCAATAGTTGGAAGATTATAGATAAGGCAAAACGATCAAATCAATAACTACCTCTTACAATTGCGGATCATGTCGGACCTTATAACTCTACTACCTAATACTTATAGATGCGATTTTTGCCCACTAACTCCTCTCCAATAGTCGGATCCACTCTTCTATAAATATAGGACTTCCACCCAACAATAAACTGCTTAATATTTCGCACACTAGAGCTTACCTTTTACATTCAAGTACTCTTATTCTCATTATACACCAATATAATTTAAGTATTGAAGTGGCTACACTAGACAATACCCTAGCAGCTCTTACTTCTCTTTGTCTTGCAATCTCATACAATTTCATAAAGCCCAATCACTAAATCTCTAACAACCAATATCCATTGACAAAAAAAATGAAAAGAAAAGAAATGTTAACGTTATTTTGTGTTTAGACATTTATGATGGAAACAAGAAGAAACAAGTGATTTCTAATAGACTATATTACACTTTTATTTAGCAAACATGCAAAGTAGGGGTATTTTTATAACTTTAATTCATTTTTACTTGTGTTCATCACTTTCTCTTCAAAATTAAAGAGAAACATAGTGGTTTTAAAAGTGAAAATATTTCCACTTTTTTTTGTTCATTTTCTTAAATTTCTACTTGCATTTTAAATTACCCAATATCAACTTTCCACTTTTTTTCATGAATTTCATTTCATTTTTACCAATCCAAACTCTATGTAAATTTAGTCATACTTAATGTAAATCTCGTTAATTGAATACCTTGACTTATCTCAATGATTAAAAGATGGGAACCTAAGTTTACTATCATTCATTAACAATATGGGGACATACATTTAAAGCAAAATTTGAAAACTTCTTATTGGCTTAATTGCTTGGAAAATATTATAACAATATGCATATATAACTAGCTTGCATGTAAAAAACATATTGTTGGATTGGTCCAATTTTTTTTTATTTTTTTTGGTTCCCTAAAGAAGATAAACTTTATTTAATCAAATCCACTCGAAAGACGAGAAGACCAGCCAATAATAAATAATAGATACAACAAATGGGATGAGGACTTATTGACCTAATAACTACAACTCATCCTAACTTTACCTTTAATAACAATCTAATCAGTACATGCAAGGAACTTACATTGAATATTACCTAAAATGTTGAGTAGTAATTTGTCTCCTTAACTCATGATTTGCTATTTGATAGCTCATTTATTTTCTTTTCCATGAATATCCTATCCCCGTAGGTTTTGTTGAGCATATATTGGTTGTTAAAAGTGACGAAGTATTAAGATATTAAGGATATATTGGACAATTTATATTTTATTTCTATCTTATTATTAGCGATTATTGTGTTAACTAAACAAAGTAATAGATATGTAATAACTGTTACCATATATATTTTGATCCTATTGAATTACAACTCAATCACCTTTTATTTCATTTATGAAGTGAATGGATAGTTAGTGTTTATTATTTTCATATAGCCAACAACACTAGACCATCGATGATAGATTATTTCAATTAAGCAATAGCAATTCTACAAAGTAAGGAAAAAGAACAATTGCTTATATGTGCCAATAAGTTGCTAAATGTGCATGTATAACGAGCTTGTATGAACCTAATTGATGTCATGATATTCTTGATTATAGATTATGAATATGCATTTGGTATCATAATTGTTGAGCGTCTAAGAACTTCTTTTGTTCCCTAAAAGTTAAATGAATAATGAACATGATGGAACAATTCAAATCAAACATGCATTGCATTTTCTCAAAATCACATTCAGGTGGCATAACCACACTTGACAAGATAAAGGAGGATGGAATCCTTTCCTAGACTTGGGTTCAAACTAAACGACTTAAGAGAATGTGATGGAGTTAGGGACTAAGTTCAAATTGGTTTCATGGTTAGGCAAGGTCTTTAGAACATTAAAGATAGTGGTTAGACCAACATATGCTATGGTACAAATTGTTACATCAATTTGTTGTAATATTTGAATAGCCCTTCCAACCTAAGTGTTGACTTTTATTGCTTCATGTTAGACTTGAAAACAATATCCAGATGTTCGTGTGGTATGATTGATCTTACGTAATGTCTACTATGAGTTTTCTTTTACTTATTAAGGAGTCGGTGTGGTCATACTGCTATAGTTTTTGGTTTAAACTGCTATCCACGAGTGTCAAGGATTCATGTGTTATCAATGTTTTTCACATTTTGTTCACTAAGCTAAGATAAACTATGAGTGCAATTATAGTACTTTCATTATGGTTCTACATGGTGGTACAATGACGTATACCAAAGTATACTGTGACACCTATGTAAAAGGAAGAAAACTACTACTTGTTCAGCCATACGGCAATGACTTTTATACATAATAGATGGAGGCCACATCTTCTATTTTGATGTACTCCTTCTTTCAAATATAGGCAAGCCATAAGCTTGACCACCTATTGAGTATCCTAGACACTTATACCTTTTAAGTCAGTTATGTATGCATATATATACATATAAATGATCTTGTACTACTATTGATTAATTTAATTTAGTGTAATATAGTCTTTTTTTTTTTTTGGTAGAAACAAATGATTTCATTCATTAAATAGGAGGCTTTGGATTGTGTTTCCTCTTAGGATTGTCTCTCCCTCCTCATTGCCTTCTCATCGCCTAATCATCCCATTAGTACCATTCCATGTCGTTCCTCTCAAGCTATGTATAGCATGATTATCTCCAATCATATTATAGATATTAGTTTTTGGTTTAATTATGTATATAATGATAGAAATCATGGTGTTAATTGATTTGCTTTATTCAATCATCTACTAGAGATTCCATGGCAACGATAGCATATATATTCTATTGAAGACTTGTTAATAGCTTTTCATTATTTTATTTTATTTTTATGAGACAAGGCAAAGTCTACAACAAGCGTATTGGAACTGAAGCTCCTGTATCATCCGCACGTTGCTATGAAACATATCTAAAGGATTATATGAGTCCGAAATTTATGTTGTTTAATGAAAAGAAAGGTAGTGCCAAGGAGTATTTGTTGAAATTTGTTGAAACTTTAGAAGTGTATAGATTATATGACAATTTGAAGTTAAAGGAATTTTTTAAATCTCTTGCAAAGAAAGCTTACACTTGGTATGTTAATCTCCCCCTAAGATCAATCAATTCATAAGGTGGAATATGTAGAATGTTTTTGGAAAAGTTTTTCTCTACTAAAAAAAGGGTTACTATAAGTGACAAGGGAAGGATTTGTCAAAAACCTAAGGAGGATCTCATAGACTATATTGAGCACTTTAGATAACGTTCTTTAGATACACAAAACATCTGTGATGGGAGAGAGTTGGTTAAAATTTGTATTCAATGAATATTTCCTAAGTACGGGTCTATCTTGAAAATTTTTTGTTGGTTTCCTTTGTAGCGTTAATTGAAAACGTGTAAAGGACCAATAACTTGGTGGTGTGACAAAGAAATGAAATTGCAAGATTTAACAAGCGCATTCCTACAGTAAATTTAACTTAAGAGGAGAATCCTAAAGGAGCAAAGAAATATAAAAGTGAGAAGCTTATAAACATCAAACTATCTTTTATATTCCCATGCTTAATGGGAAAAGTACATGCACTACTCGACCATTGGCTATAAGATGGAAAAATTACTCCCTAGAGTTGAATGCTTATTGATGGATGAGGAAAAAAATGACCCCAAGTTTTGTAGGTTTCATAGGAATGTAGGCCACCCTATACATTAAAGAAAATATTTAATGAACGTGTCCAAAGTGGAGAGTTGATTATTGAAGACAATGATGTTAGGAATAATCTACTTCGAGCTCACAACACTTAACATGGTATTGTGAATGTTATCACTCATAACCTCACAAAAATGGAAAGTATAGACGTGCAACTAGTTAAGGCATACGAAGTTAAGCATGGAGGATCTGAGGTCAAGACAAATAAAGATGACAGCGTTGTCCTTACTTTGTTAAAAATTGCTAATGTTAGGAATTTCTTTGATCTCATCGACTTTGATAAGGATACTCAGTTTAAGGAAGCGACCATACTCATGAGGATTGCACAAAGTCAATACAAGCAACATACTATAGGATATCTTGTAAAGAGAATGGTTTCGACGAATAAAAGTGCAATTACGTTTACTAATACCGACATGTGTATAAGGAATCCTAATCACAATCGCCCTTTGTATGTGGAAAGCATACTCAATGGTTATCTTATCAAGAGGACTTTCGCTGACAATGAAACCTCACTCAATGTTATGCCAATATTCACTTTCAAGGCTGCAAAGATAGATATGTGACACTTAGTAAAGTAACCCATCATGTTGAACAGCTTCCATGAGTCCTCTATATAGATAATAAGGTGTGTTAAAGTAGACTTCAATGTTGGAACTATTCACAGCCTCACATGGTTTCATGTGATCGATGTACCTATATCCTTCTATCTCCTCATAGGAAGGATATGGCTACATGATATTGTCAACATGACATCAATACATGAAGGGTCATTAGAATAAAGAGAATGTCTTTATTCCTACAATGAAGGACCTATTTATATACATTGAACTACACTTTGATGAAGCAGCCTTCTTCAATGAACATTAAAAGGTGACATTGTAAAATGTAAAAGAACCTCTTAACTTATCACTAACTATAGGGGATGAAGCTCACGCTTGAGTATCTAAGAAGAGAAGGATGTACGATTGTCTTGAAGGTGCAAAGAAACATAAGTGAACAAATAATATTATGGAAACAAAAGATACTTCATAAAAAGAGGCATGAAAACTACTAAGAGTAAAGGATGACCTTACTAGTTTTCTCTCTTCTCTTTTCTTGTTATATGTAAATGAAGCAATAGTTGCTTCTTATTAATGAAAGAAGTTTCTTTCTCTGTTACTAATATTATTATCTTATAAAACATAATTGTGTCTAGTTGTATCACTTTACTGCCATTGTCGCTACTAAGTAACAAACGCGTCTCCTAAGTGTGGAAGGCTAATCCCATAGAATAATTTACATCTCATTAGGGGGCATTTAGACCGTCTTGATTGTTTAAAAGAAAATTAATAGTGAACATGATATCTAGGCTATACATTATTGCTGCCTAGTAAAGATCTTTGACTCTCAAGTGCACGATGATAAACTTAGCTTATATGTATGGCCTAGTAAGAGCATTGCCTCCCCGAGTGCAAACAAGCTATGATAATCTTGCATATCTATTATATTATCTAGTTGATTTGAATGTGATGTGCCTAGGAGCTTAATTGATCGCTGGGACTTATTGTAAGAGATAGTAAATGTGGGTCTTTCAAAGTATCGAAGAGAGGGGAAATGGATAGGCAAACATATTAGCTTCCATAAAGCTACTCGCCAGATATGACACACCAATGAACATAATACAACTTAGTACTTTACCTGATAAGACACATAAGCTAATACTAAGGTCTATTGACCACTAATCTTGAGTTACTCAGTAAGATTACATAAGAGTATAGTAGAAATGTACTCGGAGAAGAGTATTTCACAAGAATAAGAATATTCATTAATTCTCAAGTGTATATCCCCTTTATGGCTATAATAAAAAGACTATTTATAGTAGGTCCTTTAGGGAAACAATACAATAAAGGAAAATTACATAAAAGACAATATAAAAAAGAGGTTCTTAATATGCTCGAAAAAGGGTAAATGTGATAAAGGATAAGAAGGAATATAATACAAGTGTTAGAAAAGTAAGAAATAAGTAGTAACTTATTAATGGGTTCATGTACTGAGATCCTAGGGCGCTATAGTCGAGTTGAGCTGATGTTGGGGCTATAATTAATGAGCTGTGTTGCAAGCTGCAAAAGTGATTAAATGTGGTTACAATTTAATAGGATGGAAGAGTGGAGCTCGACATATGGGGACCTCGAACTCAACACTCAGCAAGTCAGCCTTAGCACTTGGTAAGTCAACAATTAGGTAAGAGGTTGAGTAGGGAAGAGAGTGTCTGAGCTGTAAGGGGTTGGAAGCCTCGGAGGCAGGCATAAGTGAGGGATTCAGAGGTTAACAATCCATCTGAATGTTTCTTGCCATCAAATAGTAGAGACAATTCCATTAAGGAGTAGTTTAACATATTGACACTTCAATTTAGGTAATACCTTGATAGCCATATTATACAGCCGAATAGTGAGAAATACCCCCTTTACTAGTGAAAGGAATCATTAATCCTAAACAATGAATGCCACAATCGCTGCATAGGCACAATTGAACATTTCTCTAAAAGGGATCATAGAAACATCATAACCAACAAGCATACGCTCTACTCTAATGCATGAGATGACATAAGAGGCCCCCTTTAGATCATTGAGTCTAAGTAGTCTGGTAATGATATATACCTTAGATTAAAGAGTCTAAGCAATCTTAAAGTTATGATAATTTATATTTTTCAAAGTTCATGCTACTTCATACTACTGTGAATAGGTTGAGCTTTCACTCCCTATTAAACGAAGTTATTAGAAAAAAAAAAACAAAAAGATAACAAAATAATCTTTTTACTTTTCATTAGATAACATCGCTACTTAGTTGATGTATTGTTCCTAAATACGTGAAGTCTTTAAGAACAAAGTACGCTCAGATTCAAGTGAAAGCCTTCTTTAGCAATTATTATCCTTTGTCATATTACCATCAATAGATGTTTCTTGTAATCTATCAAGACTTTACAAGTTACAAAAGGGATGAAAGCACTCCTATTATATTATCTTCTAGCTTATTGCTACTAAGGGAAGACCTATTGCTCTTGAGCATACAATAATAAAACATCTTCATAAAAGCAAATGGAAGCACTAAGGAAATGAATGAAGAAGAGGATCAATAAATGGATTTCATTATTATTTACTCTCCATATTGAATAATGACTTGTATTTATAAGAAAATAGAGTTACAATTGTTTAGTCAAGAAAATTACAACGAAGAGCTTAAGACAGTATCCACTAGTACAAGTGGTCAACTATAAGTATACATAATTATTCCCTTGCAAAGTGTTATGTTGCCATGAAGTTATATCAATATGGTCCATTGAAGCTACCGTTGTTTGTAGAGATTAAGGGATTGCTACATTTGATTTCTAATGATGTCATGAAGGAATGAAGAATACTAAGACTTATTAATTTGCTCCATTGCTACGTGTTAATAATTGGGGAAAGAAATTTTTAGATTGATAAGACATTCCAAGAGGCTATTATTGCATGATTATTTCTGTTCATGCTACATGCTTCATATAACACTCAGTGTGTACATTACTTGATTTTCGAGCAATGCTTGATTTATGTGTGTAAACAAGACTCGATGCACATGTACTCGCTATGATTGATGCTTGCATACTTAGATGCTTAATGCACGTATATGTACTTAGAAGGCTTGGTATGTTGGTACTTGCAACGCTAAATATGCTATACTTATGTGTGATGCTCACTTATATAATTTGAAGGACAATAGTTTTGTAGTTTTTCAATACATAAGACTACTCTTTTACAAAGCCATGCCAATTCCTCATATGGTTGTTATCTATTTGATGCCATGGCAAAATCCTCACCACATGTTAATTGCTTCACATAGTGCTTCTAAGTAATTTCACATGGTTTTAGCATGATACTCATGGTGGTGAAATGACATTATATTTGTTTGTAGTGGTTAAAGCAACTGCCAGTTTTTTAAAAGTGCTAGCAATCCTTGAACATGACTTCTACCATTTGGGGAGGAGAAGAAGAATGAACCAATCGGATGATTTCACTACCTACAAAATATGAGAACCAAAAGAAAGTTAATGCCACAAGGAAATAATGAGATAAAATGACGTCCATGTAGTGGGTATAATAGATTTATGCATGAGGCATAATATTGTGTTAGAGTATTTTATCATGCATGTTGAAATAAGAAAATTAATAGAATGAAGCACACTTAGTGAATATTACACATTTATGTGAAATAGAAAACTTCAATGACAACGAATAGCATGGAGGTAGAAGGAGGAATTTCTTCCTATCTTACACATACTATCAGATGTTTTGACTATGAGAAGAAAATTCGGAATATTGATTCATCGATTAGCATGTTTAGAGAAGGCTTGCCTTTACATTTGATTATCCACTAACAATTTTATTTCCTTTTAAGACAGACATGACCATGTTCAATCCATCTCTATATGCTCAAATTAATGGTCTTGAATATTTTCAATCCTTGTCTCCATTAATCCCATCAAAACCCCCTTTCACGTGAACCTAAAAATTTTTTTAACAAGCCCACATCAAGGAGACTTTAAAGCTATACTTTTCACCCAAAAGAAGTCAGCATAATTTTCATATCAATGTGTGCAATTACATTTCACAACTTACTACACACGTTAACAATCAAATAGTTTTCCAAATTGAAGTGCTATGATTGATATATGAAACTCAATATTTAGAGTAAGGTCCACGTCTCAGCTCACTAAATGCGTATTAAGGGAGCTTCATTTACAATCTATCTCTTACTCCTTACCTTGTCGAAGTTTGCCCTGCACGACACACACACACACACTCTCTCTCTCTCTATCTCACGGCATTTCTTTCTCTGTCGACCCCATTACCCCTGCATCCTATACACACTCACTCTCTCTAACTCTCACTCACAATCAAGTCTGTTACTTTCACAAACACATGCTTTAACAATTTCTTTTAGTAAGCCAAAAGCCCATGTTTTAGCGAGTTCCTATATGCCCAAGATACCAAAAAATAAATAAATAAATAAAAATTTCAAGAAAACTAGTTAAGCTATGAAATGGCTTGAAACCTGTAACGGAGGTTCTCTAAGATGATTTATTGAGATACGCCGAGCAACAATTGTCGAAGGAAGCCAAGGTGGTATGCTATATAACTTTATGTGTATTTTCTGTTTGATAAAATGTCACCGAGGGATTTAGTTTCATAATGGATCGTCATGCATGTGACTTAATGCCATATGGGTACTATTTAACGATAATATTACAGAAAAAGAAAATCCCTTTTAAAATACAATGATCAATCTTAAAAAATATTAGCAAATTATTCTTTTCTTTTTTTCAATTTTTAACAAGTATTTTATCTCCAATATATTTATCAACATATCCTTTCATATAAAATACGAAAAAAACTAACAAAGTCATACAAACCAGGGCGAAAATCACAGTATCCAGAAAGTAAGAAATTGTATATGGAAAAGAAGAAATCTAACAATAAAAGATAAAATATGAAGTTGACTCACATCCTTTAAATGTAAAAGAAGTTGATAAAAAATGTTGAGGTCTCCTACTAGACGGATCAAAGTCATCACAAAGTACAAGCGTGCATGATACTTCAGCACAAGTGTCATGCAAGCCGAATGGAACATCGGACGCCAGCATTATATATCACACTTCTTATCAGAAACAAGCAGAACAAGCAAAATTTATCGTTACTCTTAGGGTGATTCTCATATTTGATACTGTCCTTTTTTACAATTAATTATCTAAAATAAGTAAATTATAAAATAAGTTAATATACTATTTATAAAATTTTCAAGATTATTTATGGTGCTTAGATTGGATAGTTAATTATAAAAATAAGTAAAGTTAAAAGCAATTAATTATAAAAATATAATAATTTTTTAATTTTATGAGATAGTGCATGGCAAATGTAAATGGCTGGAAAGATATGGTTATATCAAATCTTGTTGCATATTACAAATGCTTTAATAAAAATGGGAGCTTTGATGGTTCTGTTTCCTATTTTGATGAAACTTATTCGATCAGACCAGCCAAGGCCGATAAGAAGAATTGCTACACCTATTCGTCGAGCGAAACGTGGCTTCCTTTCTTTCTTTTTTCTTTAAGGGAGCTAACTAACCAAGCTTACCTACCGATTAAATGGCCCACCAGTTTAACAAACCTATACGACTGAATTGCTTAAGCCCTTAAGGCTCAACGATTCAAAGGCCGATTCAAACTGGCCATGAACTGGGTTGATTCATGATTTGCAATCAACCCCTACATGGGTATAAGAATGGCCGCCTATTGGACCAACCCTTTCCAAACCCTAGACAGCCAAGTTACCAAGTTACTGAGCAACAAACCTAACCTACTCTGCTCGGATCAACTTTACTCAACAAGCAACACCATTTAAGACCATAAAAAGAGTAATTGATATACGTCTATTTTCTGACATTTGTACTATCTTTTTTGTACCTAAATATTCTCATGTCTACTTTATAAATTTGTCCTTGTAAATTATGTATCTTTCCTTTTCTAGTAAGAATTATTTTTATAATTTACATAAACCTAAGACTTGCTGTAATTAAGCCATATAAGTACTTGTAATATGTAATGGTCACATGTAAATAACATTGAAGGTCAGACATTTTCGCCTCTTTTACTTCCTTCTAGAGCTTATGTTTTCTTATTGAGAATCGAGATCTTAAAGAGCTCTTATCTAAACCATACAGCGTTGACTAATAGTGAGCAAACTCACATTATACTTATGCATCATATTAAATATAATTCGAGTTCGTGTAAGGTGTTGGTGTATTATATCTATTGTCGGTATATGAAATCCCTACTCAACCCTCGACTTCCATTTATCTTTCAAGCTATCCTAAGGTTCAAATACACTTTGGTTTATGTAATATTGGTAACCATATGTCATCGTTCCCAGCAAGGCGATCCGTATCAAGATGTCTAAAGACGTGTACAAGCTTAAGACACATCCACTTCTTTTTTTTTTTTTTTTTTTTTTTTGCCACTTATTTTAATTCATCTTGCTAGGTATTCTCTTATCCTTATGGCATCTTTCAAATTTACAAGGAACCTAAACTTGGTCCTAGATTTTAGATGCTTTTGGTCATCATTGGCTTCATCATCCTTTGCTTCAATACTCACTAGTTATAAAGGTAATAACTCACTAGTTATAGAGGTAATAACCTTTCCTTATTTTTTTGGCCATCAAGTAGTAAACCTTTCCTAAGTGTATACTTTGGTCTAAGAAAATATTAGAGGATTAACTTCATTTCTTGAGCTATCCCAATCAACAATAAGGTACAGATACTACTTCTAAACATGAAACTCTAGCTTTTGATTTCTCTTATTGTCTCATCTTTTAGTGTTATGTTTTGCATATAATAAATATGTATACTCTAAAATGACTATATAAATTCATCATACTCATAAACATAAGAAATGTAAAGAGATTTGTTGTCTAACACTGGAACAATCCTTGATGGTAAATAGTTAGTAAGTCCTTTACCTAAAGGAACTAATACTATAAATTTAGAAACTACAATCGCTCCTAATTGTTGATTAGCCCTTATGAACTACTCCACCTAAAGGAATAGCGTTCTACTTACTCCCTTAAAAACAATTACCTATGTTGGTTTCTGCCCATTGATATTGGAGTTTTTCTTTAATATCATGCTCATAGCAAGTGGCAGAGCTATATATACCAACATATTGAATTTTTTCTACTTGTACATAAGAAAAGGGTTAATAATTCCATGATACTCAAAATGTCTATTCATTGGTTACTCTCGCTCCAAATTCACTAATATATAAAATTAAGTCTTGAGAAGGAAGGTAGGACTAGGGAACTCCTTAGTTAAAGTAAATTGGCAACCAACTCTATGAAAGGAATATACCATGACTAGCTACTTTAAGAAACAACAGTCGAACCTAAAAGATAGATATCCTAGAGAGCACTATAAAGGAACTTTGTATTGGCACCATGGATTTCCTTGTGATTACAAGACAAGTAGAACTTTATGTAATCTTAATACGTAAGGTTAAAGGAACTTGCTTGCAATATTAATCAACTCAAGTAAGGGGTATGTAGGTAGCTTCAACCCTAAGCCTATGCTCTAGCATGGACCATTCTAAGCTTATTTAAACATTAAGGGAGGGGGAAGGATGGAATACTAACAAAATCACTTAAAAAGGAAGAGTTATAGTAAGTCTAAGCTTACATATGAATAAACTACATAGCATCCCTTTAATCACACTAAGGCCTAATGAAATAGGTTTAATCATTGATGAAAGGAACCTAAGTTAGATTAACTAAAACAAGGTATGCAAATGGATAGTAAGAATAGTTGAGGTATTACACCTTCTAACACACTAAGCTATACGTAGACTAATAGCCATAATGCGATGAACACTGCCAGGTTTGTACTTATAACACAAACGCAATATAACAATTCTTACTTATTGGGATGCATAATTATATCCAATAAGATTACTAATTAAGGCACTTCAACTATTAAGATATGAAATTCTTGTATCCTAATCGTATCCTCTAGGTGGTCGTAACAATAGACCTTTGAGATACATATTGTATCCCAATATACAAAAATTGTTCTAATGAATAAATGTGTCCTAATAGATTGGTTCATATATGTCTCATCATCTATAGAAAACACATTTTTATGAAATAAATATCATTATTAAGATAACGATTGCTGTCATATTAGGTAAATGACACAATTTTAGATCTTTATAATATTTCTAAAGTAAATAAATATATCTCCTTGAGATATTTTTTCTAATATATTAGGACACAATTTGCGTCCCAAAATATTAAAAGTGATACTATTATAACATTTTATTATATCATAATAGTGGCATCTATTCGTATAGAAATATCTTATGGGACACATTTGGTGTCCTAATTGATATTTTGCTTTATCTTTTAACCAATATTAATCATCATGTTTCATTAAATAAATAAATTTACTTTCCATTGAAAACCTATAACAATCATATCATATAATTACACCAGAATTCTACTCAAAAACCAATAACAATCATTAGAAACATAATCAATTGCTCCCAAAATAAGCCGAAATTCAATATTTACATAATGGATCCCTCTAACAAAAACGATATTCTAGTTCAAAGTCAATAAGAGCATCTAATTCCAACATAAAAGACATTCTTGTTTTACTCTAAAAATAGATATTCTAATCTTACTTAAGAGATACCAAAAATGATGCCATTTGCTAATAGCCAGGATGGATGTTCTGGTGACTCTTACATTTTCTTCAAGCATCTTTGAATCGCATTTAACTTCAATCTCCAGCTTCATTCTACTGCAAAACAAGGGACCTATAAATACATATTCATAAAATGCAAGTGATCTTGCATTCGTGATATGGCAAGTGATTAAATAAAAATTGATAAATCATGGGCCATTTTCTATGATGATAAGAAGTCTACATACCTTATTAAGGGATCTGTTACATCTGTCCATGTATCTAGGAAATAGGTTTAACATCACCTTTTACATCCAAGTACTTTCCACTCAATTACCCGCCACCTAATAGAGAATAACAAAGGAGGCCAAGGTTGCAATTTTTGGGGTGGCATACTTCAACTAGATCAACTAAAAAGGAAAGGGAAAAAATGAATAAAGCCAATGTCTCCACCAAACAAAATGAAAGAGTAACCGTTCAAAGCAAGAATTTACTGTTCTTCAAAACATCTTGTCACATAGTAAGCCCATCTATTTATAGTTAGACCAGCATAAGTTTTCATGCTTAAATTTAAAACGCAAATCGATTAAAAATAAAGTTAACACCCACAAGATAAGCTGAATATGTTTAGAAAGCTATAAAGACCGATTGGTGGCACCAGTTGGACATGTGAAGAACTAGGTTCCGTTCATTAAAGAAGTTGCTATGAAAGAATGCCCTCGGTTCTTGCGCATTTTTAACATAATTTTTTAGGTGTAAATAAATCAATTCGTTTTCTCGTTAGAAGAAGGAAGTGGCTTTGCATAGTTATTGTTTCACCTTATTATTAGTATTAGTGGCTACTGTCTAGAAATCAATTATACAAATATAGTTGTTGAGTTTCTTTGGGCATGAAATATGCATTTTACTTGTAATTTTTCCTTTATTTTCTTATTGTCATTTAGTCAACTTCTTGTTTAAAGGTTTTGAGTGGTAAGTTAGTCAACAATTAATGCAGAAAACAGACATGGGCTCATGTTGATACTAAGATGATGGCTTGTTTTAAGGTTGGAAAGCTTCTCTGCATACTGTCATATTTCAAGTTTGATGTGTAATTTTCTAGCTGTGAATTTTGTAAGATGGAAGCAGCCTCTTGATTCATTTTCATAATTGCAAAATGAAGGATCTGAAAGGTTTATCCAACTTGAGGAAAAGCTTATCATAGTGACCTTTTTCATCACAGTAGTGAAAAAATAAAAAACAAAAATAATTCAGGCTTTTCAAAAAGGAGGAATCCTTTCCCATTGACATAAAGAAGCTACGGTACATTATTTTCCAAAAAAATTAAGATTCAGTGTTTGCCAGAAAATTTACTCATTGTTCTAATCATGGAAAAGCAGATCAAACCAGAGAAAATAATCACAAAAAGGAAGAGATAAATCCTCATCGGTAAGTATTCAAGGCAAAGTAGCAAGAACATTCAAGGGGGGAAAAAAAAAAAAGAACTAAAGTAAACCTCACTCAAACTTTGTTCCTTTTAATTGGCCAAAAAAAAAATGTTCCTTTCAAAAATCAAAGTGTAGGAAAACCCTAACATAAATTAAAAAAAAAAAAAAAACACATAGGAGAGATTAAGCATACCAAAACCACAAACGAAAGGGAAATTCAAGGAATTTGGGAAAGCAAATTTTTCTGCAAAACAATAAAATTTGATTTATATAAGCAAGATTTCATTTGCGGAAAGACATACATTTCACTTAATCATATAAGCAAAGATACAAAAGACATACTCAAACGAAAGAAATATTTCGTCACTAATAAGCAAAGAGACCATTAATCATATTTTTTCACAGAAAATTTAATATATAATATATATGTAGAGAAAGAGGCCAACCTCACGAATGCAGAAAAGTTGTCAGCACAAGGGGATGGAGCTGCAACTAGATGTAATGTGCATCTAATGAAAACGCATATCAGGGAAAAATAATCAATCACATCCCTAAATCACACACACCTACACATATATGTATAGAGAGAGAGTGAGTGATCTCACGAGCACAAAAAGTAGTCGTGGATGAATGGAAAGAGCTCCGGCCACGGTGAGACATGGAAAGCGTGTTACTTGAGCGCCAGAGAGAGAGAAAACGAGAAATAAATAGTAAGTGATGAAATAAAGCTAAGAGAAAAGAAAATAAAAAATAAAAAAAATAAAAAGAAGCGGGAAGGTTAGGAGGGAAGTAAAAAAAGAGGGGGAAAGTGTGGGTCCCTTTAAATTGAAATCAGTGACAGGTATTTGTGGGTGTCTCATATAAGTTATTAATGCTACGGTTTAGTCAATTGTGTCCTAAATAATTTGTGACATTAGCTAAAATTATTGCAGTGACGATACAACTATCACTAGAAACAGCTACAAAATATATGAATACTTACTCATACCTGGGAGATAGCCTTCGGGATAAAAAGAGTTTGATCCAAGATGAGAATGTGGATCTTTTTCATTCATCGTTACTCAGCTGCAATGTAGCCTACAGTTGGCTTCAACTAAAGTCATGTAACTTCAATAGCGTTATACATCTTCCAGAAGTGGATTAAACTGCCCTTACGAAGAAATAAAAATGTTACTCTGGATACTCCAGCATAAAAGGAATGCCCCCCACAGCTTCAAGTCCTCAATACGAGAGAGAAATTAAGACTAGTTGTGATGCCAATAGCTTAGTACACTCTAGTTATCCTCAAAATCTTTTTATACCTGGAACTATGGCTAATAAAATGTACCCATGAATCCTACATGGTGATTGACTATCTCGGAAAAGCGTTTAGCGAATTATGAGTGAGTTCTTTCGTTTTTTAAGCACAAAACGGAATCTCCTCGGATAAAGACACTTGCATTTGGTCTGGGCTCAAGCTCAATATGATTGAATTTGTTGTTCGCAGGCTTAGCAGCATAGAGGCCCTTTTCTTTAGCCCATAAGTCATTTTTAGATTTTATCGAATCTAGCCACTCGAAGCATCGAGATGTGACTCGTCGGACGGAGTACATTAGCAAATCCTTCTGTTTAATTGCATCAAGGACCCAGGGACAACTGTTCATTGATTCTTTAGCCACTAATAGGCACTAGTACTTTAGATGCTGAAAAATGGATATAAGCTTGGTTGGGGCAAGGTGAACTGTGCCTGTGCGGCGGTACCAACAGAAAGTAGGATAGAAGGTGAATCAATGTACTTATAAAGGGAAAAATGAGAAAAGAAAAGAAAAAAAAAAAATCAATGCAATATAACGCAGAAGACCACTAGTATATGCATATATGTACTTGTTGACACATTTTGAAGAATACTAATGCATATACATGTATTATATATATAAATGTATATATATGAACGTGCTGCTCGGACATATATAGAGAGCACTTTCATATTGAGAGTGCCAACCGTCATTCTTCATGCAAATTTTAGATTATCCACTACCTCAAGAGGATCACAAAGATGATGATGTGCACTTATTCTTCGATGGCAATTCGTCTTGTCTAGAACAACTTCATTGTGCCATTGAACAGTTGTGGCATAGTTGATTGCCCGGTGAATCTGCTCATGTTAATTCTAACGTTAAAGTGAATACTGCTGCTGCTTAATATGCGGATCCAAGTTTGCCTCCTGTTGGGAATGTTGGAAAACTATTACTAATGTTATCGTTACACAGGCAGCAACAGTAATGTGCATTCAACATGGGTAAATAACAAAATTGTTAAACATATACACTTACAAAATGATGTTAGTTGAGAGGATAAATAACTTGTATTCAGAAACAGCTACCAATGGATGGGTTTAAGGCAGAAAGGAGGAGCATTGATCTAGAAAGTGCCACAAGTACTTGCATAGTAATGTTGTTGACCTGAATTACTTGATCGATTGCGAAGTGTTATTTAGTCGAGCCTGCTGTTGTCAAGAATCTGCTTGCCACTCCCAGGACTTCGCCAAAATCATAATTTCACAGGAATAAACATGGAGGTAGCAATATTCTTTATTCCTAAATAAACGTTTATATGGCAGCTAAGATTTTAAGATTTCTCACACACCAAGCTTCAGGGATTTTGGTCCTTCCAGGTAAAAAACATGACATTTCATATGAAAAAGACATGGTTGAATGTAGAGCCCTAAAAAAGTTAGAAAAATAAAAAATAAATAAGGAGCTATAGTTGCCAGTGTTTTCTTAAGAAGAGACCAAAATCAAAGTAAAAAGATGATGAGATTGCAATGGGGAAGATTATGAGTGCACCTGGTTGACACCATCGTCGAGTCGAAGTGCCCACGCACTACCATGCGAATGGAAAAGAAAAGAAAAAGTCTATGTCGTTGCCACTTTTTCACGTTGAATCTATTATTGAATGATAGAACTACTGTTGCCATTCAAGTCGCTTGGTGGCTGTTGCTGCTTTTATTTTGATTGTAGCAATCCAATCTATAGGGAAAATAATAATAGATTAGCAAGTCATTATCTGTTAAAGAATTAACAAGGAACATAGGAGAGAATAAAAGAGAAGACTTCTTATAGCAAGAAAGGAGTGGGTATGCACTTGCAAATGAATTCTGTTACTCGTTACTACTGATGCGAACCTGTTTGTGATGCCAAAATCGCTTGCTCATTGTCGTGATTTGTCGAGATGTTGATATCGCTAATTGTGGGAGATCGAAATCAACTGGTTTGAAACTTTGAGTGCACTGTCACTTCTGCTTCATTTGTTTTTTATCATCGTCCGCGTTTGAATCTTGATGAGGTCTTAGGCATAAATACACATAGATGCATATGTTTAAATTGAGAGAAAAGACAAATAAAAGATTCCATGTTTGAATTTTTGGAAGTTGTGATGAGTGTGAATGATATTTAAAAGGATTTGATGGTGGTCGAAAAACTGTTGAAGTTTTGATGAGAATGGAATAAGTTTGGAAGGATTCGATCGGTACGTATTTAGAAGCAAAGTATGTTTTTTTTTTTTTTAATTATTATTAAGATATTGGAACGTGATTTTTGTTGTCATATGAAGTTGTCAAGTCGACATAGGAGAAATATTTTTTGTTTTCATTGTTTGATTAATTTATCGTGGTTGAAAAACGTATTATATATATATATATATATACTTTAAAAAAAATTGGAGATTTAGGGGTATTCTTTAAAGAAAAGGGAGGAGATTTGATTTACTTCTTGCAAAGATTGATTAGTTAAAGAAATTCAAAAGTTGGAATTAGCGTTTTGCAACTCAGCATGTCTCTAGCTTAGTGTTTTTTCCTTTTTTTTTTTTTTATCTTTTGGCTAGAAGAAGATATTCATTCCATTAAGAAAAACTCAATACAATAAGTAACCAACAACTATAACAAAAGATGGGGGTCTAAAAACCCTTTCCACGAGGACAGGTCGCTTTTAAAATTAAGTCAACATCCTTTTTACAAAGAAAATTCTCCAATCAGAATGAACACTAGTACACTAACTGGAAAACAACCCACATAATAGGTAAAAACCAAACTAGATAAAAGAGGGAACAAAAATAAAAAAACTCAGCCACCCTTAAACTAGAGATATAATAGCGCAAAGACAATAGGGCAATAGAGAGCGATGACGGCAATGAGAGGGATGGTGATAATAAGGACATCATCAACAAAGTGGTAGACAGTAGTGACTAGTGGTATGGGAGAACCAACAATGAAGAAGACAAAAGATGAACTCCGGAAATTTTTATTAAATTTTAATGACGAAATAGAAGGAGGAGGTAGAAGAAAGAGGAAAAGGATGGAAAATGGAAGCGGAAAGGTGTGGGGGCGGCCACAAAGGGTAGCCGCCTTAGGGTTTTTTGGGTTTTGTTTACTAGTTTTTAGGGAAGAGATAGGAGAGAGCTCTTAAGGTTTTTGCACATCTCATATCTTAACACTTACGCACACAACGTCTCTTGCTTATATTAGTAAATCCATATTCGGCTGAGGTTGAGAAGGACATAGTTGCTTTAGGAGGTTATATGGAAAGCCTACAGGTGCCTGAAGATGTTCTCTATGATAGAGATAATTTCTTAATATGATCCATTTGTCGACTAGAAATATGCCATAGGGTTTGGAGTCAGTTAGAATTCATGATGTAAGATTCGGCAAATCATAAGGATTTATTTGTTAAGATATACACTACCTTTGGGAAGAGGGGAGGAATTAAGAGAAAAGGAAAGTGAAAGGAAATAAAATGAAGTGAAAGGAAATAAAATGAAAGGAAAAATATAAATTCCTTTGTTTGATAAAGAGGGGAAAAAAGTGAAAGAAAAATTGATAATATAATTTTTATTTTATTAGAATAAAGTAAATGCCCCCATAATTTCAAAATATGTATTTGTTTCAAGAGTAAATATGTATTCATTGCAATTCCCTCCCAATTAGAAAAAATTATTTTCAGTGGGTCTGAAGGAAATTTTTCTTTTCCAAATCCATTTCCTCCTCCTTCCCTTCATTTTCTATATAAGGATATTGTACAATTTCTTCTTTTCAAATTCCTCCCCTTCTTTTGCTCCCCTCAATCCAAACATAACGTTAGGAAAAAGAAAGGAAAGAAGGAAAGAAAGACTTCCATGCTTGCAACTTTTTGAGTAGAAGATAACTGCAATTGAGCTGTGATTTGTGAACTACTACTAGTCGATACAACTTGACTTGAATTAGAAATCTGCTATTACAAGCGAAAAACAAAATATCTGCACAGGCATGTTTGAAATTAATACTTGTACTAGTTAAAGAGATGCAATACGTCATTAATCATCAAAAACTTCTCTTTTTGAAAACAATAAATGTAAATATATTTTAATGTCTTAATATAATATAGAAAAAAATATTAAAAAATTATTTCACCAATTTAAGGTCTCAAAAACGAATTACTCTATCTAAAGAATAAAAAATTAAAAAAAAAAAAAAAGCTTTTTTGGCTTGAATAATGAAAACAACATATGGATGCATATATATATTATAATTTACACACACATAAGTACACACCTGCATGCATATATGCACATCATGAACACAAATGTCGAAATAGAAGTGCTTATTAAGAAATAAAATTATATGCATCTCTGTTTTTATTAGAGCTCAAGTGAGCTAAACGGACCCTCTTGCCCCATGTTGATCTCGAGCTAAGTGAGCTTACCCATTTTAACCTGCTTACATTTGTGAGTCAAAATTTCTTGTTCGACCCGCAACATTTTATCTATTTTACTATTTGTACAATTTTAGTGAACTACTTTAAGAAATTAAAGCAAGAGATGGAAATCGTAATAAGCATTTTAGTTTCATCTCTAAAATCATAATATGTCGATAGAAAAAGTACAAAAAAGTCTCCAACCTTTCACGCTTTTTTTAAATTAGTCCTTTACCTTTTATTTAATTCATTTTATTCCTCAACCTTTCTAAGTGATATTAAATAAGTTTTTCCATTAAATTCTACTAAATTTTCAATTAATATGGATACATGTTAATATAAAATTAATCCACCTAATTACATTCTATAATGTTTACCTGTATATACACATATCCATATATAATAGAAAAACTAACAAAATTTTTTTTTGTAATTTATTAAAACGTTAAGAATTAAAATGAACTAAATAAAAAATTAAGAACTAATTTATATATACAGATAAATATTATGAACTTTTTTGTATTTTTCCCTACTTTGACATAAATTATATGCAATGTATGGGTAAGTAGTCATACCACTAGAAATAGAATCAGTTAAAACTGGAGTAATAAAAAGCAAATTCCTCCATTTAAAATAGCAAGACTTCTTCCTTGTTTAAAACATTAATGGCAAATAAGCTTGTTATTTGCTTAGAAGTTATCCAAACATCAGGTAATGTAATTGAAATTTTCTTTTCAATTTAAGATCATTTCATGTCACGTTTTGTGTATATATACATATATTATATGGGTTTTTATTACTCGCACGTAAATCAAATTTTGTAATTCATAAGTTAATGTTCCTAGTGGAAGATTAATTGACTCATAAAAAGATAAGACCTTGCGCTTATTAAAGGTTTCAAACCTTATTTTTCTAGTCAAGAGTCTAATGGTACCTATTAGGCAATCACTTAATTTGATTTGAATATAATTCATTCTTATTAAAAAAAAAAAAACTTAATCATTTTTAATAGGTTTAGATGATGAAGAACAACTAGTTGTTAAATGAAGTGGTTCCTGAAAGTTAAGCAATTTTTCATGGGTATGTCTATTTTTAAAATTTTTATTTTAATTTTTATGGGTTCACGAGTCAACTTACTTTGCATACAAGTTAATCTATGAGTTAAGTAAGGCTAGTTAAAAATACTCGTATTTAAGTAAGTACAAAATTTTCATCTAAACCCACTTTTTTGTAAGTTAAACAAGTTAACCTACGTAACCCATTTCACTTGTAGAACTCTAGTTTTGAGATATGCTGATAGAGAAACATTTACTAATGAGTTGTTTATTTGGAGTTAATAGAGAGAAAATAAAATAATTATTCCTTTACAATTGTCAATTACTTTGTTTACTTGAAAAAATGAGTAAGGAATTTTAATTTAAATAGGCGTTTTTGCCCCTACCCCATTGGAAATAGTAGTTACTTAAGAATTGGTGGAATTTTCCATAAAAAGTTCAAATGATGTGACCATTGTATCCCATCTATACTACAATCAATGACTAAATAAGGGTTAACTAGTATTTTTAATTATATTCCCAACTTAATACTGCAATTAAAAAAGTGAAGCAAATACTAGAATAAAAATATTCTATGATAAAAAATTGTACAAAGTAAATATTGAAATAAAAGATTATAACCTATTCCTAGTAATAGTCATTCCTAAGGCATAACTTTATCTATTCTCTATGTATTTCATTCTAAAAAGTAAACAAATCATAGGAGAAAAGAAAAAAAACAATCTTGCACATTTTATTGTCAAGTTCGAAGAAGAGTCAAAAGAGTAAGCTAAGTATCCATATGGCATGCTACAAAAAATCAAGAAAAATGAATGGACTTTATAGTTTTATTTTAGCTTCATCAAGGAAATAAATACGAATGAGCCTTGTTGTGGTAATAATTGTTAAAATCACGATTCTATCCATATGATTATATGATTTTACGATTTTAAGAAGCTCTTCTCAATTAAATCGAGTATAAAATCACTTTATTTAGAAATTTATATTCTTAATCGATTTTACATATCAAATTCGGTAAAAACTTACGTTTTTAATCAAGTTTATCAATACTACAACTGAGTTAAATGGGCCAAAAATAAAGAAATAAAATGCTTCTAATAGCTTATTAACTATAAGAGCATTAAATTTTCTTTCCTATCATATTCCAAGTTGCCTTCCTTTTCTCTCTCTTATTCCCTTATTCAATATTTATTGTTTTTATTCAAGTTTTATCTCTAGCTCAAAACTTTTATAAGGAAAACTTATATTTCTATATTATAGAAAATTGCATATTACCATCAAAATTATAAAAAAAATCACATAATTACAAATTGTATAAAAAAATATAACCAAAATACTAATACTATGTCGTATTTTTAATATACAACATTAGTATTTATATATATGTTATTTCTTGAAGATGCGATATTCTTAAAGGTGTATTTGAACCTATATTTATACATATGTAAGATACAACATTATTTTTGGTATATCAATGCTATGTTGCATCTTTATATACAAATTCTAATGTCACATTTTCAATATGCAAAATAATATTGATATTTTAATAATATTTTTTATACAATTTGTAACTATGTAATTTTTTTTCTAAAATATTGGTAGACATGTATTGCATTCTTCTATATTAATAACTTAAAATGAGCTGAAACATTTGGTTCTCTTCAATTCATCACCTTTTTTAAATAAAATAATGTAAAAAAATTAATTTCGACCCTACTTGTCTTGTTTTTATGAATGCCAAATTATAGATTAAGATTCTCATTTATAGAAAAATAATTTAATTTTAATATTTCTTTATTTCAATCATGTATTTTAAGTTTTTTATAACTTCTATAAGTATGTTTTTAATTTTTAAAAGCTATTTTATATAAATTATAAAAACTTACGTTTTTACATTTAGATTATATATATACTTTTTAGTGGTTCTAGATAAAATTGTTAGCATGACAACCTTGGTTATAATCGCTTTATGGGTGAAGTGCAAGAAGACGTGTTATTTCTTTTGTTTTGCTTCTTCACATTAAAAAAAAAATGTTAAGTAGGCAATTAAATAAAAAAAAAAAGAAGAAGATATAACTACTCCTATCAATTGGTGATGTTATTATACTAGTGGTTACCAAAAAAAAAAAAAAGAAGAAGAAGAAGAAGTTATTATACTAGTGGTTGTGAGATCTTATTAGATAAAAGTAAATCTATACAAGGAGATATGCATAGATGATGTTATTTAGGGTTAAAGAATGAAATTATTTAAAATATCTTACGTGAGATTGAAGATATGAGGCATGATATGTGAGGTTACATGGATTTGAATAAAAAATTAATTCGACCAAACCTTGTGAAATTATATATAGAAATATGATATACATGAAATCCATAAATGTTGATGGACCTCTTATTTGTATGTTTTAATATTTGACACTTGAAGAATATATCATTCATATACAACACTACACAACTGACGAAGCATACGAGACGTAGATTAAAGGAGGAACTAAGCAATAGGTGAATTGATGCGACTCACACGGAGAAAGGAAAATCAACTTGAGCAAAATTCATCTGTCATTGGGGAAATCCTCACACTATATTGCATTTAGGGGAACAAAATTACCCCCCAACAAGTCTAAGAACGACATCCACAATAAAGACTAATGTTATGAACTATCTAACGAATGGGTTTGTTGTATTGGCTTGGCGCTACACTTATGTATTACGGTAAAACAAAGTCTTCAGTTATATGAGTCCAGATTACATATTACGCATGCATAAAAAATATACTAGTCGAACAAATAGATAGGGGAAAAAAATTGGTGTAACCAACAATGTACTGTAATATATGCACATACAAAGCTATTTTTCGCAATAGCATATATGTACAGCTGAAAAAAAATTAGAAAAAAAAAAGTACCTTTTTTCCCTTGACGTGTAGAGAGAGAAAGTGACACAAATGCATGAATTTGTTAATGTTTTTATGAAATTGATGTAGGAATGTGCTGTAGCCTATGCTAGGATCTCAAATCTATAGTCGATTCAAGAAAAAAACAGACAAAAATTGCAATTATCTTGAGAGAGAGTATGTATGGGTTTTTTAGGGAGAGAGTAATTTTTTTTTTCTTTTTTTTGAAGAATGAAGATAAAGAAGAAGAAAGGGACAACAAGTTAATTTTATCCTTCACAAAATCGTCTCTTAAAAAAGTGATTTTATTCTTGGGATACAAAATTCTCTTTTGAAAAGTAGGTTTTATTTCAAATTAAGTATTATTATTGGTCTTATCGTTTGAATCATAAATAGCTTCTACGTAATATGTTATACTATTCAATCTTTTTTTTCCTTTTCGGATAGTTACTATTAACAGATTAGTTGTTTCGTTTTGAATAGCAAGTTCTTAGTTAGGTTTAGTTTAGTTTATCAATTAGCTTTTTTATATTTTACTAATTATATTTTCATATAGTATATGCAATTGATAGGATTTCACTTTGACTAAATACTTTCAATTCAATTTGAAGAAAAAAAAAAAAAAGAAAAAAGAACAAATGAACCAAAGAAAAATTGCTTTAGCTTAGATTTGCCATTTTCTTTCAAGTCTTTTTATTTTTTTTTTATATTAAAGAAATCCCAAAAGTACTTTGGTCCTTACAAGACAAATGCTGCGGAGTAATTGACCTTTGACTCTCATAAGCATAAACGTATTTTACCTTAACTTTATACTATATTTATGTGTATATTTTTGTTTTTAATAGGAAATATATAACAATTCAAAAAATATACACACAATTTAATTAAAGTATAAGAATTAAATGAGAAAAAAAAAAAGAGCAGAGATGATATAAAATGAAGCCTCACACCAATACCCATGGCTACCAGAGGTTTGCAAGAAGGTTAAACAGGTCAAACTAACTTAAGTTACTTTAGCCTATGAGTTAAACAGGCTCAATTTATTTGACTCACTTTTTAAATGAACAAAAAATCTCAATCCTAATCTATTTAAAAATTGGATTAAATGAGTCGACTCGCAGACCAATGGCATAAATAGATTAAACAGGCTAATTCAAATCGGCCCACTTTAGCCCATGGGTTAAACGAGCCAAGCTTATTTGGTCCGCTTTTAAACATTGCAAAAAACTTTGGCCTAAACTTGTTTTAAAAATAGGTTAAATAGGCCGACATCCCATTTGCACACCTCTAATGGCCATGCCAACAATTTAAAAGAGAAATCAAGGCATAAAAACACCATTGTTTGTCAAAATATTTAATGAAATGGCAGCCCAAAGAAAAGCCCCCGCAAAAGTAACTAAAAGCCATAGTTCACACAAAAAACCTAACACCCTTTACTGTAACCTAAATCTAGGTGTCAAAATGAATAAGGAATACCACCACATACAGATGCTAATTTCTATAATTAACTAAAAAAAATTAAATATATTAATTTACTTGCTAATGAACTTTTCTAAATTATTCAATAAGACCTGAATTAAGTAGTTCATTAAAAAATAAGTAAGTTCAAGCAACTAATTGTAAAAGGTAAACTTCAAATATTTAATTATTGAAATAAGTAAGTACATACACTAATTACAAAATAGATAAAGTTTAGATACTAAATGTGACACTTAATTAATAAATAATGAAAGTTTAAGTTTGTGTGCCAAATTTTATGATAAGGGATAAAGATTCACTTAGATTTATTTTTCTAAAATCTATAAATCATCTATAGAACAAGGACGAATAACAAATTTACTAATGTTGGAGTAGAGATATAAATAAGTTAAACTACTTCTAAGCTATTCAAGCTAAGCTTAATCTTTATTGGAGTTTGATTCAAGAATAGTCAAGTTACACTCAAGCTTGAGTTATTCAAGTAGTTAATTGAATTAAGCTCTAGCTTCGTAGTGTTTAACTCAACAAGCTTGAAAACCTAATTAAGCTTGAGTCAAGTACAAATATTAGTTGAGTTTAAATTTTGTTTCAATATTAATGCTATTATAATTAGAAGAAAATATATTTTTAAATAATTTCAATATGTCAACTAGACCCTCATTTGGTCACCATCCTCTTATGAGTGAGTGAAGCGCTTGACCTATCAATCGGACCTACATCTAGTCACTACCCTCTTACAAGTGAGTGATGGAAGGTCTGTTGTAATAGATAATGAGAGGTGTTATACTAATGACTCTGACTTTATGTCTAAGGTTTGTAATGAGGTGTTAAAGATGTTGAAAGATCAGTAAGCTGGATGTTCTTTAGCTACTCAGCCTAATGTCAATTTTGCAGGCAATGTGACATCTACTTTCCTTGGTTCAAATTTAGCTCATGATAATAATGTGCTTACTTAGATTGTGGATTCAGGTGCTTCTGAACACATTACTCCTTATTCCCTTATTCTTAAACACAAATAGAACCTTGCCAACCTAATTAAGGTTTGATTACCTGATGGTAAAAAATTAAACTTGTTTATACCATTGGTGACATAGAATTAAATGAACACCTCAATCTTATTGATGTTTTGTTGATACCAGAATTTCAATTCAACTTGTTGTTAGTTAGAAAATTGCTAAACCATAATTGTTTATTTTTAACCTTTAATTCTCATTCATGTCTCTTTTAAGACCTGAGCTCTAACAAGTATGTAGGACAAGCTAATGTACAACTTAGATTGTATGTGATGACCTTAAAGCCAAAGACTCTTTGTACTAGTACCGATTCTTATTCGTGTTTTTCTAATTCAAATGAAATAAAGAGCATTTATTATGTGGTCATGTTGCTACAAACAATAATAGTGCTTCTTGGACTTTATTGCATAATAGACTTAGCTATGTTTCTATTGGGAAACTTTAACATGTTACTGACTGTCAAAAACAAAATTTATCCAATTTCATTTTGCAATACTTATTAATTAGCTAAATTTCATCATTTACCTTTCTATACCAGTAATTCCTCTTCCTCAAGGCCATTTGATATGATTCATGTTGACATATGGGGACCTTATAATACATCTTCATTATCTGGTAGTAAATTTTTCTTAACAATTGTTGATGATATGAGTAAATGTACATGGACATTTCTGATTCCACATAAACACAATTCCCTATTAACCCTTGTTGATTTCCTTTCCTTCATAAAAAACCAATTCAATATTACCCCAAAGGTTGTAAGAATCGACAATGGTAGTGAGTTTTTATCCCTTGAATGTCAATCTTTGTTCAAAAAGAAGGGTATTTTTCATCAAGAAAGTGTTGTATATACCCTACAACAAAATGAGATTATTGAACAAAAGCATGGACATATCCTAAACATAGATTGTGCTATCCATATTCATGCCAACTTGCTAAAGAAATTTTGGGGTGAACGCATACTTGCTGCCACCACTCTTATTAATCAAATACCTATGCAACGGCTAAGATGGAAATTTTCTTTTGAAATACTTTATAAAAAACCTCCAACATATTCCAATCTACGAGTATTTGGCTGTCTATGCTATGTTGGTATACCAAGTTATTAGAGAGAGAAATTTGATACTAGAGGGCAAAAATGCGTATTTTTTAGATTCCTCATTGCACAAAAGGCTTACAAAATGTATGATCTTGATAATCATCAACTTATTGTCAGTTGAGATGTTATTTTTTATGAGAACACCTTTCCATTCATATTAGAACATATTGCTCATGAATCTACTTCTCTTAATCATTCTTGTCGATTGTTCTCAAATGATAATGTCATCCATTCTGATTTTGATCATCCTAACCTTCTGCAAGCTATTATCCCACCATTTAATTCTTCCACTATTTCTGATTACTCTATTTCACATACTCCATAAACACATTCAGCACAACCTCTAGTACTCTTTAGGTCAGACAATCTCAAAAGGTCAACCAGAGAAAGACAACCTCCTTCTTAGCTTAAATATTTCATCCATACTATGCAAGTTTCTACATTGTCTAATCCTACATCAATAATATGTACTTCATCTAGTTTACTTACCAAAAGTTCTAAATATCCTTTGTTTCATCTTAACCATTTTCACTCTTATCTGAAGGACTACATTGCTTCATTAGCCAATGTTTTTACAGTTCAAGAACCACAAAATTATCATGAGACTAAACAAGATCCAAGATAGATTGATGCCATGAATAAAGAACTCCTTGCACTTGAAGCTAATCACACATGGGATCTTGTTCCATTGCTACACGATAAGAAGCCTATTGGTTCAAAGTGGGTATGTAAGATTAAATACAAATTTGATGGCTCAATTAAGAGGTTTAAGGAAAGGCTAGTTGCTAAAGGGTATAGTTAAGTTGAAGGGCTTGATTATACTCATACCTTTTCTCCAGTAACCAAGCTTACCATTGTTCAGTTGGTGTTAGCTCTTACATCCATTAATAACCGGTCCGTACATCAATTAGATGTTAATAATCCATTCCCACATGGTTTCATTGATGAAGAGATATATATATATATATATATATATAACCATCGAAGGGCTATCTAGTTGATAAACTGAACCATGTTTGCAAGTTGGTTCGTTCATTATATGGTTCGAAATAAGCATCATGATAATAGAACAAAAAATTTACTAAATTTACTTGTTCTTTAGGATTTACATAGTTTAGAGCTGATTATTCTTTATTTGTGAAAGATGACAGTTCTGCTTTTACAGGATTATTGGTTTATGTTGATGATGTACTTCTATTTGGCAATAATGTTGATTCGATTGCAGAAGTATAAAAATAGCTTGATCAAGGTTTCACTATTAAGGATTTAGGTGAAATTCGATTTTTTTTTTTTTTTTGGGGATTGAGATTTATAGAACAATAGCTGAATTCTTTCTCAACCAACGAAAGTTTTTACTAGGAATTTTGCAGGATGTAGGGCTCACTAGTGCTAAACCAACTCATGTGCCTTTTCCACCAAATGTTCATTTGAATAATATTGATGGTGAATTGTTAGCAGATCCTTCATTGTTTAGACATCTTGTTGGACGCCTTTTATATTTGATTATCATACGATCGGATATTTCCTTTTCTATTCAACAATTAAGCCATTTTGAGTCCTTTCTAAGAATGTCACATATACGTGTTGTAATCCATTTGCTGAAGTATTTAAAAGGGACAATGGACACTAAGCTATTCTATTCTTCGAATTCTTCTATATAATTGCTTAGATTTTTAAACATTGATTGGGGTTCAAGTCGTATTGATCGCAAGTCTCTCTTTGATTTTTGTATTTTCCTCGGTTCCTCTCTTGTATCATGGAAAACAAAGAAGCAACCTACTATGGCAACATCATCAATAGAAGTGAAGTATAAGAGTCTTACTTTCACCACCAAGGAACTTTTATGGTTTTCTTATTTGTTGAATGATTTGCATACACCTCTTCTTTAGTCGATTACTTTATACATTGATAGCAAATCAACATGTCATCTTGCAAATAATCCATGCTTCCACAATTGCACTAAACATATTGAGTTGGATGTTTATTTCATTCGTAACCACATTCAATCTGGTTTCTTAAAGCTTCATCATATTGTTTCTTCCCATCAACTTGCTGGTATAATGACTAAAGCTTTGCCAAAGTCTCAGCTTCATCCTTTGTTGTGTAAGTTGGCTTATCAACCGTGCTCAACATGTAGTGGGGGGTATTGGATAAGGGGTAGGGTTGTTGGATATATTGATATACTAAAGCAATAGAAATAATATTACGTAGTGTTACTCCTCTATTGCTACTATACATATAGGATTCTGTTGTTATACGTATAGGATATTAGTTTTTTTTTTTTTCTTTCACACACGTGTACATATTAATATAAATACTTTTTACATAACTAACTTAACAAAATCAATCATTTTTCTTCCTACAATACAACTTTGTTTGCAATCTCCATTTTTGCATTCTAATTGAGAATAAAAATCAACAAGATTTTGAGTTAAGCTAGAGCTCAGCACTATATCATTATGGCTTGACTTGTTTATAGTCAGACATACTAATCTACACCAAGTTCTTGTTTTCTCTTGATTTACATTGAATTCATGTTTCATGTATTTGTTATGTTACACTTTCATTTTTTTTTTTTATGAATTAAATTGTTATGTGAGATTAGATATGATTTGATTGAGTAATTTTATTACGACTTTTTCATATTCCATGCATTACTTATTGTAAATACTTTATTATTTGATTGTGGTTTAAGTATATTTTATCAGGCAATAACTTATTGATAAACTAAAATTTGAAAACATGAAAAGGAAGCAGAAGATTTGTATGAAGATTGGAATATGTTTAATTTAATTATGATACAAGCACATGCATATTATATTGAATATAAGATTCACGCATGAAGTGCAATTTAAATTAGTTATCTTGATATAAGGACATGCGGAGTAATTAAAATTTAATTAGGGTGCTTAGATTTGTGAGAGAAATCCATTTGTTAGCTAATAAATATGACTTAAGTGTCTTGGAAGGGAAACGAATGATGTAATATCATGAGCCTAACAGGAAAAGGATTTTTGTCAATTTAATAAAAAAATCAAATAATTTATCATAAAATATACTATATGTATACGTAAATGTTTTAAATGATAGCCTGGTTAACATTCTACATGTTTAGTTCATTGATCTTTTGTCCTGTGAATTATTAGTGTAGTTAACTTTTATTAGTTTATTCTTTTAAGCATAATTTGGTTGACTACTTGTACTGCTAGTACTTAGGATTCCGTCCATGTAGGAGTGATCTTTTTAATTATTTTTTTATTGCCTCAAGTGTGATCTAATATACTTGCTAATATTGATTATACTTTTACAGTAAACGATAATCACCTATTGGTATCTATACTTCCTAACTCAAAAATAATATCACATCATTTATGCATTATGAAGGTAGGTCCTTGAATGAAGTGTGCGAAAGGTATAAGAAAATCTTAAGGAGATGTCCTTATAATGGACTCACTATAAGGTTATGGGTATAAATGTTCTATAATGGCTTAGGAGCTTAACTATAGATAGTGGTAGATGTAGCATTTAGAGGCACACTGATAAGTAAGAATATAAAGAAAGCATATGAGCTGATTGAGCATATGGTATCAAACAATATAGCTTGTAGATAGACTGAGTAATAGAGCTACTGAAGTACATGAAGTAGGCGACATATCACATTTGTAAGCACAATTTGTAGCTTACTACATAAGTGAGCCAAATAAGCAAGCTTCTTATAGCCATGAGATTTAAACAAGCTTACTCCATTAGTAGTTTCATTAAATGAAACCATACCCTAATACTTAAACACTTATAATTTTGGTTATAGAAACCATCCAAACTTCTAACCTTGGTTATAGGAATCATCTAAACTTCTCTTGGTGAGAGAATAATACCACTTGTAGAACACCACTTGTATAACCTTCTTAACCATCTAAGGTGAAAAGCCGAGTGTAGAGAAACTCCTAATTAATTTTATCTAAAATGTTGATATGAAGTTTCAAAAGCTGGATGCTACTATTCACAATCTAGAGGTATAGATGCATCATGTAGCATAAATACTAAGTAACCATCTTAGGTTTTGCTACATAGGTTTACTTATAGTAACCTTATAGAAGTTAGTAGATAACTCTCTAGAGCAAAAAAAAAAAAAAAAAGTTAAAGGAGTTTACCCAAAAGGACCATGCCTAGACAAATAAGTAGATGACCCATTCATTGGTAATGGAAAAGGAAAGGGATAGGAAGAGAAGCAAAAGTAGAGCAGAAGACGGTAGATATAAAGCCTTATGTTCCACCAATCCCCTTCTTAAGAGATTAAATCAATAGAAGTAGTGATTTGAATTTTGAATTATATCTAATGTGGGATTTCTTTATCCCTTTCTCTTTAATTTTACTATAATCATTCATTTATTACTTTTTGTGTTCTTTTATTTCTTTATTCTTTTTTTAGGTCGTTAATTTTCAATAAAATTCAATAAAACCTAATCTAACCTAACCTAGGTTCTTAGTCTTACACTTTTACATTCTTTAAGGATCCTTAGGATGAATACATATACAAAATGAGTTGCGTAAATGCACTAAGACCATGTATTGCTTTAAGTTTCATATTCTTATTGTAAAATGAATTATATAAGCAATAATATAGTTCTAACATCTAAAATTAAGGTATAGAATATAAACGAATTGACTCCATCAACCAAAATAACCATTTTAAAACTATTAATTACGTAGCTTAGTTGGGAATATTTTATGAGCGAAAATAAATATTATTTCATTGAATTTATAGCTAGTTGAAAAACAAAAATTAAAGTCATACAACAACAGTTTTCACATAATGTATCCAACATAAAACAAACATATGGCAAAAGACAATCTAAAGGTAGGGATGACATTATAATAGAACTATCAAGGAGGCATGATGCCTCAATAAATTGTTTCTACGTGATGCACAACTTCATCTTCCACTTCCAATTTGAAATGCCACTTGATTCCTTATGCTATCATATGGCAAAGAGTTGCTTATAGTAGTCTCACCATTTTCAGTAGCTTCTTCAATAAGTATTCAGTCTCATCAAGGTTACTTTCTGCCCATGGATGCCTTTCCGATGCTTTGATCAATCCTTCTAGTTTTATTGAAACCTCTTTCATGGATGGTCTTTTCTCACCTCTCATTCGAAGACATCGAGTTGCTAGCTTTGCAACTTCTATGAATTCTTCAACATATTTAACATCGAAAATTCTTTTATCAATAATTTCAAGCAAATTTCCCTCTTTATATTTAGAAACAAAGTAAGAGGACAAGTTCCTTTGTTTTTCAGGTCTTGCAAAGGAAAGGGCCACCATTCCTGTCAGTAACTCAGTGAGGATAACCCCAAAACTATAAACATCACTCTTATCAGTCAATTCCATCTCACTTAAATATTCAGGATCCAAATACCCAAGTGTTCCTTGTACTAGCGTATTTTGTGTTTGGTCAATTGGGTTTAACCTAGAAGCTCCAAAATCAGAAACTTTGGCTGTAAAATTGTCATCTAAAAGTATATTAGCAGTCTTGATATCTCTATGAATAACTTGGGTAGTAGCATCACTATATAGATAAGAAAGTGCCCCGGCTGTTTCTGCAGCAATACGTAAGCGAGATCTCCAAGACATATAAGCATGATGACCAACATTGTGTATGTGATCAAACAGTGTTCCATTTGTAATGAATTCATAAACCAAAAGTGGAACTTCTGTCTCTAGGCAACATCCAATCAGTTTTACCACATTCTTATGATTAATTTGAGTGAGAACTACCACTTCATTTATGAATTCTTCGACTTGTGTTTGATCTACAGACTTAGACTTCTTTATGGCAATTATTTTGTTATTCAACTCTCCTTTGTAAACTGTTCCATGACCTCCTTGACCTAATATGGTACTCTCGTGGAAATTATTAGTTGCTTTTTTGAGATCTCCGTCAGTAAATATTGTTGTAATGTCTATTGAACCTTTGTGCTCAACAAGCAGTTTTTGTAACATGAGACCTCCATTTTGTTGAAAGAATTTTTCTCTTTGCATCACTATCTTTTTTTGTCTAAGTCCCCAATGCAACCATGAGCATATTAGAAGAAGAAAAGATATGCTTATACTTATACCTGTAACACAGTAGAACAAGAAAAAAAGACATGGTTATACTTATACCTAAAATCTAATGGAAGAAGAAATGATAATACTTGTGCTCACACATAGAGGAGCAAAGAGATGACAAATAATCTAACATTTTCGCTTTAATGTACAAACAATTATGATTTGTACATCATGAGTGACACATGCCAGTCTGAGTAATAAAGCCATTGAAACTAGTATGAATCACATATTCTCTTTTACTGTTAGTGTGATAAATGGCATAGACAATAGGTTAAAATGGATGCTATAATGTGTTAACGCATATGAAGGAGAAACAACATCAATGTTTTAGGATTTGCAAACTGGTGTTAGGAAATTTTGTGGAAAAGCGGAACATTCATTAGATGATTTTTCCACTACACTAGATTTTCATCTAATTAAGTAGATTATACACATCAGGAAGCTTTAATGCCTATTTATAGACTTTAATCGTCAGTGAAATCATTAGATTCTTGAAAACCCCATCCATTATGTTGATATCCTTCAACCATCTAGAAGTTTGTCTCAAAGTTTTACAATTTAAAGTCAAGATGCTTTTAAACATGTAAGCTTCCATTAGATTCCATAAAGTCAAATAACTCAAGACTCCTTACTGTACTTTTGAATAACTCCAGTACGTATTATAACATCTCCAAGTTGAGTCATGCTTGGTGCTACTATGGTAACCCTGTCTACTACTGAATTGATGCAATAATTTATTTCGATTTCCTTTATCTGTTATAGCCTCTTATAGAAGTAGCACTTGAATCGCAATGTTTCAACTACAATATATTATGTACTTCACCATTGCTACTACTGATTTATCATTAGACATTATCATATATGATATAAATAAATAAATATATATACATATATATATATATATATATATTGTTTTTCCTTTGAATTCACCAATGTCATATATTATTCTTCCAAGCCATATTGCTTGAATGGAAGTAGTTACTGCAACAATATTTGATTTCTAGTGAAAATTGTGGAATTGTCTCTTATTTCTTTGATGACAATGAAAATACTCATGATTCAAGATTAATGTATAGCCTGTGCCCGATAAACTCTATATATCATCTATAGTGATCTGACTAAATCACTATCTTTGCATTTGATTAGTAATGACAATCATGTACCATCTTTCTATAGCTTTTATGACCCTCTAAGTATCCAAGACATGGACGAAGAGTTAAATACAATATGTTAAAATTTAAGATCTATGTTCTTTAGATTATTAGAAAACTTTAAGAACCCCAATTATAAATTTAAGATTGCAACGAGCACATACCTAAGGCAATGTCTTTGATTGATGATTTCTTTCCACCATTAGAAGTAGATGTACAACCATCTCCATTGCCAGTTTCATTCTTCTTTCCATCCCCAACATATCCTTTCGGACACAAACAAAAGAAGCTTCCGTTTGTATTCATGCAAGTTGCACCTTCAACACAAGGGCTAGTGGTATTGCACTCATCGATATCTAAAACACCCAAGCGAAAAGAAGTTAAATGGTATTTCTGTTAAAATTTTTAATTGAGGGCTCTGTTGGAGAGTCTCGCGGATGGAAAGGTTGAAATTTCAATTATGACCCACGACACCTTAGCTAAACTTTCTTTTAAAAAGTTGATCCAGCAAGGTAAATATGCAAAAATAGCCACATATATAAATAAAAGCTATTACAAGAATGTAAGAATTGACCAACCAATGGTTTCCATGTCAGTTTTTGAATTTACATCTTCCAATTTTCTGGTATTTTACTTTTAGTTAGAGTGGACGGAATGGGATGGTTGTCTAGGTTAGGTACGGACCATAGGGTAGCTTTTTATTTTTCCATTCAATCTATTTTTCATTATTTATATTAATTTATTTTTTAGGGTAAAACAACTATATTGCAAACACTTAAACATCGACTTCATTTGTAGGAATAAATAGGAAGTGAAAATGAGACAAATATATTTGCGAGATACTCAAATTTGATTTGACATTTACTCGAATTCGACTTAGTTATAGTTGAGTGAAACTTGAGTTCGAGTTAATCAATTAACGTATTGAGTTGAGCTCCAACTTTATAATGTTTGACTCAACGAGCTCACAAGCTTAATTAACTTAAAGTAAAGTTTAAATGTTAATCGAGTTCAAGTTTATAATCTTTTTCTATGATTATTGAGTCAAAACGAGCTTCATTGGGTCGAGCTCAAATTAAGTTTAGTACTGCATTATCTTAACTTAACTCTTTTTCATTAAAACTAAAAAAATACATGATGTTGCCACGTAATACATTTCCAATCCATTGCATTGCAAATGAGAAAACTTAGTGTATTTTGCCTATTAATGGTTATATATACCATAACATAATCATTTCATAAATATTTAATTTGTATATGTATACATTTTTAATACTTAAAACTAGAAAGCTTAATGTAGTAGCATCCAACAATATAGACATAAACAAAGACATATAAGTAATACTAGCAGACAATACATCTGTGTTGTAGATTTTTAAATATAAAAATTGTTTATATAAAATTTACTAAAATTAAAGACAATGTATTAGTTTTGAGATTTTGATTAAAAAAAATTATGTAATGAAAAAAAAAAAAATAGTGTCTGACTCAATGAGCAACTAATATACCCTTTAACTATAAAAAGATGTCTAGCGTTAATAAATATAACTAGTAGATAGCACATCTATATTGCAGATTTCTAAATATAAAAATTGCTTATAAAAAATTTTCTCAAATTAAAAATTATAGATCAGTTTTAAGATTTTGATAAAAAAGAATATATAATGAAAAAAATATTAATATTGATATGAGATTTATTATACCAATAAAATAAATGATGAAAAAGAGCAATTAGAAAAAAGAAATATCGGACAAGTAAATCTATGTTATAGGAGTGACTATTTTTATGATATAAAACTTGCTTAGAAAAAGAGGAGAGAGAAATTAATCAAGGAAAAGAGAGGTAAATTAAACTTATTACATATGATTTGATGGTTGGTGACTTAAAATGTGTACATCTTTTGGCAAAAAAAAAAAAAAAAAGATAAAAAATATGCATATCAACTTGTTGTTTTAAACATTTAAATATTATCTAGAATTAAAAAGAAAACAAATTTGTCATAAAATACAATTTCAACTTTATTAAGCAATGTTTCAATGAATAGATGTATTATTATTAAAATATTATCTTCTAAGTACGAAAAGATAAATAAGAGAAACCAAATCATATTAACAATCATGCTTACGTGAGAAACATTATGACCCAATTAAGGTGTACATGATCTAAGCAGGATACAAAGAAATATGATAACAACACAAATTAATTATTTGAAGCATATAAAATGATATTATAAATCATTCAACCAATCTGTAAAATGCACTCGGAGACCAATTACACTCCATTTTTAGAAAACAAAAAGATATTATAGCTAAAAAAAAAATGTGTTTAATTTTTTAATAGTAGAAACTTTACCTTGATTTTTCTTTTCTTTTTTCTTTAATTTTTTTTCTTCTTTTTTTCCCCACTCTTTAGTCCCCTTTCTCTCTTTCCTCTTTTCTTTTGCTTTCATCAGATGGCCATCGAAAAAGATTCATTGGATACCATACTTGTTTTTACCTATACTATCTTTTAATATATAAAAAGAAGATATTTAGTTGGTAGAATGTTTCTTTCATGTATGAAACTCCACGAGTTAAGAATATCATGCATTTTCTAGTAAGCTCATTCCTCATTAACTATCTAAGAAATTAGCTCCACCTATCTTTAATATGAAAATACTAATTATAGCTTCTAAACAAGAAGATATGTTACTTTGAATGGATATATTTCTAAAAACACCTTATATCTTATTATGTATAAGATGTTTTTTGAAAATTGAACAAGTTTTAATGTCCCTCACAAATATAATATTAGAAAAATTGGTATAATTTTTAGGAAAAATCTAACACATCACAAACAGTTGGAAAGTATTTCTAAGATTAGATCTACTGAAACCTACCTATTTCTCCGCTTTCCTTATTTAAGGAATAAATCCCCTTAATTTACTTTTTCACAAGTTCCTTTAATTTACTCCTTATACTATTATATATAATCAATATAGATGATAAGGAGGAAGAAAAAAAAAAAGGCATAATGATTACATTTTCTTCCTTGTTACAAATAATCACCACTATCAAGAGCTATTACAACACATCATCGCCTCCTTAGCCAATAGTTATCTCTTCCACTAGTAATTGATTTTCTCACTTTCTCTCTCTAAGGGAGTATAGTGAGGTTACACACAACTAAACCAAAGTTGGGTTGCATAAAGGTGGTCATAGCACCACACAATAAGAAAAGTTTTCTTCCTCTATTTATATATAAGGTTGAAACGAAGTGCGAGACCTTATAATTCTAGTAATTAGGATCAAACACCTAACTTAGAAAAATGCAAGTCTTACACTTTTAGTGATTAGGTTTTAAATAACCAATTTATAGTGTTATTGCAAATTGTTTGATTAGGTCAAATTTTTGCAAGAAGGTCATAAATACTAAACAAAGTGATTCTATGATGCTAGATGGTAAAATTATATGAATCAAGTAATAATATAGCTATATTGCATATTTGTTATAAAATTATAGTTAATTTTGATTGGTAACACAAAAATCAATCCTAGAAATAAAAATATTTTAGTACAATATATATATATATAATGCTATAAAATAATATTTGGAAATTATATGTAATTAAATTTAGTTAATATATACGTGTATGTATAAATATGTCTATATATGACTATAAATAGTCAAACTACATCAAAATACTTAAGAAAATCATTAAAAGAAACCAGAAATCAATAAAGAATTTAAAATGACTAAATACCAGCTTTTGTACATGGAAAATTCATGGCAACATAGGATACAGGAAATCAATGGATTAAGCCACATTGCACATGCAAAATTATGTGAAACATAGAAGAAATCCACATGTCCCATCTTCCTTTTAAATCTCAAAGTACTTAGAAAAATCACTAATTAGTTCCATATGGGACCCTTTGGAACATATGTGAGAGAGAAAACCATTTGCTAAAGTTTTAGAAGCGTACATATAGAATTAAGAAAATTAGAAGTTTAGTGTATAGATCTAGGCTGAAAGAGTTTGTGGGTGTAGAGCATTGCTAGAAGCAAACATACCTTATCCCCTGAATAAGTAGCTAGCAAAAAGCTCTATTAACATACCTTTCTTTTTTAACGGTCGTTGGAGTGTAGTGTGCCACTAAATAATCAATTTCTTAGTTTTTCTCAAAATTTTATTAAAAATAGCAAATGACTCTCAAAAATAATGAAATTTGATTTTCCTATGTAATTTTTTGTGTAGAACTTAAAAATCAATCTAAATTTTTCAAATTTTAAGTGCACGTATGGCCTTCTTAATAAATCTTGTGCTTCTATTAAATTTCAATTGTATTTTCGAAATATCAAATGATAGAGTTTCAGTCTAAATTTGTGTATGTAAGATCCTCAAAGGGTGTACTTTTAAGCTATATAATTGGATTCTCAAAATTGTCAAGTTTGATCATTGAAAAAAATTTGATTTTTGGATAAAAAAATGTACTAATGGAGATTTCCTTAAGAAATCCTTAAGAACCTTCATGTGATCTTGCTTTAAATTTGAAAAATTGGTAGATTTTCGATGTATTTTATTGAATGGGAACTTTTTTATATTTGGAGAAAAATGTTTTACAAGCTAGTTGTTGGGATTTAAGGCAAAAATTACATGTTTTTCTACTAAAATATAAACATGTAAATGTTGAAATGAAGTTAAATAAATATGATTAGGTTGAAACTTTGCAAATCATATGAAATTTATTATTGCATTTGAGTTTAAGTTGTTAATCTTGATCTTCGATAGAGTTGTTATGGTGTTTATCAAGTATAAAAGAGTAATCTTATACATATATGCATGCATTTTACTTTGATAGTGAACATCAGTTGAAATAAAAGTTTGGTGGTGATGTGGAAATGTTGAGTATACACTTTTGTTGTCAAATTTAAGCGATGAACATTGGTGTAAGATGAAGTAATGGAGTGTAGGATAGAAGGATATGGTCAGAGTTAAGTTAAAGGGTTGTTTGGTATAGAAAACCTAGTTATAATGGGAATTAAATGGTGAGTTAAGTGGTTAGTCTGCATAAAACTCTAAAGGTTATCTTAAGTAAAAAATTGATTTAGAGGATACCTTGATCAAAAATCTTATATTGGTATAAAGTCATAACTTAGGTCAAAACGTACTATACATAAATCTTTGTTGACAATTGGCTTGGAAACTATATTTAACTTAAATGAAAATACATTTAATCTTTGAATTTGAACTCTTATCTCATATTTGGATGAAAATAAAGTTGATAACGTTGACTGTTTAAGGATAATTTAAGTGGAAGAGATGATAAGAAAAGCTAACAAGTAGTAACATCAAAGCAAGTGGAATCAATGCCTTACAGCATTTCAGAGTATTAATCCAATTACTTGGAGACTTTAGTATTCTTTATTAGTGGTTGTGATTTAGTCGTTTGTATGTGTATAGAGTATGAGCCTAAATATTGATCTACTGCTATAGGAGCTAAGTTCCATATTGTTTTTGTTTTATGATTATTGCTTGATTTGACTGTTTAAAATTGGTTAATCACCCAAAATCAAATTAACTTAAATTCAACATAACTTCTAACTTGACATGGATCACAATTTATTAAGGAAAATAACTAAGATTATCAAGCCAAACATAAATCCTTCAATGAAGATAGCTGAAATGGTTATTACCCTACTCTTATTCAAACTAAGTGATAAGAGAGAAGATCACTATAAAGTTAAGAATCATTGTTTAAAGGTAGTCTTAGGAGGAGGGTATTCTCGATTGTATAAGCTCCGGTTTGGCCTTAATTTGTAAGTGTGTATCTCATCAAACTCCTCAACTTAAATTAAAGTGGACATAATTTTTCTATTCTCATGATAGATTGGATGACATTATGTCGATGGTGTTTATTTGTGCATACATTACATTTAATTAACTTGGTTGATAACCGTACTTACTTTATACTAAATGTATACTTTATCTCCATTTCATATATTGAACAAGCTGACAATTGTTCCCCTTTAGGTTCTTTTGTAGGACCAATGTAGAAGGTAGAATTTCACCAAATTTTTAGTCTAATAGTGAATGGGGAGGGGAGCAAAGTGAGGCTAAAAAAGACTATTGGACAATTTTGTTGACTTTCATGACACTGGAAAAATTAACTGGGTCTCCTTAGGCAGCTTAATGGTTTTCGAGTGTTGGCCGATATATAATGATCAAGAACCTGTAGATTTAATAAACTATTTTTTGAAACTGTAACTTTTGGTGTAAATGAACTCTTGTAAATATTGTTAAGGCATAAAGGAATGTATTACAAGTATCTTTGAAAAGCATTTTAAAAAGTTATATCATAAGTTTTATATGTAATAAGTACTGAGCTAAATTCTTTAAAACGGTTAAGTTGAATGCGCCTTATATAGATCATGTTTACAATAGCAACTATGAAGCTAGGCCACCCACACTTCATGAAGAGATAGAGGTTAAAACTCAAAACTAATAATGATTAGTGAAGATTTACTACAATTTCTATTTTATAGTTATAGTAGCTATTTTATTTTTATTCATAGTAATAGTAGTGATTTTATTTTTATTAAGTAGTTATAGCTTGTATATTAGGATATTTTCTTAATTTTGCAACATGAAAAACCATCATAAAATATATATTGTTATTATAGTATATTTAAGGCACCTGCAGACTGAGTCATATGAGGCAACCAATGACCAAGTCGCACGATTTGAACAGAAAATGAGTTCTAATAGGAAACACTCAAGCGAGCAACAACCGTATCGTGAAGCAATCATTTAATTGCCAATCAATTTGTTGCCTCTAGCAACCCGCAACATGTACTTTGTCTTTTTATTTTGCTTTTAATTTATTTTGGGAACAGTTCCATATTTAACTTTTTATGTCTCATAATCAAGGTTTTTATAATTAAATGATATGAGCATTGTTTTTCTATTGAGATAAATTACTTTGCATTTCTCTATTCCCCATAATTATTGTAATAGTATGATAAAAAGGAGAAAGAAAAAAAAGCTATTGGCCATGTATGGGTAGAATTTTTATATTTCTTACCAAAAAAATATTCATCCCGTAACTTTTATATATATGCATATCAACATATGCACTCCATTCTATTACTAAAACCTCGAAACCAACATTAGAAATGGTATAAATCATAAGAATTTTTTAGTTTTAGTAATTATTTGGTGCTATGTATTCATACTTAATTAGAAAATTTTATAATATATTTGCAATTTGTGCTTTATGTGTTATCATGGGGTGATTTATTTTTAATGTGCCGTTAATATTGTTTTTATACATCTGTCCCAGCACTATTCCGAAATTAAATTATATCCCAATTAAAGACGAAACAAATACTTATTCTTGCAAACCAAAATACCACATAAATTTGGATAATGTAAACTAAACATATCCATCATTAGAAAAAGGAGGAGGAAAAAAAAAAAACCTAATCATATCCATCAAGCCATGTTGACATGAGCGTGTTTGCAGGAACTTTAAAGAGAACAAAAAGGGATCCGTCAGTTACAAATGTAATGCATGCCCCTCTTTTGTCGGATGTGCTATGTTCATATTGACAAGGAATTCTGGGACCCTAGAGTAAGACAGATAATATCCATTTTTAGGTTCTCTTTTTAATATACATACCAGCGGATGCCAAATCTATACCGTAGGTGCTGAAAATTGGTAAATGCTTGGGTAAGCAATTCACCGGTAAAATAAAGAAAATTTGATTCCTTATAAATAAAGAAACTATCCTTTGATTAAAAAAATAAAAGGGAAAAAACATAATTATATTAGTTTTGTATTTCCTTATAGTCATATTAGATTTTCACTTTGCTTAAAATTTTTAATATTTTTTCCTAGAACCGCATGATAATCATGTGTAGAATTGGATGGATATTTTCACATTTGAATATTCAAATATTTACATGACTTAATAGTGTTATCTATCTACTATATCAATTGTATTAAATATAACGTTATCTATCCACTATATCAATTATATTAAATGACACAAAGATATTAAAAGTAACAATAGAAATCATGAAAACTTTGGTAAAAGGGAGTTTAAAAAGTATATATCCACCTATTTTAAGAATAAATTTTGTTGTTTAAAAATTAAAAATCTTAGCTTCTATTTTAAAAGATATTGAGGTATTTTTCTTAATATTATATATATATGATTATGAATCCATAAATTAGAAAAATGAAACAAATAATTAAGTTTTTTCAAATCAACTTCAACATTGAATTCAAGTGAATAAAAAAGAGTAAGAGAAGAGAGAAAACTATGATAAAATCTTATACTAAAACGTATGGAGTAAAATAGGTAGGTAGATGATAACTATTTTCTTCTTTCTCTTTAAGTGGAAGTTTATGTCGAATGAAATACTATGTTCTACAATAGTTTCTTTTGCCTTAGAAAAGGAGCATGAGAAAGTACCTTGACAACCCTCGCTGCCGGAAAGGTATGGATTTCCTTTGTAACCCTCCCGACATTTACAGCGATATCCCGTACCATTTTCTGCTTCAAAACAAGTGGAGTTCTCTTTACACATGTAGGATGTCTTATTCTTCTCTGCTTCTTGGCAGGTTCCATCTCCAACAGACCAGTCTAGTACTGTTGGTACCATACGCTTGTCGAAATGTGAAAGATACTCCGTGGAAAAGATAAAAGAATCGTTTGCTACTACAAATGCATAGCTGCAGTTATTGAAGTCGAATACATCGCTGTGATCATTATAACTGGAAACCGCGATACGAAAACTATATGCTTTCTTAGGTATGGGGACCTGGCAGCAACCTATACCCGAACAAGAACTGTTGACCACACTCCTAAATTCAGTACATGTGGTCAAGCACCCCGTTTTATAATCATCCCCATAAGTGAAGTTTAAGGGCTTAGCGAAAACTGCATAGGTATCACAACCAATGGCAGTAAACATATTTTTGGTGTTGGAGATAGGGAACTCTCTAACTCGTAAGTACGGCTGATTGCCATCTGTTTTATCACCAGAAGCATTATAACAATCACGAGAGACGTAGGTGTGGATAAGAAGCTCATGATCCACCAGATAGATATAGGAAATTTGGATGTTTGTCTGGTTCGATCTCAAGTAGGGAATTGTGTGAGTGTCGTTCCTGTAGCAATCGACGGCATAACTTCCATTGAAGTAGCAGCCTGTTTCGTCCCCGTCTTGGAGTAGACCAAAGGGATAGGGAACGTCCACATCGGCACAACGACGTTGGCATGCTACTGCAACAACCTCCTCCATTGGAAAAATTACTATCAAAGAAAGAATTAGTATGAGATGGTGCATCATCTTCTTAATTATTTGCTTAAAGACTTATCCTTCGATTTTAATGTATGATCAAGGTTGTTTAGGAGTATGTTCTTATATATAACATGTTTGGGAGACCTTTCAACCTCCTTTTATTATGTACTAATAGGATTATTTTAATTTTAACAGAGTCAGCTGATAAAACTAAATCATTATTATCTTATATAATACTACAAAACGTGATAGTTTTTTTATCCACTCTCTCTCTCTCTCTCCATCTCTCTCTATAAATTTATATCTACAACATATATACATACATAAAAAATAATTTATTTATACTTATAGGTTTTATTGCATCTTAAACCATCCATCTATCTATCCATTTTTATCTCACATCAACCACTGTCCACTACGTGCTTTTATTCCACTTTAAACTTGGTCATATCAAAACTATTCCTTATTTCTATCAATAATCATATACATCAATATTTTAGTTAAAAGAAATTTGAATGTCTTGAAAGATTATAATTAATCAGCGGAAACCTCCTTTAGACATATAAACCCAAAAAAAAAATAAAAAAGAAAGAAGAAAAATCATATAAACCTCCTTTATTACCTGTACATCTTAATTAATATAGCACATTTTGGCCACACTAATAATTTTTTAATTCATTACTAATACATTTTTCCCAATAATAATGTGTTTCTTTTTATATCTATTACAGAAGATGCTTTTACATGAAAGATGATAATAGTGGAGCTTATAATTTTTGCAAGACTTAATATACAAAATAACATAACTCCTCATATATGCCGTAGTATGAACATAATTTTTCAAAAAAAAAAAAGGGGTAACTCTTTCAAAATGATATATAACTATATAGATAAAGAGTGAGACTATAAACGCAATTAAATGAAAAAAATATATAAGATAAGAGTATTCGTAGCACTTATAAGTCAATTTGTATTCAATATGCTAATTGTAATAATCTATTAAATGAATTTATTTGGATTAACAAGGATATATTTATAGTAATATCTAATTGAGACTTCAATCTTTATTTATTATATATATATTTCAATCCTCAATGTTTATAAATATTCATAAACAAGTTTTCCATTAGTTTTTTTGTTATTTTTCCTATTAGTAATTGTAAGCCCTAAAGATAAATCAAGTAACTATAAAATTGAATTTAGTACAAAAGTTTAAGGCGATCGGTTAAAGGATCCAATTAAATCTAAATTATAAACTAAGGTTAGAAATATTAGTAAAAGTGACTCTATAAGTTTGAATTTAAGAAACAAAGTAATAAACTAAGAGAATATAAAGTTTTCAAATTTTAAGTATTTTACTTGTTATTTATTAAAAGTACGTAAAATGCATTTCGATAACTAATAAATCATTAGAGATAAATTATATATATACTAAAAATCATAAAATGACCTAAATAATATTTAGAAGTGTTTACTTGTACCGCACATGTATTTATATGTAAGTAGAAATATACGAAATTACCTAAATTGCTCGAAATTAGCTAAAAATTTACTAAATAATTAAAGAAAAGTATAAAAAATTAAGGAAAAATTAGAAAAAAATCAAAGAAAGGGGGAAAGAACCATATTAAGTTGTGGTAGTAAGGGAAGTAAGAAACTAAAATTAACCAATAAAAAACAACCAATACAAAAGGCAACATGAAAGAGATATAGGCATTGTTTTATCCTAATTAATGTATAATAATTCCTACAAGGGTCTATAAATAATAAGAAAATTTACAGAGCTCATTTAGTTAGTTGGGAATTGGGAAAAATTGAGAGAACTGAAATTAAGAGAAAAAAATTAAGGTTTTAGAAATTTATCTCAAATCTGTACCGATATAGCAAGAAGGCCTAACTCACACACCACCACCACCCTACTCCAAACTTACTGCCTGGATCAGCCGATACACTTGAACCTATGTTGAAGGCCAAAAAGCCTAGGAACTAGGTGAGTCTCACATCTTCTCCATTTTTGTAAAATTCTTTAAAATTGTTTATTTTGCCCAAAAAATTATGAAATTTATTATTTTAAGGTTTTATTATATGTAAATTTAGGGAAAAGTAGTGATTATGTTTAATCACGTCTGTAAATCTAGGGTTTTTAAAAAATTAGACAAAATCAAACATGATTAAAATTAGAAATAAATAAGCTTAGGAGTGTAGTTTGGAGCTTAAATTTTTTCTGTAGAATACTTAAGTAATATAGAACAGTGCTAAGAAGCCATTTCTTAAAATTAATTTTTGAAATTTTTAAGTAAACTTTTAACCCTAAAATGATGAAAAAAATGGATAATTTTGGCTTAATTAGATGAATAAATAATTAATTAATTACTGATTTAGAAGGTAATTAGATGTTCAAGGATGTTAATCTTTGATGTGGAAACTTAATCCTAGTTTTTGGAGTATTAAGTGTAATTAATATGGGAATTATGTAGTAATTGTAGGAAATTAGGAATATATGAAATTGGAATTTTGATAAATATGAAAAAAAAATAGGTTAAATTAGATAATATAATAATAATATCAGTACAAAATAAATCTAAAACGAAAATTAATTTTAGGTAGTTGAATAAAAAATGTAAAATTTTCTCATATCGGAAGTAAATCCGATACTCCAATTAGGATTAAAGTGTACTAAATAGGTTAGAACACTAAATTAAAACTCAGTATGATATTAGAATACTCGAGCTTAATGTGATTAATTTCACATTAGGATTTGAGCATATTTAAGATTTCTCATAGTTAAAAACAATTTAGAACTCAAAATTGGAATCTAGTATAGAAACTGAACCTCGAGCTAATGTAGAGTGAATTATTATTAAATAATAGGTATATATGGAGAAGTGAGTTAAATTATAACTTAGGATATGTATTATCAAAGTATAAACACTAAAAAGATGTATTTGCATTATAAGATACCCGGAGACAAATCAATCTGCAATTTAATGATTGAGTGATTGTGAATTCTAGGTAAGTTGGGTTTATTACTTCATCGTATTTAGGATACTATTTTAGAGTACTTAGAGAATTAGGATTGTGTATGATTGTAATTGTAAGTAGTTTTATACATATGTTTGCCCATCTAATGTTGTGTTGGAATTTGTGTTGTGATTAATGATTGTAATGATTGGATCGGTGTGAATTTATCTAAATACCCTAAATTAAACCTAATCTTATTTGATCCTAAAACCCTAAATTGTCATATATTGCAACCTTTTAAGAGAACATTAAGATTCTCTAACCAAATACTGACACCTTCGAGAAAGAGAGTGCTTGATAGTAAATTGGTCTTTTCCTTATCTTTAGCTAAACCATGTGATAAGAGAGGAGGTCGTAATAAGAATGACGGTATTGGTTTGAAGGATAATCTTAGGAGAAGCAGTGTCTCCATTGCACAATCTTGAGTTTGGTTATGAACTGTTGTATAACATGAAAACTTTTCAACCCAAATTAAAGCAGGTGAAATTACTCTAATTTCGCAATGAACTAGACTATGTTGTGTGATAACACTTGTTTATTGCATTACATGAAAATAATCGCTTGATAATCTTGTTTATATTTGTATACATTCACGAGTCTCCGATTCAACTTACTGAGTTGTAGTTGTTTATACCCGTATAGATCTTTTTGTAGGTCTTGATCTCTGAATAATTCAAGTAATATGCCACCCTACAACTATTCAGATATTAGTTCTTTTGAAGTTTGGGGTGTGAGGATCAATTCACCTAGTAGTTAATGTATATCTAAAGTCTTCTTAGTAGCTTAAAATTGAAAAATTGATAGTTGATATGTAAATTAGTTGACTATTATGATATGATATAGAATCACCTGGGAATTTTATAGTAATGTACATGTAATTATATATACATGTTGACTCGAAACTATAATATTTACTACAACTTTAGTTGAATTTTAATTGAACTGTTTACTTCAAAGTGAAAAGTCATCGACGTTTTGTGTAAATTATGTCTATAATAGGCACTGTGAGGCCGGTTACTATTATAGGATGGTTTATACAATGGGACTATTGCGACTCTGCGATTTCGGGACGTAACAGTAGTAACATGTAATACTATCTTATTGATTCACATAACTTTTGAATAAATAATATAATAGGATATTTTAAAAAGTAAATGCGTTAATAAAAAATTTTAAAAAAATTGTAACCTTTTAACTTTTGAAATTTTTATTTTTTGATAATTCAATTTATTAATGTTATATTATCCATATAAATTAATATGTGTATATATATATATATCTAGTTGATAGGTAATTTAGTTAAGGGACCTAAGCCTATGCTAACTTACTTAAAGACTGGATCGAGCTATTTTGACCTAGCATGACTTACTTAGTTGACTTGAACCATACTTAAGTATAAGCTTCTTACCATGATTGACTTAACTTATTGAAGTCATGTACATATCACTAATAAGAGCTTGAACTAACTTAGAAGAGGTCTAAACAACTTAGAGCAAGTTGGAATAAAAACCCTGGTAACCTAAACCTTAAAGCCCAAGTTGATTAAGCTCGACTAAATACTCAAATATTTAAATTATAACAAGGGGCACAAACAATTCCGTAGTTATTATACTAAGTAACTGTTATTGCCCTCACTTCTACAAATTTATTATGTGATCTAGATGGTATAACTGCGATGTAGAGATATTAATCCTAGTCTTTTATGAATAGAGGCTAAGGCATATGGTAAATGCTATTTGATACTTGTTGTGCCTAACTTTCATATTCTCATACACTTTCCCTTTCACAACAACCTACTTGATTTAAGTATTGGAGTGATAATATCAAACAGTCCTAGCAACCCTTTTACCTCATTGCTCTCCATTTTGCAAGTCTTAAGCCTATTAGGGAGGTCAAGGAATAGCATTTTGGTACCGTTTGATAGTGAACTTCACCTACATAGCAGGAAAGTCAGATAATTCCAAATACTAAAATCTTTGCAATATACGACCAGTTCATCTCAATTTTCATTTTCTTTTCTTGTTACAAAAAAACTTACCAAGTTGATGTTGTTGTTAGACGAGTCCTTGGACAATTTTTCAGCTTTTTGGTTCTATTCGACTTGAAAGATGTTGTAGATTTACAATTTCTATTTAACATTGTAGATGTTTAAATTTGATTCATGAGCTTTAAACTATAAACTTGGATTTGACTCTTTGAATTAAAATGATAGTGCCTAGTGATTAAGTCCATTGATTTTCAAGATAATCAAGAGAGATTTTGTATTATGGACGAAAACATGGGATTGTTGGATTAGCATCCACTCACAACCCTTCTCAAGAAGGGACACATCATTAATTCAAATTTTTTTTTTTAATCCAACGATCCCATGTTTTCGTCCATAATACAAAATCTCTCTTGACTATCTTGAAAATCAATGGACTTAATCACTAGGCACTATCATTTTAATTCAAAGAGTCAAATCCAAGTTTATAGTTTAAAGCTCATGAATCAAATTTAAACATCTACAATGTTAAATAGAAATTGTAAATCTACAACATCTTTCAAGTCGAATAGAACCAAAAAGCTGAAAAATTGTCCAAGGACTCGTCTAACAACAACATCAACTTGGTAAGTTTTTTTGTAACAAGAAAAGAAAATGAAAATTGAGATGAACTGGTCGTATATTGCAAAGATTTTAGTATTTGGAATTATCTGACTTTCCTGCTATGTAGGTGAAGTTCACTATCAAACGGTACCAAAATGCTATTCCTTGATCTCCCTAATAGGCTTAAGACTTGCAAAATGGAGAGCAATGAGGTAAAAGGGTTGCTAGGACTGTTTGATATTATCACTCCAATACTTAAATCAAGTAGGTTGTTGTGAAAGGGAAAGTGTATGAGAATATGAAAGTTAGGCACAACAAGTATCAAATAGCATTTACCATATGCCTTAGCCTCTATTCATAAAAGACTAGGATTAATATCTCTACATCGCAGTTATACCATCTAGATCACATAATAAATTTGTAGAAGTGAGGGCAATAACAGTTACTTAGTATAATAACTACGGAATTGTTTGTGCCCCTTGTTATAATTTAAATATTTGAGTATTTAGTCGAGCTTAATCAACTTGGGCTTTAAGGTTTAGGTTACCAGGGTTTTTATTCCAACTTGCTCTAAGTTGTTTAGACCTCTTCTAAGTTAGTTCAAGCTCTTATTAGTGATATGTACATGACTTCAATAAGTTAAGTCAATCATGGTAAGAAGCTTATACTTAAGTATGGTTCAAGTCAACTAAGTAAGTCATGCTAGGTCAAAATAGCTCGATCCAGTCTTTAAGTAAGTTAGCATAGGCTTAGGTCCCTTAACTAAATTACCTATCAACTAGATATATATATATATACACATATTAATTTATATGGATAATATAACATTAATAAATTGAATTATCAAAAAATAAAAATTTCAAAAGTTAAAAGGTTACAATTTTTTTAAAATTTTTTATTAACGCATTTACTTTTTAAAATATCCTATTATATTATTTATTCAAAAGTTATGTGAATCAATAAGATAGTATTACATGTTACTACTGTTACGTCCCGAAATCGCAGAGTCGCAATAGTCCCATTGTATAAACCATCCTATAATAGTAACCGGCCTCACAGTGCCTATTATAGACATAATTTACACAAAACGTCGATGACTTTTCACTTTGAAGTAAACAGTTCAATTAAAATTCAACTAAAGTTGTAGTAAATATTATAGTTTCGAGTCAACATGTATATATAATTACATGTACATTACTATAAAATTCCCAGGTGATTCTATATCATATCATAATAGTCAACTAATTTACATATCAACTATCAATCTTTTAATTTTAAGCTACTAAGGAGACTTTAGATATACATTAACTACTAGGTGAATTGATCCTCACACCCCAAACTTCAATTGAAATTCCTAGTGATCTTCTTGAGGCATTTAAAAAAAATTTGAATTAATTGATATGTTTGGGTTGGATTATCGAATCCAACTGTATCCACCCCTAAATATCACAACATGGTGTTTGACCACTCTACTAATTTCAATTGAAGTTTGCTCAATAAGAACATTAAGGAATGTAGTTTTCCTCCTCCTATATAGAATCGAGCATCCAAAAAATGGAAATGGGTGAGTGCTATGTACAAATTTTGCAAGATGAAGAATCCTTGAAATTTGTGTTGATGGAGGCAAAGGCAAGACTTCAAAACAATCCTTAGTCGGACTTACCCTTCCGTGGACACATGCCCTTTTGCACGTAGAAGCTCCATTAATTTATTCATATCTATATAAAGCATTAGAGAAGATGTGCGAAGAATATGAGCTATTGATGATCTTGAATTTGTGAAACGGCCAATCAAAGCAAATTTGAGAGGAAAGTACGATTTTTTCCATTTCAGCATTATTCAAAAAAACAAACCCGGTTCCCACCCGAAAATTGTAACCCTTCTCGGCTTTTCCCCTCTAGGATTGGATTAATATGGACGAAGAGGAAGAACCCAAAATTGGAGTAAAGGACCTTTTAAAATTTTTAGGAGACTGGACTTTGGCCAAAACATTTAAGTCCCAACCCATCCGAAAGGTGCGCCATGATGCCACAGGAAGATTAAATAGACAGCCTAGCAAAGTGAAAAATCCTGTGGGATCAGATGAACAGGCCTCAACATATTAAGAATTCGAAATTTAAAAGCGACTGGAAAATATATATATATATATATATATATCCTTTATTTAAACAATTAAGTTTGGTTTTTCCAAGGTTTAATTTTTCGCTCTGGACCAACAGTAAATCTTTTGTATGGTTTAGTTTGGAATTCTTATCTGAACCAATTCATAAAACTAACTAAATTTTTGGTACAGCTTTATTGCATCGATATGAATCACGGGACTTAACAGTTAACCTATACCTTACAGCATGATAGTTTGATCAGTTTATTTTCTCCACTAAATATTTCTTCTAAATTCAGGAAAACAATTACTGGCCATCGTCACGCTAGTCGATAGAATATAATTGAGTTAATTCTTAACAGTAGAAATTTGATTTTATATAGATACTATAGGCCAGTAATATTTTGGTCATAGATCGCCGAATAGAAAAGCGTAATATTATTATAAAATTGGTTTAACAAGAACTGACAAAGAATATAACCTTTTAACTGGTGTGATGATTTGGTTTGTGACTAGAAAAATGATTTGAGGCAGACTTTCTGTGATACAGGGCATTGACATAGTGGCATTGATCCACGTTTTGCCTGCTAATAAGGCATTAGTGAAGCGAGAAGAAAGTTCATCATAAAAATAAAGGATTTCACCATGCAAGTGGGAGGAAAAATTTCTGTACACATCATGGCTTATGCATTTAAATCTATCATCTTTTACAGGGGCGCTAGAATAAGTTTATATAAACCGGTTCCAAGGAAGACTTTCTTAATAATAACCACAGAAGTCGTAAGCGGTGGGCTGTTTCGTGAGCGCGAGTTACTATTTGGTTGTCAAAAATTGATTTTTCATACAAACCATACACCAGTTATATTTTGGTCTATAGTCGTCGTTTAAAAAACTAATATTATTATCAAATTGGTCCTAACAACTGTTCAGGGCAAAACTTTCTTCAAATAAATATCATAATACTTCACATAGACGTGTGAAAAAAGGGGGGAAAAAAAGTCAATCATCAAATCCATGAAGTAAGAGATTGCTTATGGGAGATAAAGAAATAACACTGCCTCAACATTGTAGCAGGGTCTTCTCTTAAATGGTTTAAAGTCGTCGCAAAGTACAAGATTGTCGATACTTTAGCACGTTTCATACTGGGCAGATGACACGTCAATTGCTAATATTATAAAACCCCATGGAAATTCCATAGGGCACAACACAATCAGTCGGTGACTCAGTGCACAAATTGTACAAATAATACACAAATGGGTCTACAGCCTTGAGGATAAATAAACTTTTTTTTTTGTCAATTTTAAAAGAGATGAAATCGGTAGAAATCAAAAGAAAAGTAAAGGAATGAAAATTGTTGATAAGACCTTTTAAACATGAGTCTTTTAAGTCTATACCTACTTAATAGGTTTATGGTTGAAGCCGTGTCTCTGCAGATTCGATCTTTCCATCTTTATAGCTGCCCTTGGCTAAAGCCCAATATATAGCCTACCTAATTACTACAATCACCAATAGTTGGAAGATTATGGATAAGGCTAAACAACCAAATCAACAACCGTCTCTTACATTTGCGGATCATGTCGGACCCTATAACTCTATTACCTAATACTTATAGATGCGATTTCTACCTACTAACTCCTCTTCAACAGTCGGCTCCACGCCTCTATAAATATAGGACTTTCACCCAACAATAAACTGATTACTATTTCGCATACTAGAGCTTACCTTTTACATTCGAGTACTCTTATTCTCATTATATACTAATATAATTTAAATATTGAAGTAGTTACGCTCGACAATACCCTAGCAGCTCTTTGTCTTGCAATCTCATACAGTTTCATAAAGCCCAATCACTAAATCTCTAATAGCCAATATCCATTAACAAAAAAAATGAAAAGAAAAGAAATGTTAACATTATTTTGTGTTTAGACATTTATGATGGAAACGAGAAGAAATAAGTGATTTCTAATAGACTATATTACACTTTTATTTAGCAAACATGCAAAGTAGGGGTATTTTTATAACTTTAATTCATTTTTACCTGTGTTCATCACTTTCTCGTCAAAATTAAAGAGAAACATAGTGGTTTTAAAAGTGAAAATATTTCCACTTTTTTCTGTTCATTTTCTTAAATTTCTACTTGCATTTTAAATTACCTAATATCAACTTTTCACTCTTTTTCATGAATTTCATTTCATTTTTACCAATCCAAACTCTATGTAAATTTAGTTATACTTAATATAAATCTCATTAATTGAATACCTTGACTTATCTCAATGATTAAAAGATGGAAACCTAAGTTTACTATCATTCATTAACAATATGGGGGCATGCATTTAAAGCAAAATTTGAAAACTTCTTATTGGCTTAATTGCTGGGAAAATATTATAACAATATGCATATACAACTGGCTTGCATGTAAAAACATATTGTTGGATTGGTCCAATTTTCTTTTTTCTTTTTTTGGTTCCCTAAAGAAGATAAACTTTATTTAATCAAATCTACCCGAAAGATGAGAAGACCGATCAATAATAAATAATAGATACAACAAATGGGATGAGGACTTATTGACCTAATAACTACAACTCATCCTAACTTTACCTTTAATAACAATCTAATCAGTGCATGCAAGGAACTTATATTAAATATTACCTAAAATATTGAGTAGCAATTTGTCTCCTTAACTCATGATTTGCTATTCGATAGCTCATTTATTTTCTTTTCCATGAATACCCTATCCCTGTAGGTTTTGTTGAGCATATATTGATTGTTAAAAGTGACAAAGTATTAAGATATTAAGGATATATTAGACAATTTATATTTTATTTCTATCTTATTATTAGCAATTATTGTGTTAACTAAACAAAGTAATAGATATGTAATAACTATTACCATATATATTTAGATCCTATTGAATTACAACTCAATCCCCTTTTATTTCATTTAATGAAGTGAATGGATAGTTAGTGTTTACTATTTTCATATAGCCAACAACACTAGACCATCAACGACAAATTATTTCAATTAAGCAATAGCAATTCTACAGAGTGAGGAAAAAGAACTATTGCTTACATATGCCAATAAGTTACTAAATGTGCATAGACAACGAGCTTGTCTGAACCTAATTGATGTCATGATATTCTTGATTATAGATTATGAATATGCATTTGGTATCATAATTGCTAAGCGTCTAAGAACTTCTTTTGTTCCCTAAAAGTTAAATGAATAATGAACATGATGGAACAATTCAAATCAAACATGCATTGCATTTTCTAAAAATCACATTTAGTGGCATAGCCACACTTGATAGGATATTGGAGGATGGAATCCTTTGCCAGACCTAGGTTCAAACCAAACGACTTAAGAGATTGTGATGGAGTTAGGGACTGAGTTCAAATTGGTTTCATAGTCAGGTAAGGTCTTTAGAACATTAAGGATAGTGGTTAGACCAACATATGTTATGGTACAAATTGTTACATTAATTTGTTGTAATATTTGAATAGCCCCTCCAACCTAAGTGTTGACTTTTATTGCTTCATGCTAGGCTTGAAAACAATATCCAGACGTTCGTGTGGTATGATTGATCCTATGTAATGTCTACTATGAGTTTTCTTTTACTTATTGAGGAGTCGGTGTGGTCATACTGCTATAGTTTTTGGTTTAAACTGCTATCCACGAGTGTTAAGGATTCATGTGTTATCAATGTTTTTCACATTTTGTTCACTAAGCTAAGATAAACTATGAGTGCAATTATAGTACTTTCCCTATGGTTCTAGGTAGTGGTACAATGACGTATACCAAAGTATACTGCAACACCTATGTAAAAGGAAGAAAACTACTACTTGTTCAGCCATACGGTAGTGACTTTTATACATAATAGATAGAGGCCACATTTTCTATTTTGATGTACTCCCTCTTTCAAATATAGGTAAGCCATAAGCTTGACCACCTATTAAGTATCCTAGACACTTGTACCTTTTAAGTTAGTTGTGTATGCATATATATACATATAAATGATCTTGTACTACTATTGATTACTTTACTTTAGTGCAATATAGTCTTTTTTTTTTTTGTAGAAACAAATGATTTCATTCATTAAATAGAAGGCTTTGGATTGTGTTTCCTATTAGGATTGTCTCTACCTCTTCGTTGCCTTCTCATCACCTAATCATCCCATTAGTACCATTCCATGTCGTTCCTCTCAAGCTATGTATAGCATGATTATCTCCTATCATATTATAGATATTAGTTTTTGGTTTAATTATATATATAATGATAGAAATCATGGTGTTAATTGATTTGCTTTATTCAATCATCTACCAGAGATTCCATGGCGACAATGGCATATATATTCTTTTGAAGACTTGTTAATGGCTTTTCATTATTTTATTTTATTTTTATGAGACAAGGCAAAGTCTATAACAAGTGTATTGGAATTGAAGCTCCTGTATCATCCGTACGTTGCTATGAAACATATCTAAAGGACCACATGAGTCCAAAATTTATGTTGTTTAATGGAAAGAAAGGCAGTGCTAAGGATTGCTGTCACGCCCTGAAGCGGCAGAGTTGTAACAGCCCCGCTGTATAAACCATCCTAAGATAGAAGTTGGCCTTACAACCGCTATCTTAGACCTGATCTACACAAGGCGTCCACGACTAACTCGCTTTGAAGTAAACAGTTTGTAATTTAAATAAAGTATTTACCTAAGAAAATGAGAAAATCTATATATATATACTATAATTCAGTTATTACATCATTCAAAAATGAATAAAATAATTCTAAGATAAAAACTTAGACCTTAAGAATATATGTTTGTTCTTCAAATATTTTTTTCTCACTCCTCAGGATCCAGCAGTTGTTAGCTCCAGAGTAGTTGTTTGCCGCTTCTTAACCAGCACCTGCACGACGTCTATAGGGATGTGAGCAACCACAGCTCAGTAAGATAGGACGGAGGACTTAAAACTATACCAGAAACACAACAAGGTTCTCAATCACTTATTAGATGCAATGTATGTGCAAGCAAATGCCATCGCACGATGTTGTCCGACCCATCGTGAGATTAGAGAAATTACGCCCGCTCTAATCCGGATTGAAGAGTTGCCGTTAATGCAACAGCTTATGATCAAACCCAAGCTTGTGTAATGTAGACCTTGCTCCTCCTACGACTACCTTCGAACCACTGTCTTCACCCTTGCCGCGACCTCCTCTGTTGTCACTTAGTTCGATTGAGGATGAAGAAGGGACCATTTTGCAATCCTGCGCTATCCCTTTCGAAGGGGTCGGTATTTGGCTGGAGATTCCTAAGTTCCCCTAACGGGTTGCCATGCATGTCCGATTATGATTACTAATCGGAGATTTGATTAAGTCCAGTTTAGGGTGATCAATCCTTTCATACAATTTATACAATATATGCCAGAATAACAAACATAATCATATCATCACCCATAATCAAGCACATGCACACATTCAACTATTTAACAAGTACAACCAAGCATAATCTTAAGTCTCCAAAATACAGCATCGTATTAATCCCAACTTACCTTGACTCCTCGCTCACTCACTCGAGGTCCGATTTGCTCAGGCCATCGCCGATCATCCCTATAACACGAACGTGGTTTTAGCTTTTCATATAAATATTATAAGTTCATTTTATCCTATAACGCTTATTGTTAGGTTTTGTTTAAGGTTTAATATGCCTAATTATCTAGGTATTAACTCTTTTACATTATTCTAGGTTTGGGGTTAAGTTCAAGTTCGGTTTTTGCATCGATTTCTAAATTAGTTTTTTAGTTCGATTTCTAGGTACTGTTTTGTACCCGGGCCCTAGAAATTTGTTTCAACTCATAATGTGAAACTAACCACATTATTTCCAGATATCCTAAATACGATCACTATCCCTAGTTAGCATTTTATTCCATCCGGTATACTTAAATCCGTATTAGTGTACCAAATGTACTCATGTTGTGAGAAATTTTTACATTTTTCATATAATTACCTAAAATTGAATTTTTTTTTCAGATTTGTTATGTTCTGATTTTCATTATTTTATTATCTAATAAAACCTAATTTTTCCATATTTATTAATTTTCAACTCTACATATTCCTAATTTTCTACATTTACCACATAACACCTTCATTACTTACACTTAACACTCCATAAACTAGGATTAGGTTTCCACATCAGAGATTAACATCCCTAAACATCTAATTACTATCTAAATCAGTAATTAATATCCTAATCACCTAATTAACTCTAAATTACCCAATTTTTCCATCATTTTAGAGCTAAAAATTAATTTTAAAAAAAATGGCTTCACAGCACTATTCTATATCACATGAGCATCCTACAAAAAAAAATTGAGCTCCAAACTACACTCCTAAGGTCATTTATTTCTAAACCGAAATGTGCTCGGTTTTGCATGATTTCTTAAGGACCCTATATTACGGGACATGTTTTCATCAAAATAATATTTTTCCTACAAACTACATACAAAAATATTCCAGAATAACAAAATTCATAATTTTATAATAATATTTACTATTTTTACAAAATTATACAAGAATCGGGCTGGAAATTGGACTCACCGATTTGGGTGGCTCTGGCCACCGTGGGCCGCCGTGGCCTTGTTGGTCGGCCTAGGAACTGCCACCACCGTGTGGTGGTGGTGGCCGTCCACTTCCAGCTGCTTGTCTGGTGGGGGTTCCCTTTAAAAGCCCTAACTGCATAGTTTTTCTTATTTTTTTTCTAACTCACATTTTTCTCTCAATTTTTGCCTCTCCCAAATTTTCTCTAATTTGTAACTGTCCAAATGAGTTTTGTAAATTTTTTCCCTATTTATAGACATTTGCTATAATTAATATGCATTAATTTGACAAGATTTTGCCCATTTTCCTTGATTTTTGGCTTTTATGTTGTCCAAATTTTATTGGTTGATTTTTCTTTTGCTTATCCTGACATGCCACGACTTGATCTTAATTCATCTTATCCTCTTCTGATATTTTATGATTTTTTCATAATTAATTTATAATTTTCTTTAATTATTTACTTAGTTTTTGGTCAATTTAGGTAATTTCGTGTATTTTTATCTACGCGTAAATACATGTAGGGTACATGTGAACATTTCTAATTATTATTTTGGTCATTGTAAATTTTTTAGTATACATATAATCTCTCTCTAGTAATTTATTAGTTATTAGATTACACTTTTTGCCTTTTTAGTAATTAGCAATTATTATGCTTAAAATTTGAAAATTTTATAGTATCTTATTTTATTACTTATTTTCTTAAATTCAAGTTTACGGGGTCATTTTTACTAATATTTCTCTTAATAGTTTATAATTTAGGGTTTGATCGGATTCCTTAACCGATCGTCCAAAACCTTATGTTTTAAATTCAATCCTATAGTCAATTGGTTTAACTTTGGAGCTTACAAGTGCTTGTTGAAATTTGTTGAAACTTTAGAAGTGTATGGATAAGATGACAATTTGAAGTTAAAGGAATTTTTTAAATCTCTTGCAAAGAAAGCTTACACTTAGTATGTTAATCTCCCCCTAAGATCAATCAATTCATAAGGTGGAATATGTAGAATGTTTTTGGAAAAGTTTTTCTCTACTGAAAAAAAGGTTACTTTAAGTGACAAGGCAAGGATTTGTCAAAAACCTAAGGAGGATCTCATAGACTATATTGAGCACTTTAGAGAACATTCTTTAGATATACAAACCATCTGTGATGGGAGAGAGTTGGTTAAAATTTGTATTCAATTAATATTTCCTGAGTACGGATTTATCTTGAAAATTTTTTGTTGGTTTCCTTTGTAGCGTTAATTGAAAACGTTTAAAAGACCAATAACTCGGTGGTGTGACAAAGAAATGAAATTGCAAGATTTAACAAGCGCATTCCTACAGTAAATTTAACTTGAGAGGAGAATCCTAAAGGAGCAAAGAAATATAAAAGTGAGAAGCTTGTAAACATCAAACTATCTTTTATATTCCCATGCTTAATGGGAAAAGTACATGCACCATTCGACCAATGGCTATAAGATGGAAAAATTACTCCCTAGAGTTGAATGCTTTCTAATGGATGAGGAAAAAAATGACCCTAAGTTTGCAGGTTTCATAGGAATGTAGGCCACCCTATACATTAAAGAAAATATTTAATGAACGTATCTAGAGTGGAGAGTTGATTATTGAAGACAATGATGTTAGGAATAATCTACTTCAAGCTCACAACACTTGACATGGTATTGTGAATGTCATCACTCATAACCTCACAAAAATGGAAAGTATGGACATGCAACTAGTTAAGGCACACGAAGTTAAGCATGGAGGATTTGAGGTCAAGACAAATAGAGATGACAGCGTTGTCCTTACTTTGTTAAAAATTGCTAATGTTAGGAATTTCTTTGATCTCATTGACTTTGATAAGGATACTCAGTTTGAGGAAGCGACCATACTCATGAGGATTGCACAAAGTCAATACAAGCAACATACTATAGGATATCCTGTAAAGAGAATGGTTTTGATGAATAAAAGTACAATTACGTTTACTAATACCGACATATGTATAAGGAATCTTAATCACAATCGCCCTTTGTATGTGGAAAACATACTCAATGGTTATCTTATCAAGAAGACTTTCGTTGACAATGAAACCTCACTCAATGTTATGCCAATATTCACTTTCAAGGCTGCAAAGATAGATTTCCAACACTTAGTAAAGCAACCCATCATGTTGAACAGCTTCCATGAGTCCTCTATAAAGACAATAACGTGTGTTAAAGTAGACTTCAATGTTGGAACTATTCACAGCCTCACATGGTTTTGTGTGATCGATGTACCTATATCCTACCATCTCCTCATAGGAAGGACATGGCTACATGATATTGTCGACATGACATCAATACATGAAGGGTCATTAGAATAAAGAGAATGTCTTTATTCCTGCAAAGAAGGACCTATTTATATACATTGAACTACACTTTGATGAAGCAACCTCCTTCAATGAACATAAAAAGGCAACATTGTAAAATGTAAAAGAACCTCTTAACTTATCACTAACTATAGGGGATGAAGCTCACGCTTGAGTATCTAAGAAGAGAAGGATGTACGGTTGTCTTGAAGGTGCAAAGAAACATAAGTGAACAAATAATATTATGGAAACAAAAGATACTTCATAAAAAGAGGCATGAAAACTACTAAGAGTAGAAGATGACCTTACTAGTTTTCTCTCTTCTCTTTTCTTGTTATATGTAAATGAAGTAATAGTTTCTTCTTATTAATGAAAGAAGTTTCTTTCTCCGTTACTAATATTATTATCTTTAAAAACATGATTGTGTCTAGTTGTATCACTTTATTGCCATTGTCGCTACTAAGTAACAAACACATCTCCTAAGTGTGCAAGGCTAATCCCATAAAATAATTTACATCTCATTAGGGAGCATTTAGACCGTCTTGATTGTTTAAGAGAAAATTGATAGTGAACATGATATCTAAGCTATACATTATTGTCGCCTAGTAAAGAGCTTTGACTCTCAAGTGCATGATGATAAACTTAGCTTATATGTATGGCCTAGTAAGAGCATTGCCTCCTCGAGTGCAAACAAGCTATGATAATCTTGCATATCTATTATACTATCTAGTTGATTTGAATATGATGTGCCTAGGAGCTTAATTAATTGCTGGGACTTACTATAAGAGATAGTAAATGTGGGTCTTTTGAAGTATTAATGGATAGGTCGGCAAACATATTAGCTTCCATAAAGCTACTCGCCGGATATGACACACTAATGAACACAATAAAACTTAGTACTTTACCTGATAAGACACACAAGCTAATACTAAGGTCTATTGACCACTAATATTGAGTTACTCAGTAAGATTATATAAGAGTATAGTAGAAATGTATTCGAAGAAGAGTATCTCATAAGAATAAGAATATTCATTAATTCTCAAGTGTATATCCCCTTTACGGCTATAATAAAAAGACTATTTATAGTAAGTCATTTGGGAAAACAATACAATAAAGGAAAATTACATAAAAGACAATATAAGAAAGAGGTTCTTAGTATGCTCAAAAAAGGGTAAATGCGATAAAGGATAAGAAGGAATATAGTACAAGTGTCAGAAAACTAAGAAATAAGTAGTAGCTTATTAATGGGTTCATGTACTGAGATCTTAGGGTGCTATAGTCGAGTTGAGTTGATGTTGGGGCTACAATTAATGAGCTGTGTTGCAAGCTACAAAAGTGACTAAATGTGGTTACAATTTAATAGGATGGAAGAGTGGAGCTCGACATATGGGGACCTCGAACTCAGCACTCTGCAAGTCAACCTTAGCACTTGGTAAGTTAACAATTAGGCAATAAGTTGAGTAGAGAAGAGTGTGTCTGAGTTGTAAGGGGTTGGAGGCCTCGGAGGCAAGCATAAGTGAGGGATTCGGAGGTTAACAATCCATCTGAATATTTCTTACCATCAAATAGTAGAGACAATTCCATTAACGAGTAGTTTAACATATTGACACTTCAATTTAGGTAATACCTTGATAGCCATATTATACAGCCGAATAGTAGGAAATACCCCCTTTTACTAGTTGTCGAGCCTGATTTTTTGATTTCTTTTATTTAAAATTGATTTCCCAATTTCCCGATTAATACTAAACCCTAACCCATTTAATATTAACCTTCGACTAAAGAAATTGAGAAATTCTGGTTTTTTATTGAAAATAATTTTTAGAGTCGCCACCCGACTAAAGTCGGGAAAAAGGAAGAGAACCGTAATCAATTGGATGAATTGATTACGATTTAGCTACTGGTCTTTGATTTCAATTTTAATGAAGAACCAGAGGGTTTTGAATTAGGGGGCTAACCTATTAAACTCTAACGGGTACCACTATCTATTTACCGAAATTAGGATTATTCTTCTAATTACAATATTTAAAAATAAATAAATAAATAATCAAAAGAAAAAAGAATCTAAGTTTCTACAGATTTTATCGTCGCCTCGAAGGTGCCTACGTACCCGTTAATCAGGATCAAACGATTGTAGTTCTTTCAGAAAATCTTAGTGTGTTAATTGATTTTAATCTTTGAAAACCGGTCGAATTTACGTTTTAGTTAATTCGGTTTTAAAAAAAAATCTGAATGGTCCTAACTCTTCAGTGTTTTTGTTTTTTTTTTTTTAAAAAAAATGCTCTAACAATCCTATTTTTTAAAAAAATAGTCTTTTATTAATTTTTATTTAAAGAAAAACAACTTTTTTCGTGATAAACCAAATTTTAAGATATAACCAATCCTAACAATCCCTAAACTAATATATACGACTATCTATTAAAATAAATTAAATCCATATGATATATTGGTATAAGAACTAATACTAAAACTCCTGAGCTAATATATACATATATCATATATTATGTTAACTAATAAAGCATAATTAATATAATAACATATATATGTAATAAAAAACCAATCTTAACGGTTCCTAATCTAATGTTTATGTCCACTTATTAAATAAATATTCACTTAAATTAATATAATGTACCTAATATATATTACAAAGAAAACTAATATTAAAATAAAAAAAAATTTGGATAGAAACTGAATCTAATTGCGAGGCTACTATCTCTAACGTGCGTAGTTGCTGCAAAGCATTATCATACAGATTTTGTTGGTGATCGGCGGTTCGTGTAGTTACAATGATCAGTACAGATGACCAATATGTAGACTACGTTAATGTGGGGAGCAATGTACGTGTTTGATGTGTGCTGTTGTTGACGAATGGGGCTAACTGCAATTGGAATGTGTACTGGAGTCACTGTTCGTAGCTTTGGGATGATGCTGGATGTCGTTGTTATCCGCCTTGTTGCTGTCTCGTTCGTTGCTGTCCGACTTGCTGCTGTCCTATTCGCTGCTATCTGCCTTGCTGCTATTCTGTTCACTACTGTCTGTCGTGTTGCTGTCCTGTTCGCTACTGTCCGTCGTGCTGCTGTCCTGTTCGCTACTGTCCGTTGTGCTGCTGTCCTGTTGCCGTAGGTTATGTGGATCGATGCTGCAGTGGGCTGTTGTTGGGAGAGAACTTGATCAGCATATGTGTGTGTGTGTTGTCGGCGTGGTGTGAGGGTCAGTGTCGTATGTGCGTTGTTGGCGTAGTTGCGCTGTCTACCTAGTGTTGCTACTATTCACCCGATCATGTTGCTACTCGCCCGATCGTGCTGCTGTTCGCCTGGTGTTACTGCTGCAGTTGCCTGGTCGTACTGCAGTTGTGGGCTGATCAACGCTTGGCGAGAACTGTCTTATGTGTACTGTTGCTACTATTACGATGATCTATACGACAATGACTGCAGCATTGGATAGTAGCGACTAGCGTGGGATTAGTTTAGATGTCAGCTTGGAACGAAGATGGTAGCCATTGTGTAGTATGTCTGTGTGAGTCGCATGTTTGCTATTTTGACGAAGGAGATGGCCTGCTATGCGACAAGGACTGATTTCGTTGGACAGATGAGAGAATCTTCATTCTTTTTTGGGAGTTTTTGTATTTATAAATGCTAAATAAGATCATATCAGATCATATCAAATCATATCTATTGTATCTAATTAAATTGGATTCGAATCCTTGATATCAATCCAAATCTAATCAAACTAGATTCAAATAATTTTGATTAGATATGAATTCTGTGCATTCAACATAGTTTTTTTTTTTTTACCTTTTTTTTTTGTAAAAATAAAAATAAAAAGATTGAAATAAAAAATACCTAAGTATCTAATGAGATTCAAACTTAAGATCTCAAATTACATCAATTCCAATACTTCAACACTTATTCGTTAAGTTGTTGGCTTGCACCTTAATATTTAATATAATTAAATTGTACTTAAACTACCCGATTCCCTAAAATAATTATTTGTATTAAGTTAAACTAAAATTATTTGTTCTTAATATAAGTTACTTTCTAAAAATCTACAAAATTTTTATAATTTTTCCTTTTCTTATTTTTTTTTGTATTTTCATCATTTGTTAATTTTTATTATTTTTTATCTTTTATTAATTTTTTTGTTTATTATTTTTATTTTTGAATTAGGACCCTTTTTATAAAAAAAAATAAAAAATTAGGACTACAGAGGAGTAAAAATTAGGTGTCTACACTAGTAAAAGGAATCATTAATCCTAAGCAATGAATGTCACAATCACTGCATAGGTACAATTGAACATTTCTCTAAAAGGGATCATAGAAACATCATAACCAACAAGCATGCGCTTGACTCTAATGGATGAGATGACATAAGAGACCCCCTTTAGATCATTGAGTCTAAGTAGTTTGGTAATGATATCTACCTTAGATTAAAGAGTCTAAGCAATTTTAAAGTTATGATAATTTATATTTTTCAAAGTTCATGCTACTTCATACTACTGTGAATAGGTTAAGCTTTTACTCCCTATTAAACGAAGTTATTAGAAAAAAAATAAAAAGATAACAAAATAATCTTATTACTTTTCATTAGACAACATCGCTACTTAGTTGATGTATTGTTCCTAAACACATGAAGTCTTTAACAACAAAGTACGCTCAAATTCGAGTGAAAGCCTTCTTTAGCAATTATTATCCTTTGTCATATTACCATCAATAGATGTTTCTTGTAATCTATCAAAACTTTACAAGTTACTAAAGGGATCAAAGCACTCCTATTATATTATCTTCCAGCTTATTGCTACTAAGGAAGACCTATTACACAATCAAGTCTGTTACTTTCACAAACACATGCTTTAACGATTTCTTTTAGTAAGCCAAAAGCCCATGCTTTAGCGAGTTCCTATATGCCCAAGATACCAAAAAATAATTAAATAAATAAAAATTTCAAGAAAACTAGTTAAGCTATGAAATGGCTCGAAACCTGTAACGGAGGTTCTCCAAGATGATTTACTGAGATATGCCGGGCAACAATTGTCGAAGGAAGCCAAGGTGGTATGCTATATAACTTTATGTGTATTTTCTGTTTGATAAAATGTCACCGAGGGATTTAGTTTCACAATTTATCGTCATGCATGTGACTTAGTGCCATATGGGTACTATTTAACGATAATATTACAGAAAAAGAAAATCCCTTTTAAAATACAATGATCAATCTTAAAAAATATTGGCAAATGATTTTTTTTTTTCAATTTTTAACAAGTATTTTATCTCCAATATATTTATCAACATGTCCTTTCATATAAAATACGAAAAAACCTAACAAAGTCACACAAACCAGAGCGAAAATCACAGTATCCAGAAAGTAAGAAATTGTATATGGAAAAGAAGAAATCTAATAATAAAAGATAAAATATGAAGTTGACTCACATCTTTTAAATGTAAAAGAAGTTGATAAAAAATGTTGAGGTCTCCTACTGGACGATCAAAGTCATCTCAATGTACAAGCGCGCATGATACTTCAGCACAAGTGTCATGTAAGCCGAATGGAACATCAGACGCCAGCATCATATATCACACTTCTTATCAGAAACAAGCAGAACAAGCAAAATTTATCGTTACTCTTAGGGTGATTCTCACATTAAATTTTTTGGGGCCTTAATCACGTTTTAGATTATTATCTGAATATTTTGATCAAGTGTATGGCTTCACATTTAATTAAAAAGCGATCATATTAATATTCATTTCATCTCCAGTTTCAACAAGGTAGTTTATTCAATTAATGATAATCAAAGTGGCTATAAAAATCAATGTGGATGAAAGCTTTAAATATGGTAGTCTACACATAACAACTTATATTAAATTCAACTCAAGTCATGGATGTGTTCAGCAATAGATATTTAGTTAATTGTGGCAATTGACAAGGAAGTTAATTCAACTAGGAGTAACCTTATTGTATCAACATGGAATTCAACTAGGAACAAACATGATTTCAACATAGAGGTGTTTCTTAATTCAAGTCCAACATGACCGGCAATGTGGTAAGTGATCTCTACGCCCAATAATATTTTATTTAAGTCAAAGTGATGTTATTGGGCTATTTTGATTGAAATTATTTAGAGAAACTATCAAGATTTATTATCAAGTTTAAATTAAAGGAGATAAAGATATAAACATGGAGCTATTATGAAGAGATATTTATGGGATTCTATTTTTTAATCAAGTGGGATTGATATATGCATGGAGGTAATTTTTTTTTTTTTGGAGGATTTGGTGAAAATTATTACAAAAATATGAGGTTTTTGAATCTGTATGAATCTCAAATTAAAAGATGTTTTCAAATTCAAATCAAGCCATATTTTGTGGAAGATTTTTAGCAAAGAAAGAGGACACAACAACATTTTAAAAGAGAATTTTTTTTTTTTATCGACAAAATTTTTTTATCCCAATGACATTTTAGGAAGTGAGCCGTTGGTTTGTCCATGTATAAAAGGCATCTATTGAAGATCCAAAAGATATACATAAGGCATAAAGCTCAATAACTCACAGTTGTAAATCTCAAGAATATCTATTTAATTTAATGATTTACTTGAGCTGATATTCTTTACTTGTTGTAAATCAAAAGCAAACTTAGAAGGTTTCATTGTGCATAATTTAATGGATATTTCTTTGTAGTTCTTCGTTTAATTTTGGATTCCTCATACTTGTTAGTGAAGAGATAGCACTATAGATTTGTAATAGCTTATAGGATAGACAACAAATAAAACAGTGTTGATTATAGCCTTAGAGACCCTAATTGTACTCTCTTCATTTTTGAAAATAGTGGAATGATTGATTTTAGAATACTCAATTCCTAATAATAGAGCTGAAAGAGTTGACGTAGGCATGAGATCGAACCACAATAATATTTTCGCTAATCATCTTCACCTTCTCTCTTTACTTTTTGTAATATTTGTTTACTTATTTAGACATTTATAATTAAACTTTAACCCATTTGAAATAAATTAAATTAATTAAAGGGGACACTTCAAAAATTCGAAATTTTCAACAACAATCAATTCATCCCCTCTTAATTGCTTTAAGGGGACTAACAAAACTAGGACTAAACCTAATCAAATATAGTTTCTTATATATATATATATAAGAAATGCATTGCATTTGAAAATTACTGTACAATTTCGAATTCGTAGTCTTTGACCCAATAGATATTCATGCTAATGCCTGATACCTACTACTAGGGCATCCAATTTTCATAGGCTTATACCAATTTCAATCAATTTTCATGCTAATGCACTCATCAACCACTTGTTTCATGTGCTTTCTATAAGGAAAAAAAAAAAATCAATTAGTTTATGCCATTATAGAGTGCCCAGTAGTCATTAGGAAGTCTTTAAATATTGAGGTGCTTTTTGCATTCACTCTTCCTCCCCTAATACATCTTCCTTTCCATTGTCATTAAGATTTTATCAATCTTTATCAAATGCATTCGCCTGCCATTTGTTTCTCTACCAAAAATAAGTTTGTTTCTTGAATTCTAGTATGCTCATATGTCATATAACAATGTCTAGCAATGTATCTATTTTGCCAAATAATAATAAGAAATTATGAGATTGATAGATTGGATCGACAAATTAATAGGTGGATTTATTCAATACTCATATTGAATAATTAACCAATGGACTTATTTAAATCCTCTCATTTGCATTATCTCAATTCTAATCAATTTATTTTCTTAAATGTTTTTAAATGTAAACAATGGTTGAAATTATAAACAATGAGATGATCTCACAATAATATCATAAGGTAGTTAAAATAAATAAAGACAACTCTAACCATTAATTTGAAATTTAATGAAGATTGAGAGGATGAAAAAAGTAGATGATCTATTTCCTATATTTTGTAGCATGTAGATATGTTGTGATATTTGCATTTAGATGGAAATGCCAAAGCTAGAAGTGATGTATAGTACTAAGTCTTCCAAAACAAGGAAAGCATAATTATATTAGAATCAAGTATGATCTAGTATCAGTGGAAAAAAAAAAAATTAGATTTCATATAATTTTCCTGTTGATTTCATAGTTTATAGATCCTTAGGTCGATTTACATATCATATTGAAAGGAATGCATGAATGTGTTAAGACTATGTCCCATCTCATATTTCATATTATTTTTCTTAAGTTATATTGCATCAATAAAAATATAGCTCCTATATTAACAATTAAGATGCAAAACACTAACATGTTGAATTCATTAATCAACATAACCATTTGGAGACTATTGATAATATTGTTTATAACTGGGAAAACATTATATGTGACAAATAAGATTATTTAATTGAGTTTACAGGTTGTAGAAGAAACAAAGATAAGGGACACACAACATCAATTACACATGATCAATCTAATATAAACACAAACATGTACCTCTAAAGAATCCAAATACAAAGAAGACATTATAATTGATCCATCAAGAAAGCATGACACATAAATGAACTGTTATTATGTAATGCACATCTTCATCACCCACTTCCAACTTGAAATGCCACTTGATTCTTTATTCTATCAAATGTCATTGAGTTGCTTGTAGTAATCTCTCCACATTCATTGACATGTTCACTTAACAAGTAATTTGTCTCATCAGGATTACTTTCTACCGAAGGATGTCTTTTTGTTATCCTAATGAGTCCCTCCACTTCCATTGAAACCTCTTTCATGGACGGTCTCTCTTCACCTCTCATTTGCAAACATCGAGTTGCTAGCTTTGCAACTTCCATGATTTCTTCAACAAATTCATCTTGAAAAATTCTTTCATCAATAATTTCAAGCAAATTTCCCTCTTTATATTTAGATACAAAGTACATTGGTAAGCTCTTTTGCTTTTCTGGCTTTGTAAAGGAAAGAGCTTACATTTTAGTAAGTAACTCGACAAGGACAACACCCAAACTATAAATGTCACTCTTATCAGTCATTTCCATGCCATTTATATATTCAGGATCCAAATAGCCAAGTGTTCCTTGTATTAGCACGGAAACTTGTATTTGATCAATAGCAACTAACTTGGAAGCTCCAAAATCAGAAACTTTACCTGTGAAATTATCATCCAAGAGTATATTAGTAGTCTTAATATCTCCATGTATGATTTGGGTAGTAGCATCACTATGTAGATATGAAAGTGCTCCAGCAGTTTTTGTAGTAATACATAAGCGAGATTTCCAAGACATGAGTATAGGATGGCCAACTTTGTGTATGTGATCATAGATCGTTCCATTTGTGATGAACTCATAAACTAAAAGTGGAACTTCCTTCTCTAAGCAACATCCAATCAATTTTAACACATTTGTATGATTGATTTGAGTGAGGATTACCACTTCATTTATAAATTCTTTTACTTGTGTTTGATTGATGAATTTGGAATTTTTTATGGTAACTATTTTTTTGTCCAACTCTCCCTTATAAACTATGCCATGACCTCCTTGACCTAATATAGTACTTTCATTGTAATTATTTGTTGCCTTTTTTAGCTCTCCATCAATAGATATTTTTGTAGTCTCCATGGAACCTTTATGTTCAACAATAAGTTTTTGCATCATCAGACCTCCATTTTGTTGAAAGAACTTTTCTCTTTGCATCATCATCTTTCTTAGTTTAAAGCCCCAGTATAACCAGGAACATAGTAGAAGAAGAGAAGGAATGCTTATACCTACACCTGTAATACAATAGATGAAGACGAAAATATGTTCTTATCATCATACAATTAACATAATGGAAGAAGACGAGATGTACTTTTGCTTACATATATGAGTAAATAGATGTAACTTAATGTAAAAATTTTACTTCATGCACAAAAAGTAAATACTAGTAATGCGACTCACATATGCAAGTTTATGTAGTGAAAGAAACTAGTTTAAATCACATATTATTGCCATACTGTTAGTGCAATAGTTATTAAGTATGATAGGTAACAATTAGTTGAGGTTAATGATATAATGTGTTAATATATGATGGAAAAACAAGGACAATGGATTGGGATTTGGAAACTAACATGGGTTTATAGAAATGGAAGAAACATCCATTAGATGGCTTTTCTACTAAATTAGACTTGCATCTAACTGCTTATATTGTTCGTGTATGGGAGCTTCAATGTCTTGCTAATGAAATTAATAACTTGGAAATGCCATCTATTATGTCGATATTCTGAAACCATTTAAAAGGTTTCCTTTAGATTTTTAATTAAAAGTTCTAGATGTTCTTATACATGTAAGGTCTATTAGATTGTATAATGTGGAGTAATTTCATAAATGCATACTTTTGACACATAATCCTATTTTAAGATACTTGTATGTAATTGATCTTGTTTAATAATTACATATCCCAAAGTAATTAACAATGCAAAATAGGCATAACATAATAAAAGTTGGAAAAATGATCAAGAAATACACAAAGTATGTTTGATTATTTTAAGTAGGTCAGGGGTGTTCGAATGGCCGTAATCTCCCATCTGAATGGAATAAACGGATTCAGGAGGCCAATAGCATCTGACATCCCATTTGAACACTAGCATCTCTCCATTAGACGCTATAGAAACTTTAAATGACCAATAGCATCTAGTGTCACATTAACAATCCCAACTGCTTTAACCTTTTAGAACATTTAATGACACATACTTCTTGTTTAAACAACACATTTGAGTTGTCCAAACGACATGCCCTAACTATAAAAGTAAGGGAAAAAAATCTAAAGCCCACCTACAGTACCACGCTTCACTTCTTTTTATTCTCCTTTATTTTCTAAATACCACCATGGAACTATTATTAGGGTATAGATTAGGTTTGATGTAGTTTTAGCCAAACTTTACCTATGGAAAGGATTGAAATCACGCTTTTCCCTAGATTAATTGAGTCATATGGGACAATCAACTAAACAACCCATAATTAGGTAGTCATTGATTAAAATCAAACATGATGATGTAGTGGTGTCACGAGAATTGCTTACAATAAATATTTATCATAAGGCTAACACCGTTTAGAAAGTGTCAAATTGGTTGAAATATATCCAAATTCTAAATGTATAATACTTTACCCCTTTTTCAAAGTTGTAGGGCCCACTCTATAAGTCTAATTACATTTAAATATTTTATTTTAACCTATACTCACAATTTTGATAAGAGGTGCAGTGTTCAATTTTTTGAATTAGATTATTCCTATAATTTCAATACTTTTTTGAAAGGCGTCAATATAATTAACCTTAATAATCATCTAATGGCTTATTACTTGTCATAATTTATGGGATCAAGTAAACCTAAGCAATGGACCTAACTGGCCTCGAATTGACCTAAAACCATGAGGTTTCAGTTCCAAAACAAATGGAACCATGATCGACACAACTATACTTGATTCTAGGTCAATTCATCGGCCCCAAAATCAACAATTTTTTTGTTTTCTTTTTTCATTAAATATAAATATAACATATATATTATATATAGTGTAATGTGTACAAATTACATGTAATATATGTATGTATATCATATAAATTTTTATATATATATAAACATATCATATGTATTTATTTTATTTTATTTTTAAATTTGATCAGTTTGAACTGTCAATTCAAATGAGGTACCATGTTTGACTTGCCTAGACTTGTTTGAACAAATGGGTTTAAGGCTAGCTAAAGCCTTGCCTCCATCGATTGATTATAAGCTCTTGATCTACCAAGTCAATTCTAGACCGATTCATGGGTCTAAATCAATCATTCCTTAAGTTTAGATGGGGCAAACACATAATTCTAAGAGGAATTCTTAGTTTAATCCTACTACAGGAAAGGTAGCTTATGAACATTCTTAAAGCTTGTTTGGTACTTTCTTTTTTATGTTTATCCTTACAGCTTGATATGGATGAATAGTTATGGTTTAGTGTTTAGCTAATAGTTATGTGAATTATATATAAATTTGTCTAATGGACTATGAGGGTCTTTATCATGTTCGATTCAAAGTGATCAAAACTATCATATGAGAACCACAACGGGTTATTATGAGAGTAGTACATTGACTCGGCTTGTGGTTTTAATGGAGTGGGACATCTAGTGAAACATAAAATGTACTTCGTCACTCTTTCTCTTCAATATTTTTACATAACTGTAAGGGATGTAAGAAGGAGATTTAAAGGATGCTAAGCTTTATAGAAATAAAGTGGACTTTTTTTTTATGAATAAATCGACATTTGAAGTAGAGGTGGGATATTTCAATTGTCAAGTCAATTTATGGAGAACTTAACGTGTTGGTATATGTGGAATCGTTATATACCCTAAAATTCGGTTTAAAGCATGATAATGTTTCAAGACATGAATGCGTACGTACTTAGATATCTTATTTTGATAATCGTGTCATGTTTCTTACACTAAAACCTAAAAGTTGAAATTGTTAAATATAGCTAAAGTTCCAATATGTTGATGAAAATTTAACTTAAGTAATGTATCTAAATTATGTAAGTGAAAAAAGAAAAAATCATTTTCCATCTCCATAGTTTATTATACAATATCCCATAGCTAGAATGTAGAGAATACAAGTAAACTGTTAAGGGTAACGAATAGTTATAATCTCCCAAAGTTACTAATTTTTTTTTATGTTATTTTATTGATTAATGTTCCTAATAACCGGTTCATATTTAATCTTAAGCACCTTAGATTTTCTTTATTGCAGCACAGGTATCATGGTTGCATGTCTCTCTTTGTTATAACTTTTGGAAATATCCGTTACTTAAATGCTTTAGTTCCTAGGAACATTCTTTATTTCAGACACATACATCTTTGTCAAGTATAACTTATAAAACAAATTTGTCAAAAATAACCTAGCACGCCAATGTAAATTTAATTATGTTATGCAAAAATTATGATTTATTAGAATAAAATATTGGAATGTAGAAAACTCGAGAACCAATTACAAAATTTAGATTGCCACAAACACATACCTAATGCGATGTCCTTGTTTAGTGAGTTCTTTTCACAATCAATTCCACCCTTCTATCCATCCGCTTGATATCTTTTATGACATGAACAAGTGAAGCTTCCTAGAGTGTTTTCACAACTTGCATTTACATCACAAGGGCTATTATTTGCATTTTTGCACTCATCAATATCTGAAATACCCATGGAGAAAGGAGTGAATTATCGAATAAATGGTATCCTTATTCCAAAGCTCAGCATATGTTTATACAAACTTTGACCTAAAATATGCACCATGTTGACGCTTTATATGGAGCAAAATAAGACAATATAAATTAGTGTTTGGTTATAAGGACTATACTAGTAAAAAAGAACTAAATAAGACAAATATGAGAAGGATTGAACAGTACAAAATCATCATATTATGTTTGTATTAAACACAAAATTTATATTAAAAAAATTAATATTTATATTATAAAATTAATAATTTTTTAGTAATATTTAATAAAAATAATATTAATTAACTTAACGTTATAACATGGGTTGATATTTTTGTGAATAAAAAATATTTTTAGAATTTGTTCAATGAATTTTATTTTTGTACTATAGTATAGATATGACAAATTTTGAGTTTTTTATTCAGTCTATTAATTCAATTTTTATCCAATCACTAAGTAAAATTGTAAACTAAACATGAAATAAAATATTTTATCCGATCCAGTACTATAAAAATTACCCAACTAAACACTACCTAAGAGAACTACACATCATAATAAAAGAGATGAAGATATTATAACTCTCCTATATCACATTTTACATGTATAATACTAAATACGAATTTTTGTAACTTAAAAGAACTAAAAAATTTTTAAAAGTTAATTAGTTATATTATAAATTACAATAAAATTCTATATTGTGATTTGAAATTTGAAAGATATATTTATTATATACTATGAGATAAATCTTTGTACCATCAATTAATTACCTAAAGAGTTTTAGACTCATGAATTAAGTTCATATATGTGATCAATGAAACCTGTGATGGAGGAGAAGAGATTTGGTTGATAGTATATACCATATAGAAATACATTTAGTATATAATTATTAATCAGATTTAAATACATAAATTAATAGTGAATAATTATCTAAAATCTTATTATCTAATATATATAGTAATATAATATTTATTAAATCTTTTTTTGTGATGGACGCCCAGATTAAGGGTCATGTAGATCGAATGGTTAAAATTTTAGCCATGAGCAGTCATACTTTGGTTGTACTTTCTTTCGAAATTTTTATTTGACGAGATGGTAGTAGAATTAACCATATATATATAAAGCTAACTATCACAAGAATATAAGAGTTGACCAACCGAAGAATTCCATGTCGTTTTGTGGAATCTAGAAGCACCCGTGATATATGTATGTGTGTGTATATATATATAAAATAAATATAATTGAAGTGAAATAAAAGTACTTAATGAAGGGTTTTTAAAATGTAATCAAAGAAAGCAATGGACAGTAAGAAGTGGTTAAAATGTAATTAGACCTAAAAGTATAACTACATTGTATGTTTTATGTATATTACTTGTTCAAGTGGGTGCTACAACAAAAGGACAATTTCCTTCAATAGTTTAGTTTTTCCTTTTATTAGATATATATTGTGTCTTTTAAAAGGCATAATTCTTTTTTTTATGCACAATTAATAATAATATTGAAAAGTAAGTTTGTTTGATATTTTTATATAATGGTGTGAAAGATTAAAATCCATCTATCATTATTACGAAGACTTAGTTTGGTACATCTTTTTTTTTTGTTTTCATTTTATTAGTGTCTTTTTTGTTTTTACTTAAATAATGTATTTAGTAAGAATAAGATACTAAAAAGCTAAAAATATAATTTTATATATACTCCTCTTTTAAAATTAATTAACTAACAAATCCCAATAAAAATTGAATTCATTTACCTCTAATTTATTCATATTTACAAAAATATGAATTAAAATAATTATCTCTAATATGTAAAATATATATTTTTGAAATTTTTTCTTTTAAAAGCATGTGAAATTTTATTCAATACTTTAATTACTACCTTCATCATAATTATGAAATAAAAACAAATAAAATATAAATAATATTATTTTCCAAATACCAAATTTTAAATAAATAAAGTTTAAAAACAGAACAAATACAGATGAAATGAAGACATAAAAATAATAATAATACAAATAGGATCTACATAAAAACCAAATAGATTATATCGACAATTGGATCCTGAAATATTATAATAGCTTTTTATCCATCTATGTCTATCAAATATATTTTTAGCTGTTATATGTGTGTGTGTCCATATATATATATATACATATACATATATATATATATATATATATCTCTTAATAAGGAATAGCAGACTGTACCTTGACAACCACCGTCGCCGGAAAGGTAAGGATTTCCTTTGTAACCATCCAAACATCTGCACCGATATCCCGTACCGTTTTCTGGATTGAAACAAGTGGAATTCTCTTTACACATATAAGTCTTTGTTTCTTCACAGGTTCCTTCTCCAACAGACCAGTCTAGCACTAGTGGTACGGTACCGTTGTTGAAATTTGATAGATACTCCGTAGAAAAGACGAATGAATCGTTTGCCACTACAAATGCATAGCTGCATTTGTTGAAATCGATAACAGAGCTATGATTATTATAGCTAGCAATCGTGATTATGAAACTATATATATTCCCTGGAATGATGGCCTGGCAGCAGCCAATACCCGAGCACGACCCGGTCTCCACACTACTACGGTCTGTACATGTGGTCACGCATCCCGTTGTATAATTATCCCCATATGCGAAGGTTCGGATCTTAGAAAAAACTGCGTAGGTGTCACAACCAGTGGCAATAAATTTATTTTTGGTGTTCGAAATGGGGAAACCTGGCATTTGTATGTATGCACGCGTGTTGTTTCTCTTGTCACCCTAAGCTGAGTAGCAATCACGAGCGACAAACGAAGCGACACGCAGCTCATGATCTACCACAGAGATATTGAAAATGGAAATGTTGCTGTTTCTTGAGCTCAAGTAGGGAACTGCCGGTGTGCTGGCGTTGTCCCAATCGACAGCATAATAATTTTCATTAACATAGCATATTCCTGGCTCGTCCCCGAGTAGACCAAAGGGATAGGGAACCTCCATGTCGCCACAGCTACGTCGGCAAGCTACTGCAAGGGCCAAAGGAAAAATTACCATTAAGACAAGAATGCGAATGGGATGGTGCATCATCTTCTTATTTTTGGTTAAAACTGATTCTTTGGTATTGTGAAAGGGGGTTATTTATAGGTATGTTCTTATGTAATTTGCTAGGAAAGAATGTGATAAAACCCCAGTATATTAGAAAACATTTCAACCTCCTTTTCCCTATGGCCACAAAACAAAATAAACCTTCTTTCGGTGCCGTGCATAACTAGATTTGTTATCATTATAGGTTATTTGTAAATAGATATTTATCACACGTGTAGTCGTGCCGCGTATATTGTATCGCGTGTCAATCAATTTTGTATGAATGATATTCCTGACACAGAGAACCGACAAATGCCTGGCCAGATAAATAAATTTAAGAAACTTTGGAACTTCTTTTCATATTGGAATGATGGAAAAAAAAAAAAAATACATTATAGTTATATATCCTGCTCTGTGCAACTAAAGTAGTATACTTAAATATTTTGCATAAATTGGAAGTTTTCTAAGAAAGGAAATAAATGCACACTCATTGTAACTTTGCTCAACTAATAGTGTGTTTAGTAATCTTAGTAAGGGTGGAAATTAGTGGATAAATGTATGGATTGAAAAACAAAGAAAATGAAAAGAAAGGACATGAAAAGAAATGTAATATTATTTCTTATTTGGATATATAAGATGAAATGGAAGGAAAGAGATGGAGATAATGATGCTAGTATTAGATTAAAATGTTCTTAACTTTATATGTTTAATTTTACTTTTAGGGGTGTTTTTGTAATTTTGATCAATTTCGATCAATTTCCACCATTTTCTCTAGACAAGTGAAGAGAAATTTAGGGGCTTTAAAAGTGGGAATATTTTTACTTGTTTTTCTCTATGTCTACCTATTTGCACCTTTACTTTTTGTCGTTTTTTAGTTTTTATCGATAGTTGGTTTGAATCTACACGTACTGGGCCTATAAAACCATGTACAGGAAGGGGATACTAAGAGGTTGTTTGGCTTGACTACTTCAATACTTAAGTCAACAATAGACTCTTGAGGGAATAGGCTCTTAATACTTGATACTCAGGCTTAGATTACAGAGTTTTCAAAGAGAGTTACCGTTGGGTATATACCTAGTATTTATAGCAGAGTGGAGCCGGCCATTAGAGATCAGTTGGCAGAAGAGATCTTCTCTTACAAGTGTAAGAGAGTAGAGCTATCGTGCCCAATATGTCTCTAACATTTAGGACATGGTTGTTTTCTTTATCTAATAGTTTATGACCGTTACAGTATTTTATGAATCTGAGCTACTAAGGCTTAAGGCCCAAGGTCAAGGCCTACAAAGGTAAGCCTAAGGGTAGCAAGGCTTGATGGATAAGGTCGAGCCTAAAAGGTCCCTGCCCAATGTACCCTATCAACAGTTGTTCTTCACCCCCCCACCCCCTTACCCCAGTCTCATTGCCATGGAAGAGGCAAGAAAAAGAAATGCATAGGTCGTTCGGGCATGATTGATCCGATGCCATGATATCGATGTAATGAGATAGATCCAAGGTGATAGGTAGTCCGAAGTGAGAAGTTGTTTGAAGTGATGGGTCCCTAGTTCAAGAATGTTCGAGGTTAGGTGAGCAGGGGTGATTAGCAGTCATTACGAGGTAGAGTATCGAAGACTCGAGTGATGCTTAGGTTAGGGTAATAGAGTAAGACATCCTTGCAACTCATTAGGCAACAATATCATGTCTTAACCATACCGACCAAAGGGGAGTTGAACGGGCCCTAAAGAAACTTCTTATGGAAAGAATTTTTTAAAATGTGACTTTTGCCCACCTGTATTCCGTACATTAAATGCAACATGATAGATGTCATGCTACAACGGGCTAGTGTATAGTTACATGCTTTTTGTCTTTTAAAGCCAGTCATTCAATTGAGATGCTTTCCAGGTGTCTGCTATGCAGCGTTTCAAAGGATTCGCGCTTGTACGGATCACCGTAACCGCTTGTACAACTTCCCATGCAATTTGCCTATAAATGAAGGTATCGTAGGGAGAGAGCACTTTTCAACATTTTTCTTGCTTAGTCATTGTGATCTCTGCTTCACAATCAAATTCTCCAACCTTCTTCCAGAGTTTTAATTTTTCCTTCAAGAATCACTAGCATGTTGCCCAACAGAAGTGAGGTTAGCTCTTCTTCGCTGCAACTTACGTCCAATTCAAACTCTATAAAGAATGGTCCTCTTTAGGCATAGGAGGGTGAAGTGTCATTACTAACACAACTTGACCAACCTACGAGGATGGCTGTAAAAGCGTTAGATATGGCTAGAATTATAAACACCATCCCTAGAGACGTATACGCAGATATTGCCTTGCCCTCCGCAAAAGATTTATTTGACGCTCCTGGTACGGGTAAAGGGCCTAACTACTATATAAGTAAAAGTAAGCAATCTACCCCTAGTTGGGTCCAGTTGGGTCATCAGCAACTTTCTTGTGAGGGCAATTCCTAAATAGCATATTAGGCTGCTATGTAGGGACGAATAGGTAGCCCTACTATCGGGGAGGTACTTTGCGGTTTTTGAGAAGTGACTAGAGTTTGGGTAGTATTTCCTCCCTAGTCATTTTGAGAGAGAGTTTTTTAACTACCATCGGTGCAACCTGTCATAGGTCCCTCTTAATAGGTAAAGGGTGTTGAAGGCATTCCATGAGTTTTGCAAATACCTAGTGATAAAGGCTGCTTCCGAGCTCTTCTACCACTTCTACGTATAAAAGAGCGTTCAGAGGTGACCTTACCTCCAACCATGCTTGGGAAAGAAGTTGTTTTACAGCCTTGTCGACTTAGTCAAAGGCTAGAAGGATGAGTACATAGTGGTGGAGCTACCTGAAGAGTCCGACGTCTGGACTCGGAGGACCAAGATGGTCCATATTGGAGGTGAGAAGAGGCTCGGGCTAAGCGATGCCAAGGCCGTCTAGGAGATACTAGCCTTCATGGAGCTAAGAGGTGGCCAAGAGATCAATGCTACAAAAACTATAGAGAGGTATTTTTAGTGCCCGATCTCCAAGCTCTTCCCCAACATGAAGAAAGTTATGGCAGAGAAATGGGTCGAAGGTACTGGTTCATTCCTACATACGTTTGTTGTGCTTGTGTTGGGGTGCTTCATCCGACACCTGTAAGATGGGAGGACCTCCTTAGTCGTGCCGGTCATGACGATGTTTTACAAATGGTAGTAATAGTTTCTTTTGATTTATCTTTGTTTTCTTTTCCTAACCTTTAGATCGGTCTTCCTGCAGGCAAGGGCTTGACTCTGAGGGTACCCTATCCATTTGTGGATGATTTGATGAGTCGATGCCAAGCGCATTCAAGGGTGACTCAACTAACGAGGAAGGCAATAAGAGTGAAGTTGAGGTTAGGCGAGACAAGCGAGGTGCAGTTGATGTCTATGCCATAGGCAATTCTCTTTGTCATCCGGGAAGAGCTGACGGACATGGAGCTTTTGAGTATGGCTCTACTCGCTCCTGCCATCTACTCATCTGAGCCCATCATCATAGGTGATGAAGGCATCAACGTGAAGGGGCCCGATGTGTAGGTGCTTTATCGTCTAAAGGCAATAGAGGGAGAGACCAAGGAGGTAGCTACCCCACTTACAGCTCCAGGCGAGAAGTACAAGGCTCATGAGGTACTCGGAGAGCTAGGTCCAAGGGCAAAGAGGCAAAAGCCCTTGGCGAGAGGACCTTTGGTTAGGGGGAAGTGGAATGAGTAGCCCTTGGCTCATTCCTTCCAAAGTATAGATGATGTTGGGGACAGGTTTTTAAATGTCCTCAACAACTTCCAAAAGATAGGGTTTAGGCTAGACTCATTCCTAGAAGCACCATATACTTTTAAGGATGAGGTGTTGAAGAGGAGGGCCCTTGAGATGGAGATGAAGAGGGCCGAGGGGAAGATCTTGCAACCAAAATGGGAGGTTTACGCTGGCAACTTGATGCTGCGGCATCGAGCCCTCAGTTATCAAGCTTTAATAAGGTCTTACACCTTAGTGATTGGGTTGTCCTGGAGAGGATCTCCCAAGAGGGTACGGTTAACTCCATACAAACTGTAGGTTACTTGAGTATACTAATGTAGTAGGTAAGCCTTTCTTGCTGTTGTGGTGTTGCACTTTAGTGTCTTGTACTAACTCTGGGTTCCACTTTCATTTTGCAGCACTACGACCAAGTACTCCATGAGCTGAGCAAATCTCATGCTACTCAAAAAGAGGCAATAGATTTGCGGGAGGGGTTAGGTCAATAAAAGCGATACCTGCTAGAGGCAGAGATTTCTAGCAAGAGGTATATGACTAAGTTTTCCAAAGCTAATACGCACCTGCGCCGCTCTGTTGTGCAAGTGGTAAGGCTTCAAGTGAGGCTCAAACATACGGAGCAAGAAAGGGGCAAAGTAGAGAGAGAGAAGCCTAGAGGGTCATGGAACTGAAGGCTTAACTAGAGAATGAGTAGAAGACGAAGCTCGTCTTTCGCAATGACTAGAGGAACAGCTTGGGCTCGAATCAAAAAAGAAAACACTAAGCTGAAGGCTTCCATAGCTAGGTTAGAAATTGAGCTGGTGATGAAGGTGTTCGAGTGTAAGCGCGTTAGGGCCATGTTACTAGAGTTGGCCGACTTGAAGGTTACTCTAAAGTAACAAGTCGAAAAGATGTAGGGTAAGTTTTCGAAGATGGAAGAGATCATCTCCAAGATGGAGAGTGTGGAGGTCCTCAACGATGCTATTACAAGGAAGGCGATCATCGACTATAGGGCTACCGATGAATGGATAGAAGAGTTGGAGGACCTGTCTACTGACTCCGCCTACTTCTCTAGGAGAGAAATCCTTTCCTATTATCCAGATCTAGACTTAAGCTTTCTCGATTTTCTAGACTCCCCTACATTTAACAAGAAGAAGGAAGCCCTGGCGTAGGAGAAGGAGTTCACTTAGGCGGCCAGAGAAGATACAGGTACGTCCTCTGATGCCGGAGTAAGGTAGGGCACTTCTACATCCTGCCCTGCCTTGTCAACTCAGCAGGAGGATTCCTTAGAAGTTGTCCTTAGGGAAGATCTGCCCATAGGGGGTTCTATTGCTCCTGGTTCAGATGTCTCATGCTCCCCTGGCTTAAGGTTTGCCAATTAAAGTGCCTACAGATCATCGCTTGGTATAAATTAACGCCTTAGATTTTTCAAAGTTACCCGAGTTAGCTAATCCCAGGCGATAGCGGGGTTTTGTATTTTTTTTTTATTTTAATGTAATTAAGGCTGAGATGCTGGCCTTTGCTCTGTAAACAAATATGTATGAAATAAATAAATGAAGTTTTTCAAAAGTCTTGTGTTATTCCATGTTTATCATTAGCTTCTTCTGCTTCATTTCGTTAGGGTATTTCCTCTTGCTGAGGTTATCTTAAAGAGGTCAAGTCAACGGCATTCCGACCTGCTTGGTTCGTAGGGGTTCCTCTGTGTAAGGGGTGTTTCTCCTTGCCTAGGTTACCTTAAGGGGGTTAGGTCAGTAACGTTCTAACTTGCTCGATTTAGGGGAGTTCCTTTGTACAAGGGGTGTTTCCCTTTATCAGGTTACCCTAAGGGGGTTAGGTCGGTAGCATTTCGACCTACCTGGTTCATGGGAGTTTCTTTGTACAAGGGGTGCTTCCTCTTGCCAAGGTTATCCTAAGGGGGTTAGGTCGGTAGCATTCTAACCTGCTTGATTAACTATTCATGTGCGGAGATAAAGTAAGAGATAGAGAGAAGTATGCAATTAATTGAGAAATTTTATTTTAGCACAATTGAAAGAAAAACAATACATGATGAAATTTTAATCCAAAATAGAAATGTAGATTATCGGCATTCCATGTATGCGGGATAAGCTCACCATCTAATCTTTCTAACCTGTATGCTCCATTACCTAGTTTCTCCCTGACTTTGACCGGGTATTCCCAATTGGGGGCTAGCTTACCTTGCCCTTCGTGTGAGCTAGTGGATTCTAATTTTCAGCACACCAGGTCATCGACCATAAACTCCTTGTATCGGACTTTTCGATCATAATATCATATAGCTCGGTGTTGGTATGTAGTCACCCTAGTAGCGGTAAGGTCTCTAATTTCCTTGATGGTATCAACACCTGCCTACAGTAGATAGTCGTTAAGGGCAGCGTCGAAGATTCAAGTCCTGATATTAGGGAACTTAAGTTCAATAAGGAGGACTACCTCTAACCCAAAAGCTAGATAGAAGAGGGTCTCGCTTATTAAAGTACGGTACATAGTCCTATACCCTCATAAGATATTAGGTAGCTTGTTAGCCTAAGCACCATAAGATCGGTTTACGTGCTTCTTCAGGTTGTCTAAAATAACCCGATTGGTCACCTCTACCTATCCATTTGATTGGGAATGGGCAACCGAGGCGAAGTACGAGATGATGTGGTGCTTAGCATAAAACTCCCTGAACTTAGGGTTATCGAATTGTCCGCCATTGTCCATGATTAGTGCATGGGAGACTCCAAATCGGGAGAAAATGTTGTTTCTGACAAAGGACTCTTTATTCTTCTCTGTGATTCTGGCTACAACTTCAACCTCCACCCATTTCATGAAGTAGTCCATGGCGACAATTATGAACTATTGTCCTCTTGATGCTTTCAGGAAGGTGCTAAGGATATTAAGCCCCCATTTGCAAATGGCCATGGCTTGTTAGGGGTTAGAGGGTGATGCTAGGCACGTGGTTGATTAGGGTGTGCTTTTGGCACTGTAGGCACTTTTAGGCTATGGCTTTTGCGTTTTGCTTCATGGTAGGCCAATAATATCTAAGTCTTATCGTTTGAAGGTACAGGGCTTGGGACTGAATGTGATTGCTGCACACTTCGACATTTAACTCTTCCATGGAGCACAACCTTTGCCCTTCTTGGGGGAGGTTGACTCCCTTGCAGTATTGGATGCCATTGATCAAAGTGTAATTGGTGGTATGGTACCGAAGCTTTTTTGACTCCCTCTTGTCCTTCGGCAACGTGCCTTCCTCTAAGCAGTTGTATATGGGATCCATCCAGCTTGACTCTGGTGCTACCATGGTTATTTCCAAAATTTTAGTCGAGCTTAAGACGATGCATTTTTCCAGTAGGTACTCTATGAAGATCTTGCTGTCCATCATCTCAGGCTTTCGTATGCTAGTGGAGGCCAAGTTGGATAGCCAATCAACCGCGGAATTTTCCAATCAAGAGATCTTCTTGATGTCCTAGGAGGGGAACTCCACCAGGAGGCTCTTCGCTTTCTCGAGGTACATTGCCATAATGTTGTCTCTGGCTTCATATTCACCTTGGATCTGCTAGACGACTAGCATAGAGTTTGAGAAGATTCACAATTGCTCTACACCAATCTCCTTGGCTAGTTTGAGACTGGTGATGAGTGCCTCATATTCGGATTCGTTGTTACTGGAGTTGAATCCGAACTTGAGGGCATAACAGGTGGTGACTTCATGTAAGCTGGTTAAAACCAAGCCCGAGCCTCTACCCCCCAAGGTAGAGTCGTCTACGTGGAGAGTACACACCAGTCTATTATCGCCCAATGGTGCTTCATCCTCTCCTATGTACTTTACTATGAAGTTAGCCAACACCTATGCCTTGTAGGCCGTCTGTAGCTGGTATTGAATTCCGTATGCACTCAACTCCATCGCATACTTCATCATCTATCTTGATGCATCAGGCTTCTGTAGCATGGTTCGCAGTGTTTGATTTGTAAGTACGATCACTTGGTGCGCCTGGAAGTAAGGAATGATCGGGCAATGATAATGATGGTCAACATGAATTTTTCCACCCAGGTGTATCTAACCTTAAGCATGTAAAGTATGTAGCTGATGTAATATATTGGCCTGTGTTCTCTTCCCTCTACTCTGACTAATATTGAGAAGAGTGCCTAGTTACTTATGGTCGGGTACAAGAATAGGTCCTCCCCTAAGATGAGCTTGTAGAGGATCGGTGGATGGATAAGGAAGTCCTAGAGCTACTAAAAAGCGACAGTGTACTTCGAAGTTCATTCAAAACCTTTTGGATTTTTGAGGATTTTGAAGAACTCAGTACATCTATTGGTGCTCTTCGAAATGAACTTGCTTAGGGCAACCACCATACTAGTGAGCTTTTATACGTCTCGAACTGAAGTTAGGGGCTTCATTCTCCTGATGGCTGTGATCTTCTCGGCGTTGGCCTCAATACCTCTATAGGTGACCAAAAATCTGGGGAACTTACCAGAGTCGATGCCGAAGACGTACTTCTAAGGGTTTAGTTTCATGTCATATGTGCACATTTCATAGAAGGTTTCCTAGAGATCCTTGACATAATCGATCGGCTTCTAGCTCTTAACAATTATGTCATTGACATACACCTCCATATTCCGCCCGATTTGGGGCTTGAACAATTTCGTCACCATCCGCTGGTATGTAGCACGACACTTTTCAGTTTAAATGTCATCATAGTATAGTAGTACATACTATAGTTGGTGATGAAAGAGGTATGGACTTTATCCTTCGGGTCCATTTTGATCTAGTTGTATCCTAAGAAGGAGTCTATAAAGCATAGTAAGGCATATCTTGACGTAAAATCGACAAGCTGGTCGATTTTAGGGAAGGGAAAACAATATTTGGGGCAAGCTTTGTTGAGGTTAATATAATCGACACATATACGCCACTTCCCATTCTCTTTCTTGACTAGTACCACGTTTGCCAACTAAGTCGAGTACTTTTCCTCCCTCACAAAGCCGGCTTTAAGCAGCTTCTACACTTCTTTTTTGATTGAAGCCTATCATTCAGGGGGAAAATGCCTCTTTGTTTTGTTTGATAGGTTGCGCTTTAGTGTCGATGTTGAGGTTGTGGGTCGCCAGGTCGAGAGAAATTTTAGGCATGTATGATGCTGACCAGGTAAACTTATCTGAATTTGCCTACAGGAGGGCAATGATTTTGTCCTTCACTTTTGTTGGGGTCTCAATTCTGACCTTTGTAGTTTGGTCAAGAGGCGCCGATCTAGACATCTTTTGTTTTTTATCTAGGCTCGCCCCTCTCAGTTGGTCTCTCCTGTAGGCCTGTTTCTAAGGCGAAGACGCCATTACCTTTAGCCACCTTGACATATAACTCTCATGAGAGCTTTAGATCACACCTGCATACTCCGACCCTAGTTGGCATCGGGAATTTAGCCTTTAGATGCAAGGAGGATGTAATCAACCCAAATGCGTTTAGACTTAGTCTTCCTAAGAGTGCATTATAAGGGGATAGACAATCAATCATAATAAACTCCACGGGTCGTTGTACGACATGGTCGTCATCGCCAAGTTCCATGTCTAATGTGATGATCCCTTAGCTCGAATTGTGTTACCATTGAAGCCAATCAAATTGTGGTGGTACGGCATCATCTTTACTAGCAGCTTCTTCCTCATCTTGTCATATGTATAGAGGAAGAGTATATTGGTGGAGCTACTAGTGTCACCATAATCTTTAGGATCTCAAATTTTGAGATCTTTGCCCCAATCATGAAGGTGTCTTGGTAGGGAGTATCGACCCCTTCAAGGTTAGCATCGGAGAAGGAGATAAAAGTGTCTAACTTCTATCTCTTTTCACGCTCTGCCTGTACCTCCAATTGGGCATTAACCAAGTTGTTAGTGCTCTGTAGGCTTCCAGGTTGTGGGCTCCCTATGATCACATTTATAATGCCATTAGGGGCATAATCATTGCGGCAGTCATTATTTTGCTCCATTTAGGCATCTCCGGTCTGTCACCTTCGAGATGCCCTGTCCGTGTCATCGTCCGAACTATTGTTGTTCCTCTGATGAGCCATGTATTCATTGAAGAAGCCATGTTGAATGGCATATTCAATGGTATTCTTCAACTGGAAGCACTGTACAGTAGTATGGTCGTAGTTATCATAGAATTGACAGTATTTGTCGAAGTTCCAACGACTAGGGTTTCCCTATGTTTTTTGTGGCCTCTGCAACAAGTTTCAGTTCTTCACTTTGAAATAGACTTGGGCTACAAGTTTATTCAGAGGTGTATACTGGTTATAAATGGGAGGGGAGAGAGGGTCTCACTCTAGTCGGAACTTCTTCTTCTTCTAGAGCTCTCCCCTTCTAGCTTGCTTAGCATTCTTCCATCGTGGTGATCATTTATGAATAATTTTTCCTCATCTTGCTTTCCACCAGACCTTTCTCGGTTGGTGTCGCACCTAACATGAATGTTGTTTTCTTGGTTGATGTACTTATGGGCTTTGTACTAGAAGTTGGCCAGGGTTTTTGTCTTAATCTTAGTAAGCGATCGAAAGAAATCTCCTGAGGGTCGGATGCCGAGCTATGCAGCATGGATAGCGATTCCCTCATCTAGCTGAGGGATCTTGACCATGGCATTATTGAACTGAACCATATAATTACATAAGGACTCACCTTCACCCTACCTTACCAATATAAGGACGATGTGTCCTTGGATGGGGGCTTATTAGCCCTGAAATGGAGGCTAAACTTCCTAACCAGCTCATTAAAGGAGCCGATTGAGTTGTTAAGGAAGTGGTTAAACTACGTTCATACCGCTTTCCTTAGCATGCCTCGGAAGGCCTTGCACAATATGGCATTCCCATGATCGTAAAGGGTCATGAGGGTGCGGAAGTATAGAAGATGGTCATCGCGGTCACCTATGCCACCATACTGGTCGAGGGACAGAAGTTTGTCATTAGAGGGCAGCACTTTGTCCTGGAAACCCCTGATGAAGGGAGTCTTGTTGCTAGTTGCTAGCCTAACGTCACTAGCAGGCTTGTTCCCTTACTATTCAGAGAGCCGCCTTACCATTGCACAAAGCTCGTTCAAATCGGCATCATTTGTTGGGTGAGCTCATCGTGTAGCAAAATGAACCTAGACTCCCTATGAGTCTACTTCTTGCTCGTTGCCAGCTAAAGCTCGGTCGTAGGTAGTTACAGACCTTGCTAGCTGCTAGTGCAATAGTAAATTAGGTTGCTGATCCTTATCGTTTTGCAATTGTTATTACTACTGTTGTTGGGTGTTCCACCCAGTACAGGCATCTGATGCTTTAAGATGGTGAGTTTGCGTACTGTATCACCCTGCTTCACCTAAGCGAGCATGGAGCATTCTGTTTTATACGACATACTCTTCAACCACACATTCCATATGGGCCAGCCGCTCCTGCAACACAACCCTTGGGAGGGGTTGATTGCCCTCAGGCTAGTCCTTCACCAGTTGTTGATTTCCTTGCTCTTCACGTTGAAACATGGTGTCGAAAAGCTTGATGTGGGTAGTGTTTGGTGTATTTAAAATTTTAGGTATAAAAATTTTGTTTCCTACAGACGGCGCCAAATGTCGTTTCTTAGTTCTTGCTAGTAGTTGGTTTGGATCTGTACGTATTGGGCCTGCAAAACAATGCATAGTGAGGGGATACCCAAGGGTTGTCAAGTGTAGCCACTCCAATGCTTAAGTCAACAATGGCCTTTTGAGGGAATGGGCTACTTGATATGCAGGCTTAAAATACAAAGCTTTTACAAAGAGTTACCGTTAGATAGATGCTTGGTATTTATAGCAAAGTGGAGCCGACCATTGGAGATCAATTGGTGAAAGAGATCTTCTCGTGCAAGTGTGGGAGAGTAAAGCTGTCGTGCCCCATGTGTCCCTAGCATTCAAGACATGGTTAGTTTATTTTTATCTAGTAGTTTATAACTGTTACAGTGCTTCATGGGCTTAGGCCACTAAAGCCCAGGGCTAAGGCCTACAGAGGTGAGCTTAAGATAGCAAGACTTCACAGATAAGATCGGGTCTGAGAGGTCTATGCTTAAAATATAATGTCAACACTTTTAATATCCAATCAAAACATTCTACTAGTTTCATTCTATTTCCAAAGCTTTCGAAAGATTTCACCCTACTAAATATAGTTTAAGTTTTAAAATACTAAAAAATCATGCAATTTATCCAGATATATGCAACTAATGTAGTATACTTTACTACGATCATTACAATTTAATTACATTAATACTAGTCTAACATTAGAATAGACTAGATTCGACTTCCACTTTTCCAGTGCTATAATATAATAGTAATTGCCAAAAAAGGAATACAGTATACTTTAATATTTTATTAGATAACATCATAACTATTTCAAACTTAAGGGTATTTCAATAGAAAGGCTAGCTAAAAGAACCAAAACCTTTGCCTCATGTCTAAAATAATCTATACTACTTCTATCCTATTATAGACAGAAGTACACTTTTAATCATTAGTATTTATTAACTTTTATATTTTGGTCTCAATACTCTTTTTTACTATTAGAGTTCTCAATGTTGTTCTTACTCTTATGAAAGAAATGACTTCCATCAAATCTATTAGATTTCCATCCATTTCGTCCATATGTCAACTTTAAATTGGTTCAAAATAATTAATTTAGTAAAATTTATAATATTAAATATTTTTAGTTACATAATGTAATAAAAAAATAATATCAAATATATTTAATTTTATAATATAATCAAAACAATAAAAATGACTAAGAAATTAAAAGTAAGAAAAAGGAGTTGAAAAAGATTGTACAGACCTTAGCCATTAGCCCACCATAGCCAACTATTGAGGTTGCAAATGAGCTAAGTTATTCATGAGCTACTTAGGCTCGATTAGTAAAGAAGTAAAACTCGAGCTCAAGATAAAACTCACTTATCTAAATAAGCTAAGCTTGAGTTTCAATTCAAGCTCGCGAGCTTAGTCATTTAGACTTGCAAGCTAGTTCATGAATAGGTTTATAAATTTTATATATATTTCAAATATTATATATTATTAAAATTTAAAGACTAATATCTATATAATATATATAAATATATAATATATAGGATAATATATAATATACAATTTTGATTCTTGTTCACTATCAATTAATCTCTTTAATTATCTATTTCTTAATTTGTATACTTAAGTTCATTAATAGGTTCGAGATCGGTTTGCTTTAGCCTCGGCTTGACTTAAGTTTTATTGGTAAACAAGTCAAGCTTGAGTTTAAGATAAAGCTCGTTTATCTAAATAAGCCAAGCTCGAACCTCAATTTTAGGCTCGATAAAAAAGCTCAGTTTAAACTTAAATTTGATAATTTTTAAACAAGCTAAACTCGAGTCTTTAAAATCTTGACTTGGTTTGGATTGTTTATAACCCTATCAACCAAGCAACTACTCTAAGGTTGCCCTTCAAAAGTTAACATATTTTTAAAATGGATAGAAATTTTAATGGATTTAACAAAATTATTATATTTTGAGGTTTTAAAAACATTAGGAGCTCAAATAGAGGGAAAATAAAGGGATAAAGACTAAAATATAAAAATAGGTAGATATTAAACATTAAAAATGTGCTTTCTTGAATATGTATTAATTAAACACCGAAAAGGTTCACGTTCGTATGAACGAAGAGGAAAAAAAAAAATCATCATAAAGAAAAAGAAATAAAACTGCCTCACATTCTGTTAAACATGAAAGAATTTGAACAAGTATATGGAGGTCTCCTCTCAAATAAATCTAACAAGCCGTCGCGATGTCAGAGACTGCTGATCCTTCATCGCGTGTCAATATAAGATCTACAAATGATAAATAAATCGAGTTACACTATGGTTACATGAGCATTAAGAACTAACTTTAATAAATCATTATTATTATTATATCCACTCTTATAAAAAAACTATCATCACACTTGTCAATCTATTATGGAAATAGCTGACTACAAGAAAATAGTATTATAGAAATGAAAATAAGTAACAGTTTATCAATAATTATTATAACTTGTAGCAATTTAGTTTTTATTGAGTGCCTCTTGCAGCAATTTGTCGATTGTATCGACAACTTACATATTAGAAATCCTTTTAACATTTCGATATGAAAGATGTGCTGCAAAGTGTTTTTTACATTGCGGTATGCTTAGTTCTTTTAGTATAGGTACCCACTAATAGAAGTTACATTAACAATGGTTTTTCATATTGTGAATTTTGGAAAGCATCCCTAATACGTAAACTTCTAACAATCTTGAATAGATGCTCTATAGGAGCTTGACAAAAACAAAATTAGGCAATTGCTGAGAAATCACCTTTGGTTTTCTATTGCTAGTGTTCCATTTTCTTGTAAGGTCTGTAACATTATTTAAAATATTAAATAATGTTGCCGATTGGATGCCATAGAAAAACATTCTTTTGTTATCTGGCGACTAAAAAAGCCAAAAGTATTACTAGTCCTCCTCATGTTTTTTCTCATGGAAAAAATTGTAACTAATAAAAATCAACTTCAAGACTATGGCCAATTCTTTGTGTGAACTCAAAAGAAGCCTACTTTGGATATTTTCAGCCATTTGCATGGCAACGTTATTCTCTACACGTTTCCCAGATAAGACTAGCTACCCTGCTGTAACGCTAGTTGATAGGACCCATCGGTTAATGCATGATGACGGAAAATTGATGTTTATGAAATTTGGTATTATTTCGTTATCATATTTTTAAAGTTTGAGTTTTCAAATCCTCTATATCAATACCCATGTAAGTCAATGCCTTTTGTAGGCAAGTGGCTTGAACGAAATGGATTCATTTCCTCTCTCTCCCATTTTATTTTAGTAGTATTTGGCAAAATATATGTGTGTGTGCATATATATATTAGTTTAAAGGATAGAAAGGTATCAAAGTATTCAAATTTTTCTTCGATTTTTCTATATATTTCCTTTTGTAATATAGGATATTTGGACAACATACTCAAAAAGAAAAAAGAAAAAATCCCACAAACAATTTTGTCTGCGTATTTGTCATATAAGATATTTGAAGACTATATTGTATTGAATTGAGGTCGTTTAGGATTTTAGATACGAAGTGAATTGCATGGAGAAATGAACCAAAGGTTATTAAGGCCCGTAAGTATTAGTTGAGGAAGAGTTTTGGTGTAAGAAGTGGATGGTAAAAGATAGTTGTAGTAGGGCTAGGTAGTGCATGATGTTGTATTGGTTAGATAATGGAACTAAGCTAAAACTTGTCTCCTGGTTCAATTGGATTCTGGACTTGTGATTGGTTTGTTATGATTTCCAAGTACGTAGTGCATATTTGTTGGTTGTACTTGCAAAGCTAAAATTAAATTGTACTAATTTGAATCCAACTTAAGCCTTGATTGCTACTTGTGCTTATCACATTTCCATCTTAAGTCCAAAGAGTAATGCTGATCTCATAATGAGATTGTAACTTTAAACCTATGTATCATGTTTCATGGTTGTTGTGGTCAATCGAACAATGCCATAGTGTACATGTCTTAAAGTAAAAGGCTTATATAGCTACATCTACTTATATATGTATAAGAGATCATGGTATGATAGGGTTATGAGTATCATTTTGTTCTATGTATGCTTATAATCAAGATAATTAACTTGTTGTCTGTTATATTCTAAGTAATTAACTTATTGCCTGTTATTTCTTACATTAAACACATGTGAATGATTGGTGTAACATCAATGTGTGCTTATGCATGCTTTGGATCATTCTTTTATTTTTACAACTATAAGTGATAAGATGAAGTTTGTTGCCTATGTATAGTTGGGACTATTACCATCAAGTTAGATGAAAGTTGTTTAGAAATTCTATCTAATGATGTTAATGGTGAACTATAGAGATGAGATTAATAGTATTTAGTAAAATGTGGATATGACTAGTACTATATTATGATGATGAAACTGATGATCTATCAACTTATGGAAAATAATGTTATTAAGCTTGTTGGTAGTTTTAGTTGGTATAGGAATTAGAAATATTGTCCTTGATTGTGTTTGTGGGTAGATTGATTGGCCTATCAATTAATCAGATTGTAGGAATTATGGAAACATGTAATATTATATTGTTGATAGGTACTGTAGTGACATGTCTTACAGGAGATTTGGAGACTGTAGTAGTGTTCCAGAGTTTTAATGTATCATTAGTAAACTAAAGACACATGGTAGGTTATGGTGACTTTAGGTATGGGGCATTATTTTATCCTAACCTTGCTAAGGCTAAGCTTAGGGGTTTAATCCTTTAAACTAGATTTATTAAGTGCTTAAGTTATTAAATTAGTGATTTAAGAATTGAATGAGTAATAAAATAATTAATAGAATAGATAGAGCAATTGAAAGGGAGAATACATGGCCTCAACACAACTATATACATAGACATATAGAGGTACGCTCTCAAACCTTTAGAGAAATGTAAGCGTGTTTCTAAGAAAATAAGGGATTCGAGAGGTACATAGCCATGTAAATCACCTACGTACTAAAACATACCTTAGAGCCCAAAACAACACAAGCATGTAAGCTTCCATAGCCAACCCAAGAGATACATGGGTATGAATGCAACTATGTTCTTGCCCATATTCCCATACTCTCCTAAGGATTCTCACTAAAATGAGCTCATTCACTTCTAAACTCAAACTCTTGATACAATACTTATCAAAATGTGTTGTCCTTAACTCTAAACATCGTCAATTGACACAAAAGACACTCAGATGTGTCCCTACTACCAAAAAATGAATTTTATATAGAGATTAACAAAGACAAGATCACATGCACCTTATTTTACTTAAACTTATGACTCTTACAATAATGCCTTAATATGATCCAAGCAATCCTTTGATCAAAGCACAAATCACAATAAGAAATCTCTTAAAATTCTCTCTTTTCTTATGAAATCATCGCTTACCTACTTAGGGTTCTTGATATAAAACCCAACAACTTATACCCCTGGGCTTGTTCTCTTTCGGTAATATACCAACACAACATCTTGATAAAAAAACAAAAAGATCTCACTTGAGAAATCCTATAAGACAACCTAAAAAGAATCTGACCTATGCTTTATACGTTTGCTTGATCCTCTAAAGTGAAGTTTGATTGTGATAAAGAAAATGGTAAAGAGTAAGGGTTTTAGCTTACAAAGAGCATACATATCTAATAAGTAAAATTCCCACTTTGCCCACATAAATTTTCACTTAATTACTCTAATTCCATACTTATTATTATTTAGTCTTTTATTTCATTTTGATTTATTTATGGCTTTTAAGCCTCAGCTTTAATTACCTAATCCCCTAATGTGGTACCTTGGGAAGAGCTCGACAAAGACCATGCTTGGTTTCACTCATTAATTAGCTCACTACATTCCCAACATAGTAGTTAGGGAATAGCTTAACAAAGACTATGTTCGATCTCACTAACTACTTTGCTTACATACCTCTAGTATAGCAACTCAGAAGAGCTTAAGAAAGACCTTACTTGGTCGCACTTATTATGACTCAGCTTGCTCATCCCTTGCATACTAGCTTAGGAAGAGTTTGGTGAAGGCCGTGCTTGAACCCTCTTACCATTTAGCTACTATATGCCTTCATCCTAGGATCGGATTGGCGAGTGACATAGCGAGCCTCCAAACATCATATGGGTGCCTTAAATGACCAAAAGCATACCACCTAATTTCTTAGTTAAGCTTTATCATTGAAGCTAAGCACCCAAACCATGACCTATGACAATGTTCGCCCATGGATGCTTACCTAATAAGAGCAGCCTCTCCTTACTGACTAATCACAAAGTGGAAGTAAGTGTTGATGGCCTTTCTTCTCCATGAGCCTTTAAGCTAAGGTCGACTTAAGAAGCATATCTAATACAAGGAGAGGATATGGAAGGATATGTAGCACATACAAGATAGCTATAATCTTTTAACCTTATGGGATTTGCTCTCTACAAACCATAAAGCTTACAAGGGATAAGATAGTGGATGTAAGCCAATAGCAACTTTCTTCCTCCTCCTACAGATACCCTCAAGTAGCCGTAACTAAGGTGATGCAACTCTTAAACCTTAAACCCTTATTACCTCATTGGTTTTGCATTCTCACTCCCTTAAACCCTTACTAACTTGAGCATCTAAGTGGCTATGTCAAAATAAACTTCAATACCTACTAGCTTACATCAAAGCCCTAACAATTAGTCTACTTTGTAATGTGCAATTAGAGTATGTTTGAAGAAACCACTAGTTAGTGGTAAAATTACTTACATGTGTAGTCTTAATGTGCATGGAATCATGTGTTTTATTCTTTCCAATCTTGTCTATGTCTAATTCTTTATCTCATACAAAACAAAAAAATTAATTATAGTGACAATAATAAATAAATAAGATTATAATTAAATATTAGTAATTATAGTGATAATAACAATAATAATAGTAATAATAATAATAATTTGTAAATAAGATTATATCACATTTGACATCTATAATGCTCCTATAGGTTCATAATGTCAATGTCATTAATGGAAGAATACGGAGTTGGTTTGAATAGTATAAATGTTCACTAAAACTTAGATTAGATAATAAATTTACATTTTTAAAGTTCATATAATTAATTGGAAAAATAGGCGAAATTTTTGGCAACAAATGTAATATCATCATGATAAAATATTGATTCGACATGATTCAATCTCTAAAATTTTGAAAACACATCTTAAACTATTGTTATTTTTCATATTTTTAGTGATAGATTTAGAGTTGTTAGCATATTTTTCATAATTTTCAATTTGTACTATGATTATTACAATATTTGATATATATTCTTAAACTATTTATTTTTCCATTAAAAAATAATTACTGGCATGTACCATGTCTTCCCTTTAACCTAAATAATATATTTGGATTAAGGGAAGGAATGGAAAGGTGAAACAAAGTGTGTTTTGAAAAAAAGATGCCTTTATTTAGAAAGGATAGGGAAAGAGAATGGTATTGATTTAGAAGAGAAAACTTTAATTAAAAAAAAAAAACAATTTCACTAAATTAACACAAAATTACTATTTTATCCTTAAAGTGAAAGCACACTTTAATGAAAATTGTAGAGACTTTTATAACATTTTGATTAAAAAAAAAAGAATTATGTGGTACTTATCTTTTCCCCTCCACTTCATCTTTAATTCTTTACCTTTGCTTTCTTTCCTTCTAATTTCTTCTTCCTTGCTAAACATAGTAATTGAGTGAAGTTACTATCAATATAGCATAGTGGAAGCAAAGTACATTTTTCAAACCTCTTTAAAAAAATGTCCTACTTATCATAAAATTATTGCACTTGTTGATATATCTTTCATATCAAAATAACATTTTTTGATGGTTGATCTCTACTTTGTAAATTTGCTAGTTACCTATAAGACAACACACGATTAGTAGGGAGCTAAGGTTTACTCTGGCACCACCACTTAGATGCTTAGGTTAGTGGAGGTTTTAGTGGAGTAAAACCCTAATTAAAAGATAGTAAGAGTAAGAGGCCAAAGGTCATTTAACTAGGTACCTCATCTCCTATTTATAAGAGATGAAGTTAGGTTTTCGTCTAAAGTGAGCTTAGCCCTTATCTTAGGCTAGTTGACTTTGGGGCTTGATGGCCTATGGCCTAAAATACCCATCAACACCCTCCTTTGCCCTAATTTCTTTTAGCAATGTGTCTGATAAGGAGACTGAATGCCTCTATGGGCTCTCAAGTTCTTAAGCTGAGCAATTACAGTATAAGGAAACTTTTCATGGGTATTTCCAACCTTTCTCATGATTTGGAGAGCTAGAATATTAACTTAAACAGAGTAATGTGGCACATGCTATTTAGATTATTCTAGGCTTTATTGCCAATGAAGGGATCCAAATGGCCTGAAGAACAAAGCCAAATCTTCCTTGCGTTTTTGTGCTAATAAAGGTAATCAGGTTGCTTTAAGAAGGAAGGCGGATTTATCTTTAAGCTTATATGTTAGTAAGAGTGATCTAAATAAAATATGCGGGTTTTTCCCAAGCATGAGTTCCATTGGGTTATCTAAAGAAGTAGGCCTGCTATGCATCAAGTAATGTAGGCTTTTGTTGCCTCGAGTTACTTTACTATATTTGGGCTTACTAGCTTCATATTTTTAACTTAGGCATAAGCTTATAGATAATCGAGCCGCTTAGTAACTAGGCTTAAGGACTACAATCCCATGATTTACCTTAGCTTCTTTGCTCATTGAGTTTTCAAGGAGCTTAAGCATTTTCATTTCATTATTTGTAAGTAACTAAGCATTCCTAAGCGAGGCATAGGGAATTGACTCTCAAGGATTGTCTTGAGCTTAGTTTAACTTCATGGAGACGGATTGAGTAGGCTCAGATCTTGACATTGAAACTATAAACCCTACATCGGGTTGAGGCTTGACATGGTTTGTCAAAGCTTTTTAGCTCGGATTTCATGTTTCTTAGACTATGTTTTTTAATAGGCTTTAAAAATAAGCCTACCAATAGGTCACTCTCAAATCAAAATCAACTTAAGACTTGCATTATATCTATCGTATATGGGTGCTCGGTAGCAAATTGTCAAGCTTGGCCTTTGTGGATCTCAAGTTGATAGCTTGTTATCTAGCCTCTACTAAAGAAGGCTTAGATTTTGAACCGCAATGGAGCTCTGAGGTCAATTCTTGGAGCCAATGCGCAACAATTGGGATTTATTTGCTTTCTCAAGTTGGTTATGCTTTTACCCAAAGATCAACCCCCTTTTTTCTACTAAAAAGCCTTCTTAGAGAAAACTCAAATCAATAAGATGAATGGTGCTTAGTGAACTCCTATTATAGTAAGTTAGATATACATTTTTAAGCTTGATGTCAGGCTACAGTCTCGACTTATCCATAGAGTTCACTTAGCTTGTGCTCAAACATGTTACCATCATGTAGGAGCACATAAAGGTTAGGAAAGTAGAGCATCTAGTTAGCTCTTTTTTGGATCTAACCATGGAAAGGGCTTTGACTTAGCATGGCATGTCGTGTTCATACTACCAAGGAGTAGCTCAGATTACTACTATCAATCACAATAGAGTGGACCACACTATATTAGATTTGTTTGAACTTAGGATGGCTCAAATTCACTCATGGCTATAGAGTAAAGCCCAAAATTTGTTTCGGATGGGTTTAGTTTGGTACTGTTGTGCATGCTTAGGTTTGTTAATGGAGACTAATGGGCACTTACTATTGTGCTAAAGTTGTAGATCTATATAATTAGTGCTCAGAATTCCTCAAGCTCTTTATAGTTGCTATAGTTACCATTTAGCATTGGGGATCTATTAGTAAAATTAAGGTTCGAGCTTGTTTATGAGTTCGACCAAGTCATTCCTCAAAGCTTGGGCTCTTATGGTTTGAAATTTCTAAGCTCGGACATTCAATGGCACTACTCGAAAATTAGGTTTGAGGCTCGATAGAAGTTTAAATCCATGTAGCTTGATTTTAAGTGCTCAAAGCTAGAATGATACTTATTAACCGTTACCCTTTAGCCTAGGGATCTAGAAGCCTAAGCCCACTTGATAGCTCGGCTAGCAAGATACTAGGCTCCTCTTAACATGTATGAAGATCAACCTAGCACATAATCTGTCCTTATTTTCCCTATCCTATGATCCCCAAGCTCCACCTTTTAGCAATAAGGAAGGGGCTTGCCTCCTACTCAAGCCAACCTTTGGGAAGCTTACCATTTGACTCAACCGAGCTTACCCTCCCTTCCTTGCCTCTTTCTTTCTCTTCATAAATGCTAAATAACTATCTAACACATCACTTATAGGCTAGCCGCCAAGCTAAGGCGGTTACCATCAACCAATGGGACTAGCCTATCCTTCAAGCTACTATTAATTAATAGAAGAGTGGAAGTAATAGGAGTCAACCCCTTGGATCGATCATACAAAGCCGAGCTAGAGAACTCTAAGGACTTACTTGAAGAATAATAGCTCAAAGCCCCATCTAAGATGGAAATTCCTATCCTGACCTCTATGTTTCCCTTTTTTTTTGCTAACTTAACTTTTAAGCTGTCACTTGTACCAAATCTGCTGAACAGCTGTTTTATGGCGAAATATCCAAATAGATAGCCTTAAGACTGTCCACACCGAGCTCCCAAGCCTACCATAGATGTTTGACCCCAACTTAAGTTAATTACGTTTTAGCGAATGGCTGACTGAGCTCTAACCTGATCCAAATTAGGTCTGCTTCTGATGGTAAACTCTCTTTTCTTCATTTCATCCACTTTGTACCATATTTTGGACGTCCAGCCACCGATTTCAAAAGGATTCTTTGCTTTTTGTACTAAATATTCTTTATCTCTTTGTACTAAGGAGTAAGGAGTAAGGACTTAGGATGAGATGAAAAGGTTGTTGTAAGGTAAATTTGTGTCGAAGACTTACTTACTAGATACATTTGCAAAGTTGTAAGAACTTTGCAAAGGAGGTTGAACAGTTGATGATTATGTAAGAAAGTTCCAGATGCCTACGATCCGAGTTGAAGTGGAAAAACTAGAGGCTTGCACAGTATCGAGGTTCATTTCTGGACTTAGACATAAGATTCACAACATTGTGGAAGTGTAGAGGTTTTATACCTTAGAAGAAGCAATTAAAATAATGTGGAAGGTTGAAAAGTAGAGTAGAAGTACTCCTAGCTGACCTCGGCCAACATTCTCCCAAGCCCCTGTTCTGCGTTGACCTATTCAAGTTGAGTTGAAGAGGCCATATCGAGCTAAGGAAAAGAATGACCCATCTAATGATAGCTGAATAGGCCAGTATAGCTAAGTTAGCCATTCGAACTAAACTGAAGCTAAGCCAACCCTGAGGACATATGAGAGGACAGACCTCCAGATGGAAGACTAGTGAGGTGAAGTGCTTTAAATACTTAGGCTTCAGATACATGACCAATGAATGTTTGAACCGATGTATCATGGTGCTCCGAAGAGATGTAATGGATAGCATCGACAAAAGTGAGCTTGATGAGGAGAAGAATGTCAAAAAAGCAGAAGCTGAGGAGGAAGAGGAAACCTATGTCTATGCCAACCAAAGAGAAGTGATGACCTTAATCTTGAGACGAGTATTGAGTTCCTTACCAAACTTTGAGGAAGACTAGAAGAAAAATCTGTTCCATACTAAATGCACCATCAAAAGACAATTGTGCACTATTGTTATGGAAAGTGGGAGTTGCACAAAAATCATTGCACAGTCCTTTGTACAGAGGTTAGGATTATCGACCTCTAAGCACTTCGACCTTATGAGCTACATAGGCTTCATGATAAGGGTACTCTGCACATGACAAAACAAGTAACCATAGCGTTCAGTATTGGGAGTGTGTATAACGGCAAAGTAGTACGCGGTGTCATCCCTATAAGAGCTTTACATCTATTGCTTGGGTGACCTTGGTTGTTTGACCGATGTGTTACTTATGAAGGATATAAGAACACCTATGCATTTGTTAAGGATGGAAAGAAGATTGTATTGCAACCCATGACCCTATTCCAAGTGAGTGAGACCCATAATCAACTCAACTGAGCAAGTAAGAAGAAGGCCTTAGTGATGAGTCGAAGAGAGCTCCGAGCTGCTGAGAAGGTTAAAGAGCCTATGTTACTATTGATTAAAAGATTGTAGGAGATCAGAGACCTAAAAGATGCTCCAGATGAAATCCGAAGGCTAATTGATGAGTTTTTCGGCTTGTTCCTTAAGGAACTGCTTAAAGGACTATCTCTAGTCTGAAGAATAGAGCACTATATTGATCTACAACCAAGCATCACCCTATCGAACAGACTTGCATACAAAATGAACCTTGAGTAGATTGTTGACTTGAAAAGACAGGTGGATGAACTTATAGAATAAGGATATGTAAAGGAAAGCATGAGCCCTTACACTATATTAGCTCAACTTGTTCCTAACAAGGATGGTTCGTAGCATATGTGCATTGACCACCAAGCAATTAACTAAATTACCATTAAGTACAGATATTAGATACCAAGTTTCGATGACATGTTATATGAGCTCCATAATGCTAAAATATTTTCAAAGATTGATCTACGAAGTGGTTACCACCAAATTTGCATGAAACCGGGTAATGAGTAGAAGACTCCCTTCAAGACTAGGCATGGCTTCAATAAATGGTTAGTTATACCATTCAGACTTATTAATATACCAAGCACATTCATAAGACTAATGAACCATGTAATGCACTCTCTGATCAAAAGATATGTAGTCGTGTACTTCAATGACATATTGGTATATAGTACCGACCTAAACAACTATGTTCAACATCTTCAAGCAGTATTTGACATTTTGCGAACTAAGAAATTATATGGGAATTTGAAGAAATATACATTCTACTAAGATGAAGTGCTTTTTCTTAGGTTTATAGTGTGAAGGGAAAGAATCCAAGCAAATGAAGAGAAAATCTGAGCTATCTTAAAATGGCCGACGCTAAAGTTTAAAGTTTTCATAGCTTAGTTTCTTTTTATAGGCAATTCATTATAAACTTCAGTATTGTAGCTGCCCCTTTAACTGAGCTAACAAAGAAGAGTGATGGGTTTAATTAGAACAACCGAGCTGAATAGAGCTTTAAGGAGATCAAGGAGAAGCTCACCTGCACCCCTATCTTATTACTACTAAATTTTGATAAGCCATTTGAATTTAAATGTGAAGCATTAGGAGTTGGAATTGGTGTCATCCTGATGTGGGAATGATGACTCGCTGCCTATCATAGGGAGAAGCTTAGTGGTACTACCCTGAATTATTCTATGTATGAAAAGGAGTTATACTATCTTTTTTTAGCCCTTACTATTTTGCAACACTATTTGTTGCCACGAAAATTTGTTATTTACACAAACTATGAGTCTTTGAAATATCTTTAGAGTCAGAACAAACTCTCAAAGAAGCAAGTCAAGTCATCAGAGTTTATGGAAGGGTTCTCATACTTGATCTAACATAAGAAAGGAAGTGCAAATATGGTCGTCGATGCTTTATCACGTCGACAAACCTTATTGACCACTTTGCAGATAAAATTGTTGGGATTCTCACTCATCATTAAGTAATATGTTCATGATCCTCATTTTGGTCCTATTGTAGAGTAGTGTAGAGATGGAGTTGCTATTGGAGGATATTATGTAAAGGATGGCTATCTCTTCAAAGAAAGAAGGCTATGCATACCGAACTGTTCTATACGTAAGTTGTTGGTTAAAGAAGCTCATAGTAGTGAATTATTTGGTCACTTTAGGAAAACCAAGGTAGCCAATTTATTGAAAGAAAACTTTTATTGTCCTAGTTTAGTCAAGGATATCCATAAGGTAGTTGGTAATTATGAAGTGTGTAAGGGAGCTATAGGGAAGAGAGAGCCCTTTAGAGAATACATGCCTATGCCAGCGCTAACCTCACCTTAGGTAAACCTCAGCATGGACTTTGTCCTAAGGTTGCCCCAAACATCTAGAGGAATAGATTTTATATTTGTTGTAGTGAACTATTTCAGCAAAACGGCACACTTCATTCCTTACCATCTAACTAACGATACTTTATATATTGTTTATTTGTTTTTGTAAGTTATCCAATTACATGGAGTGCCAAAGACTATTATTTCAAATTGGAACACAAAATTCTTGAGCTATTTTTGGAAGACTTTATGGAGGAGACTTGAAATTAAACTTATGTTAAGCTCCAATAGCTATCCTTAAACTGATGACCAAACTAAAGTAGTGAACAGGATGCTAGGCAACTTACTTAGAACTATCATGAGAAAGAACTTGAGGGACTAGGATCTATGGTTACTAGTTATGGAATTCACATACAACCGAACTGTCCATAGCACCACTAGAAAGTCTCCATTTGAGGTCATCTATAGCCTCAATCCCATTATCCCCCTTAATATGATCGGCTCCATTACATCTATTGAAGAGAGTCAATCCGAAGTTGACCGAACCTAAGAATTATAAGAGCTATACCAATTTGTAACGATGAAGATCGACAAGTTCAATAAAAAAACAATACGAGATTAGTAATCATGGCCACCAAGCTATTTCTTTCTAGCTAGGAGACTTAGTATGGATTCATCTTAACCAAGAATGATTCCTGCACTTGAGACAAAGAAAACTATCACCTCAAGCTAATGGTTCGTTCAAGATCCTGAAGAAAGTCAACCACAATGCCTACCTCAAGTTACCTAATGACCTTGATATTTCCTCTACCTTTAATGTATCCAACCTGATTCCTTACCAACCGAGAGAAGAAGACCCCGTAAGTGTCCTAGAAGAACAAGAGCCAGCGACTATTTCAGGTTTGAGAACAAATATTTCCGACCCCTAAATAGATGATAAGAATCAAACCCCTAGATCAATCACACGAACCCAAGCTAGAGGAATCTAAGAACTCACTCAGAGAATATTAGCTTGAAGCCCCATCTGGGATGGAAATTCCTATCTTGACCTCTATGTTTCCTTTTTTTGTTGACTTGACTTCCAAGCCATTACTTATGCTAGATCTACTGAACAGTTGTTCTATGATAAAATATTCTAACAGACAGTTGCAAGATTGTTTGCGCAGAGCTCTTGAGCCAACCACAAAATATCCGACCCTAACACAAGTTAATTACTTTTCAGTGAATGGCTAACTAAGCTTCGACTTAATCTAAATTAGGTTAGCTCCTAATGATAAACTCTCTTTTCTTCTTTTCGTTCACTTTATACCATATTTCAGATGTTCGGCCACTGAACGACACATATCTTCTAGTACAACACTCTAAAAGGATTCTTTACTTTCCATACTGAATATTCTTTATCTCTTTTACCCTTTTTAGTATGTATTTACAATCTAACTATAAGAATATCCTTTTGTCTTTTCATACCTGCAAAGTAACCCTAATGGATGGATATATAAAGCCTCACTTAATTGTACGTAGACATTAATCATCAATATTAGAAATTATTTAAGTTTCCTTCAAGTAACCTTATTGTTCTCATTATCTTTTAACTTTTATCTATTCTCTTTAGTAAGAAACAGTAATGAATAATCTTTCAATTTGTACCAGTGAGTCATACCTAGTAGATTATAAGTCGAATAAAATCAATTTGTGTGTCATATCCAATTAGTAGCTACCCGGACTTTGCTAGCTTTTCTTTTTTTTTTTTTTTCCTTTGGTTCACTTTGTTTTGGTATTTCTTTATGTATCTCACCTCAAAGCTGCATCAAGAATTCTTTTCTGAAACTGATGCCACCACCTCCTTAGATTTCATTTCAGCTAGTCCTTTTCTGCTACATGTTCAAACAACTCAACCCCCTTATCTTATAAATAGGAAAGGGAGTTCACAAGCAAAGGATCTTGGAATCTCTTAGGAATTCTCTAAACCTACAACTTCTCATGTTCTCTGAGACTCAAATACTATCTTCACTAACTTGAGTTTTGGAGGGCCCTCGATAACAACACCATAGGAAGTTTTTTTACATGTAAGCCACCACATACGGCCAACAAACCAGCAAAAGTTTACTTAAGAGTTATACCAGTGATATCTACTATTAGCAAAACTAATGCTTTGGTTAGTTCATTTAGTGTCGACAAGTCTTTTACTACAAATATATTTCTATGAGTATATATGGGCAAACTTTTGTAGAGTCATGCTACACCATAACATGATAGTAGATTTATGTTGTCCCTTAAATTTCTTGTTCACTATGTCAATGCAATACAATTTTGTTTCTCTTTTGTCCTATTATAATAGGATGGATTGAATATACGAATGTTAGGAAATAAAGGAACCAAATCTAAAGCAATAGGGGCCAATAAGTCCTTACAAGTGATAGTCGATTGGAATGATGTTCATGGATCTCCTCAAATCTAGAGAAAAAATCCATGTGACGCTTTAGTAGTATCGGATTGAGATGAATAGTATACAAATTTCAAGAATTTATGAGAAGATCCAATTAAAAATGTGAGGTAATTATCAGTTTTGAACGAAACATCTTCCCATAGATGGTGCCAATGTTGATGGTCAATCTTTGCTCTGTAAATTTGCTAGTCATCTGAAAAACAACGTATGGTTAGTAGGACACTCAAGTTGACTTGAACTCAACCACTCTGATGTCTAAATTGTAGGTGTCAAAGGAAGTAAAACTCTTGTTGAAAGAGAATGGTAGTGAGAGACCAATGGTCTTTTACTTGGAGGTGAAACTAAATGTTTCTGTTGAGTGGGCTTGGTCTAGATCTTAAACTAATTGGCTTTGGGACTTGAGGGTCTACGGCCTAAAATATCCATCAACAATATTCATTAGTGGAAAGAAATAATTTATTAATTCCATTAGCAATTTGACTTTTATTGATTACCTATTGCAACAACTTTTACCTAAAATATGATAGAACAACGTAAAAGAAAATTTCTAACGGTTAATAAATGGTTGCAACGATTGACAAATTCTAGTAGCAATTTAATTTTTGTTGAGTGTTTCTAACAACTTCCGTTGGATTGTAGCCATAACTTGTATATTAAGACTAATTCGTAAATTAGCAATATAAAAATCTATTATTAAGTATTTCACGGACTGCATTATGTCTAATTCTTATAGAATGCTATTATTAAGCAGCAAACGGTATGTTACTAGTGGTATATGATAAATTGGGACATTGCTTAATACGATAATCAAAAGAAAGTACTGTTACAGGCATCTAAGTAAATTTTGATAAATTAAAAGAAAGTAAATGAAGACTATCAATTTCCAATTAAAAAATGCATGCTTACTATAGGCGTGGGATTTTTCAATCCAAGTAGATTACGTGGGTGTTACCAAACCTGGACTTGTGACTACAGAAAATAAAAGAACTTAAACTTTGCGGGGGTTCAAATTAATAGATATTCTCTTGACAATAGTATAGATGGTGTTGGCTTGTGTAGAAACCATATACCGATAAGACGATGTAGAAAAACATTATTTTCTTGCTTGGCGACAACAAAAGTATTGCTTGTTTTTTTCTTTTCTTTCCTTTTTTTTTTTCCATTTTAGAAATAACAAACATTGGACCAATTCCTCTCCTGAATTGAAAAGAAGTCATCATCACATGATATTTCCACCCATTTGCATGGTAGATTATTTTATTTGCTAAGCGAATTATATTCTCCAATCGTTTTTCTCCATAAGACTTGCTACGTCATCGTAATGCCAGTCGATGAGAATAGAAAGTTAACACGTAATCGTACGAAACTTATATGAAGTATCTAAAATTTGTCGAAGAGAAAGAAAAAAAGCACGTTTCTGTTTTCACATTTGCCAAATTTGGTGAAATATGCAGCTAATTCTATTAAGGTTGGCCAAAATGCAGTCAGCAGTTCAGTTCGGTTAAAAGGTGAAATTAAAATCGAATTGCATTTAACCATTCGATTAATAACCCTTTTAAAAGTGAATAATTTTAAATTTATTTTTTATCCTATTTATTTATTCCATTTATATGTTTTATTTTTTCATTATCACCATTAGATCTATTGTTTGTTAAGTCCTTTCATCGTATGCTTTTGAACTGAATTTCAACTTTTTAATTTCGTTCACCATTTAGAAAGAGAAACTAGGTGGTACTAGTGGTGGATGTTTTCAGAGTTAGACCTATTTAAACGCAATGGAATTCCTAGTAGAATACTTTTGCATGTTAACCCAGCCAGACTCGTTTGATTGGTAGGGCCCTAGAAATGGTGTACAAAGATACGGCCCCGGATCCAAGCGGTCCCAGGGAGACCTTCTGAAAAAAAAAAAAAGAAAGAAAAAAAGAAAAATTAATTAGATATGACTAAACTACTTAAATTTTCAAATGCATTTAAATCATCATTTTTTTTTTTGGCAAATTATGGGAGAAGAAATCAAAATTTTAGTTTTTTTTTTTATTTGAGACCAATAATAATACTATTAAGTTATAACAATCTTAATAACTATTATTATTTAATTATTATCTTTTTAAAACATGGTTTTGGGTTTATAAATTTTTGTTGAGGAAGTTTTCGAATTTGCGCCCATCTATACTTACTTAACGTTTTGTTACTATGTCATAAAATTCCTATTATTTGGACTATGTACATTTTCATGTTACGTATTTTTCCACGAAATATTATTATTGGCATGAGTTTCGGGACGACTTCCCATCCAACCAAGTGGACACGCTTCCCCGGAGAGACTATTAACATGCGTGTCTTTTGCCACGACCTTGACCCATCCAAGAAAGGGATGCAACTTCATTTTCGATGGAATTCTTGCGTATATTCACTTTTATCATAAAATTATCACACTTGTAAATCTATTTCCTAGTAAGGCATTTGATCACTACAAGAAAATAGAATTATAGAAATGGAAATACTAGATATAAATAGCAGTTTATCTGTACTTACTACAACCATTATTATATTGTAGCAATTTAGTTTTTATTGAGTGTCCATTGCAATAATGTTTGTCTATCCTTTCAGTGCCTTATATATTAGGAATCCTTTTTAAATTTGTGATATAAGAATATGCTGCGATGTGTTTTTTGCATTGTGGCATGCCTAATTCTTAACATACATGATTAATGGTTTTTTACATTATAAATTTTTGAAAATCGCCCCTAATATATAAACTTCTACTACAACCTAGAAAAGATTCTTTATGGGCATCGTCTATAAGAATGTTTAGGAGACCTTTCAACCTCCTTTTATAATGTATAACTATAATTGGATCATTAACACACCATTAATTGATAAAACTGAATAACTATATTATTCTATATATATCCATAAGAAATTAGTTTTCATTTAGGCATGTTATCTAGTGTGTGTACGTGATTTTGTTTCTACAATTTAAGTTCAGTTAATGTTATATTAAATAAATCACAAATACATCCTTCAGTTTTCGTGTAATGCAAAATACCCTTTAACATTTTAAAAGATAAATGAATATAGATTCTCAACCGTTTTTAATTAGAGGTCATGGTTTTACGCCTTTGTAACGGCTGTAGAGCTAAGCTGGCTTTTTCGTGGTGTTTAAATGAATGGTGAGTAAATAATAATGAATTTATTTAGATAAATGCTAATAATAGTAAATTATTTTTAAAAATTTATTATCTATATTTTTCGGCTTTAGAATTTTACCAATACTTACATGGCTTAACCTATTTACGAGATTCATTGGTAAGATCAAAGTTTTTCTCTAGGTAAAAGGGTTTAAATCTACTTATTAAGAATAAATACGAGTTAAAGGGTTAAATGCAATATTTTATCCAACGTAAACGTCTTCCGAGTTCAGAAAATCAAAGGGCTGTGATTGTATATGAAATGCTGGTGTGGGGACTGATGAGTTAATTCTTAGTAGTGGAGAATTGATTTTTCATACAAATCATAGGTCAGTAAGATTTTGTTCTATAGTCGCCCGTTAAAAAAGTAAAATTATTGTCAAATTGGTTCCGCAGGGCAATTTAATAATTATTATCAAATTATCACTCCACTGATTTCGTACTTTGTCTCTATTTAATTTTTGTATGAACTCGAATTTAACAAGTGTGATGATTTTATGACAAGAGTGATAAAAGAAGAATAAGAAATTTAGAATACGCACAAGATATCTCAATTTTCAATTACGATATGTCATCATGTCTCTAATTCATATAAGCACAATGATAACTAGTGTTAAAGGCAGTGTTAACAACCCAAACTTGGCCTAAAGTATAATTTGACATGCAGACAAAATTATTAGGATTCTTTAAGCAAATATTGACCCTTCGAAAAGATAATTAAAATAGTTCTTTCTCACTCTGGATTAATTAATAGAAGAAGAGATCGCAACAAAATTAGAGGTTTGTTTGAAGATGGTCTCAAAGGAGTAAAGTCTCCATTGAATATGCTTGAGATTAGTCTTGAGTAGTTATATCATGTTAAAAACTTTTCAACTCAAATTAGAGTAAATAAAAATTTATTTAATATCTTGACGGATTATATAGGGTCATGCTAATGGCATTTGTCTATTGCATTGCATTTAACTGATTAATTAATAACCTTATTTGAATTGTATATCTTTTTCTTTTTCCCAATCCCTCGTATTATGCAATGGTTGCTTACATCCCTAAAAAATCTTTTGCATGTCTAGATTATAAATGTAGTAATATTGATATCCTTATATTAGTAGTTGATAGGGCTCAAGAGTAAGGCTAAATGAACATGAAGCTAGATTTTTGTTTCTTTTATGACTTTCTTTTATCTTTTAGGAAATTAGTATTTCTTTTTTTTTTGGGAAAATGGTTGAGCCATCCTAGACAACCCATATGGTTTTAGTTACTACTCTTAGTAGAATAAAAAAGCTATATATGCACTTCTTCTAAATATAAGCTAAGTATGCATATGAGTTAACGAACTAGCTAACAAGTTTTTATATACAACATATGTATTGAATTAAATGCTTCAAAGCAATTTGGTTGTGCATATCTTGGGTTTACTAACTTTATGATAACAATTGAGGGGTTAGTTCCTAAGTTAGATTGATTTACATGGCAAGACCATCATAACTTCACTGCCTCAAGGCATAACATTTCCCACATAAGCCATTTTTTAGAAAGTAAACAAAATGTATAATTGAGTTTTTCTTTCCAAAAGCTAGGGATATTTCTTGGAATTTTCAGAGTAAAGACATTTTAAATTAGGTTTTTTTGGATTTCAAATAAAAATATAAAAACATACATAGAAAAATTTTTTACGAAAAATAACAACACAATAAAGGTTCTATGAATAAGAAAATAATAACACAATAAACTTTTTTACGAAAAGAAAGAGGAACTACAATAGCTTGATCAAGGTAGTAAGTATGTAGGCATTTTTGAAGCATCACCTAAAAATTAGAATTTAGATTCCTATAAAATAAAAACAAGAAAAAAAAAAACATAAACTCAATGAAAAAGGGAATTAGAAAATGTTTGATTTTCCAAAATTATCCCTAAATAACAACCATAAGAGTTTTGATTAGCTACTGAAACCATATGCCTGGTTCTTTCTACAAATTTCTTTTTTAAAAAGTAATAAGAAGCTTTTAGCAAGCTAGTCATTAAAGTTAGGATCTAAGTCACCCATTCAATCTTAACTTTTTCCTTTTCCTAATTTTTGGTTGGTGATAACTCCAAGTTTTTTCTTTTTCTAGAAAGTAGAAAGGGTAAATATTCCTTAGCTCCAGTTGAGTAGTTCATGTTGACTTATCTGGGTTTAAGTTGAATTGGATTAAGTAAAATAAAAGAAGAAATGGACACAATAAGAGTAGCTTTACCAGAATATCCTTCTTTTTAATTTATTTTATGGGACATCTTAACTAACTAACGTTCCTATTATTTAATTTTTTTATATGGGTTCAAGTTAAATTGGATTAAGTAAAATAAAAGAAGAAATGGACACAATAAGAGCGGTAGAGTCATAACAGTCTCGCCGTATAAACCATTCTAAGATAAAAGTTAACCTTACAACTATTATCCTAAGTCTGATCTACACAAGGCGTCCATGATTAACTTGCTTTAAAGTAAACAGTTTATAATTTAAATAAATCATTTACCAAAGAAAGTGAGAAAATATATATATACACTGTAATTCAGTTATTATAATTAGCGTTTACAACGTTTCATCATAATATATTTCCTAGTTATTACAATAGAGTCGTAACAGTCCCACTGTGTGAACTATTTTAAGATAGAAGTTAGCCTTATAACCGCTATCCTAGACCTTAAAAAATATATGTTTGTTCTTCAAATGTTTTTCCTCACTCCTTAGGATCCAGCAGTTGTTAGTTTCAAAGTAGTTATAAGCCGCTTTTTAACCAACACCTGTATAACGTTTTTAGAGATGTGAGCAACCATAGCTCAGTAAGTTAGAATGGAGGACTTAAAACTATATCATAAATACAATAAGGTTATAAACCAATTTATTAGGTGCAATGCATGTTCAAGCAAATGCCATCGCATGACGTTGTCTGGCCCGTTGTGAAATTAGAGAAATTGTGCTCACTCTAATCCGGGTTGAGGAATTACCGTTAATGTAACAGTTCACAACCAAACCCAAGCTTGTGTAATGGAGATATTGCTCCTCCCGTGACTACCTTCGAATCATTGACTTCACTCTTGTCGCAACCTTCTCACTTGTTACTTAGTTTGACTAAGAATGACAAAGGGATTATTATGTAATCCTACGCTATCCCTTTCAAAAGGGTCGGTATTTGGTCGGAGATTCCTAGGTTTCCTTTAATGGGTTTCCATGTAGGTTCGATTATAATTATAGGTCATATATTTGATTAGGTCTAGTTTAGGATGATCGATTATTTTATATAAATCATATAATATAAGCTAGAATAACAAACAGAATCATAGCATCACTCATAATCAAGTATATGCACACAACCAACTATCTAATAAATACAACCAAGTATAATCTCAAGCCTTCAAAATATAGCAACGCATTAATCCCAACTTACCTTGACTCCTTGCTGACTTACTCGAGGTCCAACTCAGTCATGCCATCGCTAATTATCTCTTTAACACAAATGTGGTTTCAATTTTTTATATAACTATTATAGGTTGGTTTCATCCTATAACTTTTATTGTTATCTTTTGTTTAAGGTTTAATATGTTCAGTTATCTAAGTTCTCAAATATTTTACAATTATTCTAGGTTTAAGGTAAGATTCGGGTTCAGTTTCCACATTAATTTTTTTTTTTTAAATTAGGTTCTAGTTTGATTTCTAAGTATTATTTTATACCCGAACCTTAAAAACTCATTTTAACTCATAATATGAAATTAATCACATTACTTCCAAATATTTTAAATACCATAATTATCCTTAATCAGTATTTTATTTTACTCGGTACACTTAAATCCTTATTAGTGTACCGAATTTACTCTTGATGTGAGAATTTTTTATATTTTTCATATAATTACATAAATTCAAGATTTCTATCGGATTTATTATATATCCTTATTATTTATATAATATGAATTTTTAGTCCAATATCTTTTATTTATTATATTTTCAATAATTACATATTACATATTATCACTTATGATGTATATAATATACATCTAATATTTCTATCACTCTAATTACTATCTCCTAACATCAAGTATCATTTCAAAATGTTTAAATTCATCCTAAATCAGATTTTACACCTAATTACTCTAATTTACAAAATTAACTTAAAATTTACTATTTTTCCCTATTACTTATTTACTACATAATTAGCCTAATAATTACATCTAATACCTTAAATGCTACAAGTATCATACTTCATTAGATTTTAACATCCTTAAACAAATAATTATTCACTAAATCAGTAATTAACTATTTAATTACTTAATTAACCTTAAATTACCCATTTTATGCCTCATTCTAAGGCCTAAAAATTTATAAAATTAATTTTTGAAAAAAAGCTTCATAGCACTGTTCTATATTATCTAAGTAGTCTACACAAAAATTTTGAGCTTAAAACTATACTCCTAAGGTCATTTATTTCTAAACCGAAACATGCTCGGTTTTGCATGATTTCTTAAGGACGATATATCACGGGACATGTTTTCATCAAAATAATATTTTTCCTAAAAACCACATACTAAGATATTCCATAATAACAAAATTCATAATTTTCTAAGAATATTTACTATTTTTACAAAATTACACAAAATCAGGCTAGAAATCGAACTTACCTATTTGGGTGGCTCCAGCCACTGTCGATGGTCATGGGTACGTCGGCCCACCTGGGCACTGCCACCACCGTGTGGTGGTGATGGTCTTCCACTCTCAGCTGCTTATCGGGTTTAGGTTTTCCTTAGAAGCCTTAACTATACAAATTTTTTGTGATTTTTTCTAAAACCCTAATTAACTCTCAATTTCGCCTCTCTCTATTTTTATTACCCTCTAAACTGACCAAATAAACTTCTAAAATTTTCTTACTATTTATAGAGTATTATGGAAATTATTATGCATTAAATTGATTTGACAACTACCTTATCTTCTTCCAATTTGTCTTTTATGTTATTCTAATTTAATTAGCTAATTTTTTTTCTTATTTTTCCCAGTTGCCATGACTCAAATCTGGATCATTACTTATTTTTTATGATTTTTATTTATTTTTTCTTAATTAATTATGAATTTTATTTAATTATTTAGTATTATTTTAGCACATTTTGTGTATTTTAAGTAATTACGCGTATTTCTACCTACATGTAAATTCATATATAGTGCAAATAAATATTCCTAAATATTATTTAGATCATTCTATGATTTTTAATATAAATATAATTTATTTATAATGATTCATTAATTATCGGAATGCATTTTACACATTTTCAATAAATAACAAGCTATATACTTAAAATTTGGAAATTTTATATTTTTTTATTTTATTGCTTATTGCCTTAAATTCGAACTTATAAAATCATTTTTACTAATATTTCTATCTTTATTTTATAATTTAGGCTCGATCGGATCTTTCAACCGATTGGAACCTTCAGTGGCTGGTTGTGGGGTTTACAGTATGCATATGAGTTAACGAACTAGCTAACAAGTTTTTACATACAACACATGTATTAAATTGAATGCTTCAAAGCAATTTAATTGTGAATATCTTGGGTTAACTAACTCTATGATAACAATTGAGGGGTTAGTTCCAATGTTAGATTAATTTACATGATAAGACCATCATAACTTCACCACTTCGAGGCATAGCATTTCTCACATAAGCCAATTTTTAGAAAGTAAACAAAAAGTATAATTGAGTTTTTCTTTCCAAAAGCTAGGGACATTTCTTGGAATTTTTAGAGTAAAGACATTTTAAATTAGGTTTTTTGGGATTTCAAATAAAAATATAAAAACATACATAGAAACAATTTTTACAAAAAATAACAACACAATAAAGGTTTTATGAATAAGAAAATAACAACACAATAAACTTTTTTACGAAAAGAAAGAGAAACTACAATAGCTTGATCAAGATAACAAGTATGTAGGTATTTTTGAAGCAGTCACCTAAAAATTAGAATTTATATTCCCATAAAATGAAAACAAGAAAAATTAAAAATGATAAACTCAATGAAAAAGGGAATTAGAAAATGTTTGATTTTCCAAAATTATCCCTAAATAACAACCATAAAAGTTTTGATTAATTAGCTACCGAAACCATATGTCTAGTTCTTTCTACAAATTTCATTTTTAAAAAAGTAATAAGAAGCTTTTAGCAAGCTAGTCATTAAAGTTAGGATCTTAGTCACCCATTTAATCCTAACCTTTTCCTTTACCTAATTTTGGTTGGTGATAACTCCAAGTTTTTTCTTTTTCTAAAAAATAGAAAGGGTAAATATTCCTTAGCTCCAGTTGAGCAGTTCATGTTGACTTATCTGAGTTCAAGTTGAATTTGGATTAAGTAAAATAAAAGAAGAAATGGACATAATAAGAATAGCTTTACTAAAATATCCTTCTTTTTAATTTATTTTATGGGACATCTTAACTAACTTACACTCCTATTATTTAATTTTCTTGTGCTAATAATTTAATGATTTTGCCATGGTGGTAGAGATAGAAAAGCTGGCCTTTTAGAGGAGTTGAAGGGTTTAAATTAGCCTTTTAAGGATTAACGGGTCAGTGACAAAACATGAAAGTTTGAAGGGTTAAATGCAATTTATCCAACGCAGACTTCTTCCGAGTTGAAAAACCGATGGGCCCTAGTCTTTAGTCGTAAGGCTGGTCGAGGGACTGAGTAACTTCATAATAGTGGAAAAATGACTTTTCATACAAACCATAGACCAGTAAAATTTTGGTCATTAGTCGCCGATTAAAAGGTAACATTATTACATATATAGTTGGTTCCCAAAAGGTTAACGAAGTGTATAACCTTAACAAGCTTCTAGTGGTTTTATGGCAAGAATGATAAACAAGAATATGAAAAAGACGTTTTAATTTGTAATTATATTATGTCATATCTCTTATCCATACAAGCAAAATGATAACTAGTGCTAAAGCGGGGGTTTTGTTAATTTGTTAAAAAGTTATGTATTTATTTTTCTAATCAAATAAGTATAATCAATTTTTTTTTTAAGAAAATAACGAAACTGTAAAGAAAAAAAACATAAGTATTTTTTTTTAACCTTAACGTATACATTAGCTTGATCACATTTATTAACAGATTTCTTCGAAATAAATATTGGAAAACTTAATATAGGCATATAATAATTAAAAAGAAAAATCATATTCAATCATTCAGGAAATAAGAGATCGTTTATGGAGAAAGGAAATAAATAAGATTGCCCCCCAAATATTAGATATAAAATAACTTGACCACGTATAAGATCTCTTGAATGGGCCAAAGACGTTGCAAAGTACATGACTGTCGATACCTCAGCACGTGTCATACAGGTTGGATCCCATGTCAATTGCCGATATTAAAATCCCACGGAAATTTGATGGGGCACAAGCAGTCAGTGCACAAGTTGTAAAAATATACATACTTGGGGATTGGGGTCTGTATCGCCACATCTACATGAAGGACTAATATATTAAATTAAGTCATACTTTAGCTAAATCTCGTCATCATGGAAAACTCTGAGTTATCTCGATGACATAAAAGATGGGAACGCAATTTTACAATATTTGCTTTGATATTCTCCCTGTTAAATTTTGAAAGCGAGTTCTTACTTGTAATTGAAGGGAATCTTTGAATACTTCCTTATTGCTGGCTGAATTGCTTGAAAAATATTATAACTATATCTACTGTTAAGTCTTTCTTCAAGATCATTATAATCTAATGATGAGTAATAATTTTTCAACGGAATAAATTATATTCTATTTTCTTCTTTCCAATAGATATAATATATATGCTAATAAGAGGAGAGGAGGAGAGCAAGTCTTCCTGCATATGACAATATATTATTGGACCATTCTACTAATAGTGAAATTTCACTCATCAAACCATCAATGAATGTAGTTGCCCCCAACATACTCTCCTTTCTACAAATAAACAAACATAAAAAAAAGAAAAAAAGAAGAGAGTTTTGGATGAACAATAGAATATGAAAACTCCTTTAAATCTATGTTAATGGATTCAAAGACACAAGTATAAAACAATTCTTAGATAGACTTATCCATTAATAGGCACTATTATGCTTGTGAAAACTCCATTAATTCATTCAAGGGTTTAGGTAACCCCATTACTTAGGGGGTCTTTTTGGACATATCTCTTCTGTAAATATATCTTTCCATATTAATGATATTATCCTTAATTACTAAAAAAAAAACAAAAGATTGCATACATGCATTAAGACAAGGTACTACCTCATATTTCAAATCTTTTTGCAAGTTGTATCACATCAATAAAAGTATAGTTCCAACATCTATAATTAAGATGTAGAATATCAACACATTGAATTTATCAATCGGCATAACCATTTTGAAACCACCAGTAATAAGGTTTACAACTAAGCATGCTTTTTATGTGAAAAATAATATTCTTTATCTTTCATGACATATGAAGAAAAAGGAAAAGTAAGGTTATATAGCAACAATTCATACTTAATTTGTCCAACATAAGACAAACATATAATAGAAATGGATCCAAAATAAAGGATGATATTACAATATAAAAATCTTCATCTCCCACTTTTAATTTGAAATGTCACTTGATTCTTGATACTATCATATTGCATTGAGCTGCTTGTGCTAATAGCACCATGTTCGGTGAGTTCTTTAATGAGCAAGTGTTCTCTCTCATCACAGTTGCTTTCTACCCATGGATGCCTTTCTATCACCCTGACAAGTCCCCCTAATTCCCATGAGACCTCTTTCATGGATGGTCATTCCTCACCTCTCATTTGAAGACGTTGAGTTGTTAGTTTTGCAACTTCTATGATTTCTTCAACAAATTCATCTTGAAAAATATTTCCATTGATAATTTCAACCAGATTTCCCTCATTATATTTCAAAACAAAGTATGCAGACAAGCTCCTCTATTTTTCTCGTCTTGTAAAGGAAAAGGCCTCCATTCTTGTTAGTAACTCAGTAAGGACAATACCAAAACTATAAATATCACTCTTATTAGTTAATCTTATCTCGCTAAAATATTCAGGATCCAAATAGCCAAGTGTTCCTTATACTATTGTGGCAACCTATGCTTGGTCATTTGGGATTAACCTAGAAGCTCCAAAATCAGAAATTGTAGGTGTGTAGTTGTTGTCCAAGAGTATATTAGCAATCTTGATGTTTCTATGTATGATTTGTATATTAGCATTAGTATGTAGATAGGAAAGTACAACTGTGATTTCAGTAGCAATACATAAGCGAGATCTCTAAGACATGTGAACATGATGACTAAACTTATGTATATGATCAAATAGTGTCCCATTTGTAATGAACTCATAGACTAAAAGTGGAACTTCTATCTCTAAACAACATCCAATCAGTTTTACCACATTTTTATGATTGATTTGGGTAAAGAGCATGAGCTTATTTATGAACTCTTTTACTTGAGTTTAGTTTATAGATTTAGATTTCTTTATGGTGACTACTTTGTAATTTAGTTCTCCTTTATAGATTGTTCCATTACCTCCTTGACCGAATATAGTACTTCCATGGTAGTTATTTGTAGCTTTTTGAAGCTCTCCATCAGTAAATATTCATTTACTTTTCATTGAAGCATTATGATTAGTTAGAAGTTCTGGTAACATGAAACCTCTATTTTGTTGAAAAGACTCTTTTCTTTGTATGATTATCTTTCTTTGTCTAAGGCTGCAATACAACCAAGAGCATAGTAAAAGAAGAAAATATGTGCTTATGCTCACACCTATGAAACAATAGATGGATAAAGAAGTTACAATTATGCTTACTACAACATTAAGAAAAGATAGTAAGTTTTCACTTTAACTACAAACATATGCAAGTTTAAATAACAAATGCCACTGGAATTAGTTTGCATAGCACATTATATTCTATTATTAGTATGATAAATATTAGAGACAATAGGTGGCAATAAGTTAAGTGAATTCAATATTATTTTGATGTATATGAAGGAGAAACAAGAACATAGATTTGGATTTACAGATTAACTCAGGGGATTTCATGGAAAGAGGGGGCAACCTTCGTTAGATGATTTTCCAACTACATTAAACTCGCATCTAATTGCATGGCCCACAGGCTATATATATTAGCGAGCTTTACCGCCTTTTTTGTATATCACAACTGATGATGAAATCATTAGTTTCTTGAGAATACCATCCACTACAATATTCTTCAATCATTTAGTATTTTCTCTTAGGTTTTTGCAATGAAAACTCTAGATGCCTTTATACATGTATGATTTTAGTAGATTCCATAATGTGGAGTAACTGAACACTCCTCATGGATGCAGTTCTAAGTAATTCTAAGTATGTACTGTAACATGTCAAACTTTTTATTGTACTTGGATATCTTACTATGATGTACAGTAGTACTTTTACAATACTCCTGTGTTAGGACACATCAATTAAGTGAGATCCTTCTTAATTTGTTCATTTTCTCATAGCATCTTCAGGAAACTTTATACATCTCTCACGAAGATTAAATTCTTGATCTCGGGGAAATATATTTTAAACGATTCTAAGTAATCCATAAATAAGATTAATTTTCTTATGAATAAATAAATTGCCATTTGAAGTAGTATTGAACATTTCAATTGTCTGAGTTATTCTCATTTGAATCATTTCCCTATAGGGTTAAGGGACCCTAATATGTTAATTGGACTACGTATAGGTATTGTCACATATCAAGACTTCAGTTTAGAGCATGATAATACTTCTTCAATTGAATCAATTTGTTAATCATACCATATTTTTTGTAACAAAAGCCAAATGTTGAATTTGTCAAAAGCACCTGAAGTTGTAGTATGTTGATGAAAATATAATCTACGTAATGCATCAAAATTATGAAGTTAAAAGATTATTTTCGTTTCCATATAATTTGTATATAATATTTTTTTTTAAAGATAAAATATAGACAACATGAGTAAGCGATAGTTATTTTATAATCTCACAAAGTTACTTTTTCTTTTATAGTCATATTATTTATCATCAATTCAAGCCATCAGTTCATATTTAACCTTAAGGAACTTAGATTTTCTTTATTTTATTACAGAGCATGCCACTTTAGCATTAGCTAAATATCCCTTTAGCTAAATTTATAATCAAAGTAATTGAAGTATTACCTAAAGGTTCAGCAAGAATCATATTTTATGTTGTTTAATAAGAATTTGAACAGTAGAAAACTTTTAAATCGATTGTAAATTTTAGACTACCACAAGCGCATACCTAATGCGATGTCTTTCATTGGAGATTTCTTTCTACAACTAGTTCCAGTCTTCCTTCCATCCCGTTTGTATCCTTGATGACACGAACAAGTGAAGTTTCCTAAAGTGTAGTGACAACTTGCATTTACATCACAAGGGCCAGCCGTATAACTGCATTCATTGATATCTAAAAGCTTTTTGTGGGTGGATTGGACTTGGCTTCACTTCTTGCTTCTCGACACTTGCAAAAAAGCCTCATGTGAGCAATGCCATGGGACCCTCCGACTCTCAAGTTAGTAAGGAGGATGAAGAAAAGGGGAAGCAAGCATTGGAGACCTAATGGACTATGCCTACCTAGTGTGTGTGTGTGTGTGTGTACTTCTCTTCTCTAGGGAGAGGGAGGAGAAGAAGTTTGAGAGGGTGAGAATAAGAGAGAAAGGGATTCAAAAGAGTTAAATCAAATGCCCTTACTTATTGACACCTAACACTTTTTATGTGATTTACCTAGATATGTGTTGATCGAGAGTTCACTCATATTGGTCGCTATCAAGTAGTGCGCTCTGTGGTAGGTGACAAAGCTTCACTATAGGTAGCATACCGTAGTCGACTAAGCTATCAAATTTGTAGCTTAGGATCTAGTAAGGGTAAAGGTATTCGATACGCCAACCATACCATAGATATCTGACACTTATTAATGAGTTACAGTAGTTTGTAGCTGCTAGAGACAAAAGCTGGGTCGAAATGCTCATTAAGGGATCAATCGATGCTTAATGGAAGGAGCTAAGCCTCAGCCTTACCTTAAAAAATTAGTAAGCGTTGGCTCATCAAACGAGAACTAATCTATTGGGATATTCATTATTTGGTTTGCTAGGTATGTTGCAATGCGAGGGACTGGCTTACCTTTGCTTGGCATTCTTCGTTAGCATAAGCTAGTAGACTCAAGAGAGAGTTGTAGTGTAATGCATGGGACCGTTGCTTACTTGAGTTCCTATTGGGTATGTCTTGTGATGGCCTTCACTCATTGGGCTTTAGTTCAAATGAGAATCAAGTATCAACACTTGTCCCCCAACTCTCATCAGTGCTTAGGGCATGAGGAGAGTAATCCAAGCGATATAAGTAAACCAAGGCTTATCCCCTAACGAGGGGACTAGTTCTATTGCTTAGCTTATAGCAAACCAATTTCCTACAATTTGAGTCACTGCTTTGTTGATGTGACCATTGCACTACTCGATGTGCTATGATGGTTGTCATTAGAAAATGTAATGTGCACTGATGGTTTGTGAAGAATGGATGCATAAGTGAAGTAACCCATTGTTAGGCCATGTCACGGATCTACGTATGGGTATCAATTGGGGCCCTTGGCTAAAGGAGTGGGGCACGTAGATGGCTAGGGTTTAATGCACATCTTATCATGAGTTTGTACTTTGAAAGTAGCGAAACTATTTGCCTTCTTGCCTATCTATATAAAGGGTGGCTCAGGCATTCATTTTTCACTTGTCTTGCTCACTTAAAGGGAAACTCTACCAAAATATTGTCTGGTGAGCCAAATGCTTCTTTCTTGTTTGTTTCCAACTACTTACTATGGCTAGTCAAAGCATAACTGATTGTCAAGATGAGTCATCCCATCCTTCTATAGTGAAAGAGGTAAACAAGGGCTGCGAGAGCTTGTTCTAAATAAGGGGTAGTAGCCATACTCCCCCCAAAGCGATGGCAGTGGTAACGGTTGTGATTATAGAAGATGAGGCGATAATACTCTCTTAGAAAGAGAGGAAGGAGTGAGCATGAAGGCATCGATGCAACACGTACCTGCTAAATGGCAAAGAGGCTAAGGTTAGTGAGTTGTTGCAAATGATGTATCCAAACAAGCATGCTTATACTCATGTTCCATATGTAGTGAGTGAGAAGAAGCTGAGGTTGGTCCACTAGGTAGTAGAAGTGGTACCTAGGTGGTAAATGGAGGAGCCACAGGAGGGACAACGAGCATACGACATAAGAGATGCCCAATCTTTTATAATGTATGTGAAGCCATTTAAGCTTAGTTTGTAGCTTCCTTTTTTTGAATTCTTGGTCGAGTTATTCCAATACCTTAAGGTTGCACCCGATAGTCTATATGCCAATGCATGGATTCAACTACTTACTTTCGAGGCGTTATACATTTGGCAATTGTAGCGGTTGACTATGCAACTTTTCAAGCTCTTCTTTTCTGTAAGAAGTTTGGGCGATGGGCGAGTTTACATCGTTACTCAAAGCACAAAGTTGAGTGTCATGGATAAGACTCCAAATAAGGTGGAGGGGTGGAAGGAATTCTTCTATTGCATTCGTGCCTTGGAGCCCCTCAAATTCTTAACGAAATGTAGATGGCCCATTAGGGGTACAATGTTGAAGGACTTAGGGGATGAGGACTCAATGACTAGCATCGAGCACTTGAATTTTACAGGCTAAAGAAACTCAAACCCCTATCGATATATGAAAAGTATAAGAGCAGAGCATCGTTATTTGCTATGGGGACAAATACTTATTCTATTCGGCCGAGCAGGGGTGGTTGGTTGTCTGTCGCACCGCATCGCCTTGCCATTGGAGTGGGGGGCATTGGGCTATTTATCTTTGATGTTGTAAGTTTCTTGTCTTCATTTTGGTTTGTTTTTCTAAGTAGTTTACTTATTGTTTTGCAGCTACTGAGTTAGCATTTGAGAAGTTGAGGGCGAAGTACCTAGCATACAAAGTAGGCAACTTAAGAGTATTGTAAGGCCCAATAAGAAGAGGCAGCCCAGGAAAGAAGGTAAGGGAGAGATTATGTCATCCCTCAAAAAAGTCCAAAAAGAAAGGGGGAAGGTAGTAGACCCTTCCAGAAGTTATTCTATAGGAGGGAAGCGATGTGCCAACAAAAGTGCTTTTAGGTACGGTGGTAATAGATGCGATGGCATCTAATAGGGGGCTGATTTTAAAGGTTCCATTTAGGGCTACCATAGTTGATTTGAGCCTTATAGTGGTAGGTGCTTGAGTAGATGTAGATTAGGTAGGCCCAAAGCGAATACTTAAGATTGCTGCTTTGGTAGTTATTGAGATTATTAATGATGAAAATGTTGAACCTTTGGTTCACTAGCGTAGGTAAGCAACTCTTGTGCAACCCGTGAATCAACCCCCTTATAGGTTTGAGCAACTGCAAGCGTGATTTAGGTAGCTTGTTGCGAGTTGCAACAAATTGGAGGCCTTAGTGGTAATCTTGAGGAGGTATAACGAGGTAAGCTGCTTATATACTTTTTTTAATTTCTTGCTTTCAATGCGATCACTGATTGATGATTATCTTTGCAATTGTACTACTTGCAGGAATTCATTCTGGCCTACAAGCGCTCAGTTCTTTTATTGAAGGGAGACAAGGTGAGGTTCGAGGTGGAGGGCTCCAAAAAGCATTAGAGGAGAAGCAAGAAGCATGTAGTGACTTAATCACTATGCTTAGCGACTAGGAATGCCCTAATAAGGAGATACTTAGTTAGGTGGATCGATTAAATAATGAGCTGAGGAAGACTAAGGAGTCCAGTAAGGTCATGAAAGGTAGGTTAGTTACTGAGCTGAAGGTTAAGGATGAGGAACTTGAGAAAGTGCAAGCTGACTTTGATGTGAAGGAAGCCGAGCTCTTAAGAGGTATAGGATTATCTATGAAGGTTAAATGTGATATCTTCATTGTAACCTTAGAGGACCCCCTAATTAAGAAGGTCGTCACCAAGGCTGGTTATGCAATGTTTATATGCTTCAAACTTCATCTGTTTTTTGACTAAGTCATTTATGTTAGAGAGGGTTTTCATTGAGTTGGATCCCATGTCTTGTTGAATTGTGAGATTAGTTGAACTCTGTATCCCTGAGTTGGTGCTAGTTGATTGCTCCTTAAGGACCTACTTGTTTTCCTATGTAATATCATCTCATACTTATCCTTGATTTCTCCTAAGCATTCCTTTCTTGCAACAATGCTTACTAGGGGCTAACGTCCCTTTTCCTTCAAGCAGATAATGGCTCTCGGGCTTCTCGTAGGGTCCTATGTCGAGCAAAGACAAGCGTGTGAGAACATATCTTGTGATGACATCATAGGAATTCCTTGGTAGGGGAATTTCGATAGAGCAAATCTCTTATTGACATATGTTATCCATCTTGCAAAGTTTATTTCGAGTATCGTGTTCTTGTGGCAATTGGAACTCTTCGAGCAAAGTGCCTTCTAAAATACATTTAATGCTCGTACAGCTTACCACTAAATCTACAAGCATTGCTTTACTTCCCAATGCTTTAGGGCCATACAATGATCAACACGTATATGGTTGGAGACATCTTATGGATCCTATATAAAGGGTGTATAGGCCCTTGCTTCCCCATACCAATAACCTAAACAACTTTAGTAGGATATACTTGAGAGCTTCCATGAGTATGTCCGAAGCAATCATGTATGCTACACTTAGCTCAGGGGGATATAACTTAGTTGGTAGCACTCTGCCTTTTTCGAGGATTAGCCTTTGCTTTAGTCCACCATTGGGAAAGGTTATAAGAAGAGAAGAAAGCATTCTCTAACACTCTTGGAGACTAGAATTTGTAGCATCTTGGTCCCTAACCCTTAAGCTAGGATGAGGAGTGAATAAGGAAGTAAGCTACCCGCTTAAAAACCTCTTCCTTATCCTTCCTACTTAAGTAAGGAGACCCTAAACACTTCCGCACTTCTCTCTTTGTATAACCCTTTTTCTTTTCCTGTATGGAGCCACCATCTTCGTTGGCATGCTTTACCATAGGCTTAAGCTAGGGGTTAGTCATTGATGAGACTATCCAAGTGAACTCAGCTATTTTGAAAGCCATCCGTCAGATTTACCGGATCAATGGGTATCGTCTTTTACACATGCTTAAGGGATTCTTTCTTTCAATACCGGTTTGTAATGAACAGGGTATTCCTCCTTTTCAATGGCTTTCCATAGACAGTTGCTTGAAAGGTATCCTTCTCAATTTTGAGAGTATTCTACCATACTATCTTCATAAGCCTTCCCTAGTTCCTTGGTTTCGTTAGGCTGGTTACTAGATTAAGCCCCGCTAGGAAGGCTGTAGTCAAAACATAGAGTAAGTACTCCACATACCCATATTTTTCCTGACAAACCTGTTACGGTAAGACCTACAAAAACACATTTGGGCTTAGGTAAGGGATCTTTCAAATATTAGGTAACCGTTGTTAAACCCGATATAGTACTTAATGAAATGGGAAGAGTAGTAGAAAATATAGCCAAAAGGGCTATCTTAACTATGGCATCTAAAATGAGTTCGTAACTAAAGTTGTATGCATTATATGGATATAAAGCAAATGATTGAGATAAATAGATGGGAGGTAGAAGAAAAAGAAACAAATTAGAAACATCTCTCATAGGTTAACTAATTATTTGACTATTGGCAAGTTTTAGGCATAGTATAAAAGATCTTTTAGAAGCACATATTCCTTTCGGGGGGGGGGGGTGGGGACGATTAGGGCATAGCCATAAAGGTCTTTATGACACAATCAATAATTTAATTCATTTTCAATTAGGCCTTGCTCTAGCCTCTTTAGGTGTCATTACTTCCTTAGTAACTCAACACGTGTACTCCTTACCTACCTATGAATTCATAGCACAAGATTTTACTACTCAAGCTACCTTATATACTCATTACCAATACATCACGGGATTCATCATGACAGGAGCTTTTGCTCATGGGGCTATATTTTTCATTAGAGATTACAATTTGGAATAGAATGAGGATAATGTATTAGCAAGAATGTTATATTACAAAGAAGCTATCATATCCTATTTAAGTTGGGCTAGCCTCATTTTGGGGCTCCATACTTTAGAACTCTATGTTCATAATTATGTCATGCTTGCTTTTGATACTCTGAAAAAACAAATCTTGATTGAACCTATATTTACCCAATGGATATAATCTGCTCATGGTAAAACTTCATATGGATTTGATGTACTTTTATGTTCAATGAATAGCCCAACATTTAATGCAGGTTGAAGCATATGGTTGCTTAGCTGGTTAAATGCTGTTAATGAGAATAGTAATTCACTATTCTTAACAATAGGCCTTAGAGACTTCTTAGTTCATCATGCAATTGCTTTAGGTTTACGTACAACTACATTGATCTTAGTAAAGGGTGCTTTAGATGCATGTAGTTCAAAGTTAATGCCAGATAAAAAGGATTTCGATTATAGTTTTCCAAATGATGGTCCAAGACGAGGTGGTGCTTGTGATATTTCCACTTGGGATGCATTTTATTTGGTAGTTTTCTAGATGTTAAATACTATTAGATGGGTTACTTTTTATTGGCATTGGAAACACATCACATTATGGTAAGGTATCATTTCACAGTTTAATTAATCTTCCACTTCTTTGATGGGATGGCTAAGAGATTATCTATGGTTAAACTCTTCATAACTTATCAATGGATATAACCCTTTTGGTATGAATAGTTTATCGGTTTAAGCGTGGATGTTCTTATTTGGGCTACTAAAGTTATGTTCTTAATCTCCTAGCATGGATATTGGTAGGAATTGATTGAAACTTTAGCATGGGTTCATGAACGCACACCTTTAGCTAATTTGATTTGATGGAGAGATAAACCAATAGCTCTTTCGATTATGCAAGCAAGATTGGTTAGATTAGCCCATTTTTTTGTAGGTTATATACTCACTTATGCACCTTTCTTGATTGCCTCTACTTCAGGAAAATTTGGTTAAGTTGTTATGTATTGTATTCATGAGAATATCATTCCTTTAAGAAATAAATTTTAAAAGCTAAAAAAGGGTATCCTAAGTAATTGCAATAATTAGGTTCATTGATATTCCTAGTATAGTAGATGCTATCACACATATAATCATACTCAATTCGATGGAATTGTTTAATCTTAAAGGGGATCTTCTATAATGTCACACATGAAGTGTTATTTCTTGGTTTCGTCCAGTCATTAATAACTTGATTATTTTTAGATAATAGTAGATAGAAATAATGCTCGTAAGGAGTCCTATTGAAACTAAAAAGTATAGGCCTACCTACCATCCACACTAGAATAAATGGAGTTTTCCGAAAAAATCAAGATGGTGTGCTCAAGCTGGGGAGATGGTTATCTTTAACCTTCTCCTTTGGGTTGTGATCGTGAGGCATAATAGTTGCTTAGCAGTGGTAGTTAGTTCATGAGTTATGATTAGGAGGTGTACGTTGCCTCAGTTTCTTACCTTCTTTCTATTATAATGATGTCAGGCAAAAGAGGGAAGGCTTAAATATGATCCATCGTTTATCCGTAGCGGCCTTATCGTGAGGCATTCATCTGCATGGGGTTTTGGGTAGTCTTTACCATGTACTATCCTAAATGACCCCGAGTAGGCAAAGGCGGCTGTGGTGACTATGGTGGTAGAGGAAGTCTTTTCTCTACCCTGATATGAGGATTGAAGGACTCTTAGGAATCCTCTACTTCGCGAGTTTTCTAGTCTACCCTAAGTAAAGGATCGACCTTACTTTGTTGCTAGTAGGGCCTAGATAGCTCATTACTCTGATTAGAGTAGCTAGATTAGTAGTCCTTACTACTGCCTTTGTGGAAGAGAGGCTCTACTAAGTAGGGTAGAGACCTTCACTCAGAGGTTGAGCATCACTATAAGCTCTATAGTTTGAGGCTTGGTTACATAGGACTTTAGGGATGTAATCACAATGTGAGAGTTAGCCGAGTTGAAGTTAAGACGAGTTCCACTTGGGGAAGAGTACCTAAATCGGTAAGTTAAGTTGGGGTCGACAATAGTCATTCAAGTGAAGCGAGTAGCTGTAATATAGGACATAGTTGTATATTTTCATATCATTTTTCATCTTTGATGTAATTGGGCTCAGTATGCTAGCTCGCTAAACTTCATACTCCATTAGATCGGTGAAATAATTTCTTCATGTTTTAATTATTACTTCTTGCCAATCAATTTCCTTTTCCTTAGCTTTTGCTTTTTAATTTCACTTCAGCTATGTCCAATAAATGTTATGATAACATTCTTACATAGATAAATGATCAAGGATGAAAGGTCGACTCATGTTTAGGGACATTAAGTAGATTAACGTTAAGGTGAAGTGCCCACTTCATAAGTGTAGGAACTGGCTTGGGTGAAACTCAAGGATAAGGATCAACCCAATGTTAAGGATCGATGTAAATTGATACTTAAGAAGGGTGCCCATATCGTTAGTGTAAGGACTAACCTGGGTGAAGCCTGGAAATGAAAATCTACCTAAGATGGAGGGCATAGTGTAAATTGGTGTCCCATGATGATGCCCGTATCGTTAGTGTAAGAATTAATGTAGGGGCTCGATGTAGATCGAAGACTTACGATGATACCTGAGACATTAATGTAAGAACTAACTTGGGTAAAGCTTAAGAATGAAAATCGACCCAAGATTAAGGGCTTGATGTAAATTGAAGCCTTATGATGATGCCCGCATCTTTAGTGTAAAGACTAACTTAGGCAAAGCTTGCGGATAAAAATTGACTCAAGATTAGGGGCTCGATGTAAATCAAACCCTATGATGATGCCTACATCATTAGTGTAGGGATTAACTTAGGCAAAGTTTAGGGATGAAAATCAACCCAAGATTAGGGGTTTAATGTCAATCGAAGCCTTATGATGATGCTCACATCATTAGGGTAAGGACTAACTTGGGTAAAGCTTAGGGACAAAAATCAACCAAAGATTAGGAGCTCAAGAGAGGAAGAAGAGCAGATGTTAGAAACTTCATTAATTCATTGTATTCAATTGTAGTTATAAATGCTTTTGATTCTCTTTTTTACATCTAAAGGAAGTAAGGTCTTAGATTATGGGCATTCTATGCCTTAAGAATTGGTTGTCCTTCCACTATCTTGAGGTTATAAGCACCTTTTTCCTACATCACCAACCACTCATACAGGATCTTCCCAATTGGGGGCAAGTTTGCCTCATCCTTCTTTGATGCCTGTAGTCTCTAACTTCCTATACACTAAGTCCCCAAGGTGGAAAACCTTGCATCAAACGCTACAATTATAATATTGGGTAACTCGTTGCTGATATACCAATGCTCGTGTAATGTCACGAACTTCGTTGATAGTATTGAGATTCGCCTGTAAGGCTATGTGATTAATGTTTACGTTGAATTGTTGTACCTTACCGGTAGGTAACTCCGACTCAATAGGGAAGACAACTTTGCCTCTAAATGTAAGATAAAATGGACTCTCTCTAATCGATATCCTATGCATCATACAATAACCCCAAAGTATGTTGGGAAGCTTGTTAGCCTACCTACCTCCTACTCATTCCACCCTTTTCTTAAGACTGTTGAGAATTATCTTGTTGATTGCTTTAACCTAGTTGTTAGACTGAGGGTAGGCTTAATGTTATGCTTATTGTAAAAGTTCTTGAAAGAATTGCTATCAAACTACCTTCCATTGTCAATGATCAACCCATATGGTACTCCAAAGTAGGATAGTATGTAAGTGAACACAAAGCCTTTGGTGGCATGAGCCATGATAGTCGTGACAGCTAATGTTTTCACCTACTTAGTGAAGTAATCTACTGCGACCAAGATAAACTGTCAGCCCGCCAAAGCTTTAAGGAAAGGGCCTAGGATGTCTAATCCCTACTATGCGAATGGCCATAGGCCATCAAAGGGTGTAACTATGAGTAAGGGGCATGAGTAATCGATGCATGCTTTTGGCATGAGTAGTACCTTTGGACTATGGCCTTGACATCTTCTTTTATCATAGGTTAGTAATAACTTAGCTTGAGTGCTCGGAGGCATAGTACCTATGACTGGATGTGATTATAGTAAATCCCTACATAGCGCTCCTTGAGTACTCGAGTACCCCCTTTTGTTTAGAGGAATTTGAGGAGCGGAGTACCATATGCTTGTCTATAGAGTACATCATCGATCAGTGTATAGTTTGTTGTGGTGTAGGCTAGCTTTTTCACTTTAGCTCACTCTTCGGGTAGTGGCCCAGTCTTAAGATACTGCATAAGAGAGTCCATTTAGGAGGGCTTTAGGGCTACTTTTATTGTTTCGACGACCTATTGCTGTTGTACCTCTATACTCCTTTCAAGGAGTTACTGCATGAAGGGTAGCTTATTATAATCATGTCATGTAAGGATGATGGATGAAACTATCCTAGATAGTCTATCTGCTTCTACATTTTCTGCTTGTGGCATTTTGTTGACTTCCCAAGAGGCGAATTCTATGAGAAAGTCTTGCACTAAATGTAAGTACTTAGCCATCATTTCACCTTTAGTCTTGTATTCTCCCTTAACTTACTATACAACTAACATGGAGTTTGAGTGTATGCTAAGTTTTTCTACTTCGATATCCTTAGTAATCTTTATGCCTGCAATAAGTGCCTCATATTTGACTTCATTGTTGCTCGTTGGGAAACCAAACTTTAAGGCATAAAGGATCTTTATTCTGCATGGGCTTTATAGTGTGATACCGGCTTAACTTTCCCCCTTAGTGGAGGAGTTGTTGATGTAAAGCATCCAAACTGGTATGGTAAGCTCTAGTTGAGGCTTGTCCACTCCAATGTATTATGCTATGAAGTTTGCGAGAACCTATACTTGATTGCTTGTCTTAAGCATAATTGAACTTTATGATTACTGAGTGTAAGGGAATACTTCATCATTCAGCTTGAAGTGTTAGGTCTATATAAGGTTGCTCTGAATGGTACATTCATTAGTATGATGATTAGATGTGACTGGAAGTAGAGCCCAAAATTGTGAGCAGGGATGACTACCGCGAAGGTAAACTTTTTTATCTTAATGTATCGAAGCTTAGGTCCTTAAAGGATATGGCTAATGTAGTAAACTAGGTGGTGGTCATGACCATCAACTCATACGAGTACATACGATAATGCTGTGTCATTAACTACGAGGTATAAGAACAATTCTTCTCTAGGGATGGGTTTGGAGAGTATGGGTGAGGTTGAAAGACTGCTCTTCAAGTCTTAAAAGGCTTGTTGGCACGTTGGTGGCACATTGGTGTCCATTTAAATTTAGCAAGGTGTTTGAGTAGATTGAAGAACTTTGCACACTTGTCTGCGCTTTAAGAGATGAAGCAGATGAGGCAACTATCCTTCCTATCAATTGTTAGGCCTCTTTTAGCTTTGTCGATGCTTACATGTCTTGAACTACCTTAACCTGATCAAGGTTAGCTCTATCCCTCGCTCTATGATTATGTAACCAAGAAACTTACCCAAAGCAACCCTGAAGACAAACTTCTGGGAATTAAGTTTCATTTGGAACCATTAAAGGGTTTGAAAGATTTCTTGGAGGTCATTAATATGCCCTCTTCTAGTTTTGCTCTTAGTAATCATGTCGTTTACGTAGACTTCGATGTTCCTTCTTATTTATGGCTTAAAGATATGTGTCACCATTCATTGATATGTAACTCTTACATTCTTTAGGTCAAAGGGCATGACTTTGTAATAATAAGTCCTAAAGTTTGTGAAAAATGATGTGTGATCATCATCTTTGGGTGCCATCTAGATTCAGCTGTATCCGGAGTAGGTATCTATGAATCTAAGAAGTAATGGCTTGTTGTCAAGTTGACAAGCTGGTCTATGCATGGTAGGAAGAAGTAGTCCTTTAGGCATGCTTTGTTGAGATCAATATAGTTGATGCACATACACCATTTTCCATTTGCTTTCTTAACGAGCATCGTGTTAGTGAGTTAAGTAGGATACCACTTGTCTTAGATGAACCTTGTACAAAATAGCTTTTATGCTTCCACCTTAATTACAACCCGACGTTTAGGGGCAACATGTCAATTCTTTTTCTTAATAGGTCGCATGGCAGGATTAACATTGAGGTGGTGGGTTGCCTCGGGTATGCAAATCATCCCTAGTATGCCTTCTGAGGTAGATGCAAAGATGTCTAAGTTTTGCTTAAGGAACTATGTTAGTTTGAGCTTGTCATTGTCTAGCAGTTCGGCCCTTACTTTAGTTATCAGTCCTTAGGCATAAAAAATCTAAACTTCAATGGTCTTCTTTGCTAGCTTGCTACATAGTGCTGAAGTAGGGGGGTTGGTAGACTCAATTTTCATGACATTGTTTCTAGATTACGCTTTTAGGTAGAGCATCTTAGATAGAGTCGAATCACCTCTAGCCTTGCTAACTCTAGTCGAGGTCATGAACTTTGCTTTAAGCCATTTTTTAGCTAATGAGCATGTTAAAATTTGTTATGCTTAGACTGTTGAGAATGGCATTGTATGGTGACCAAATGTCAATAACAACAAAATCTATAGACTAGGTAGCAACGTATTCTCTATCGTCTAATTGAACGAGCAAGGTGATGATCCCCTTTGCTAGTACTAGCCTACTACCTGCAAACCTATGAGGTTGTGTTTATATAGTTAAAGGGGCTCATTGAGCTATTTTTTCATTTGCTCGAAGGCATTATAGAAGAGTATGTCTACTAAAATCCCGCTATCAATGAATGTCTTAGAGACGTTGAAATACCTGATTTCAGTACTTATAATGAATGTATCACTATGGGGCAAGTTGATACCTTACTCGTTTTCATAAGTAAAGGTTATTGGTGTATTGATCTTTATCTTCTTACTTATGACACCATGTACCTCATGTTTGGGAGTGAGGGTGCTGTTACCTAAAAGGAGGCCAAGTACACCGAATATGGTGTTGACCTGTTTGCATTGTCTTCTTTGGTTCTATTGGTCCGTAGGGGGATTGCCCTATTAATGATGGGGTTATTGTTGGTTATCCATTTAACAGCATTAGGTGGGCCATTAGATTTGATTTTTCTCATTTTCAATGAATTGATCGATGCAACCTTTGTGAACAAGGCCTTTAACTGCATTCTTGAGATGGCGACACTCATTAGTATTGTATTCATGTGCTCTGTAGTAGTTACAGTATTTGCCCAAGTTCACTACTTTTGGCATCTTGCAAATGCTTAGGGGTCTCGAAAGTTGCTTTAAGGCTTCATACATGATTTTGTCGAATGGTCAAGTTAAGAGTATGTATGAAGCATAGTCTTGGAACATGTACCTTTGCTTGTCACACTTTTATTGTGTAGGGGGTTATGTTTTGGGGTAATGAAGTCCTCAATGATCCTTTGTTGAGATGTGGGTGTTATTCTCCACCTTGAATCAAGCTTTGATAGTTTCCTCTTGAGTTATGTATTTCTTAGCGAATTTCATGAATTTATTTAAGGATTTAGGCTTATCTAAAGATACTACGTTGAAGAGCCTTCCATTAAGGTCTATACCTGCTATGAGTGCTTGTAAAGTTATCCCAATGTCTAACTTAGAAACTTGTAGCTTCATTCGATTGAAGCTATCAAGATAGGCTTGTAAGTTTTCATTGGGGTACTACTTGAGATTGTAAAAGATAGAGGAATCTCATCGTGGGACTTGAGAGCTATAGAGGTATTGTCGAAACTTGCTTCCTAGGTCATCGAATGAACTGATTGATGCTATGAGAAGGGTGTTAAACCATAGCAAGGCGGCTTTCGCTAGTGTACTAGGGAAGGCTTTGTATATGATGACATTTGAGAAGTTGTAGAGGCTCATCATCATTCGAAAGTGGATAAGGTGGTCGTCTAGATTGGTAGTATCATCGTAGGTGTTAAGAATGGTAGTCTCACGCTAGTGAAAAGCATTTCCTTAAGGATTAAAGGGACGAAAGGGCCCTTTGTAGGCGTAAGCATGACGTTCATGTAGACAATTCGACTTTCTTCTGATCACATAAGCTAGAAACACAGCAGATGTATTTATTGAGCTTGTCCATGTTTATGTCTTTGTAATCTTTGGGTGATGCCCTCGATGATAGGCTATCAACCGGTTTACTTGTTGCTATGCGCTCGGCCTCTACATATGTTTTATTATAGTTGTGGTTGAGCTGCTTGTACTGGTCTTTATGTGGTTAGTGATCATGTTAAATGTGTTTACATGAGAGTGTTGAGCATGCTTTATGCTATTTGTCATTTTTGATTGGCTATAAGGAGGACTCGACTGTTGGTTCCTAGTATAGATGCTTTTGAGATGCATTCTTGAGCAGTGTTACATCTTTATACAAAGTTGCAATTGATTCATGGTATTTTCTATTTTCTTCTAGTATTTGTTGGATGAATAACCTAAGCTTTTGGACTTCAGTGTTTTTATTTTGAGGTAAAAGGGGTTGATTGCCTTTCCCTTATTGGGAGGTATTGGTATCTTGTACATGGGAGGCTTTTAGATTATTGTTTTTGCTTTTAGCCATCATCATCGTGGTGGCCTAAAATAGTAAGCACCAAAATGTTGATCGAGTGGAGATTAACTAAGATATATAGGGTTAGATTAGACTGGGCTTTGCCTCTTACTCCTCTACACCTACAAAAAAGCCCCCTGTAAGCAAGGCTACAAGGATCCTCTAATACTTAAGTCAGCAAAGAGGACGAAGAAAAGGGGAAGCGAGCATTGGAGACCTAATGGACTATGCTCACTTGGTGTGTGTATGTGTTCAACTTCTCTTCTCTAGGGAAAGGGAGGAGAAGAAGTTTGAGAAGGTGAGTATAAGTAAGAGAAAGAGATTCAAAAGAGCTAGATCAAATGCCCTTACTTATTGGCGCTTGTCACCTTTTATGTGATCTACCAGGACATGTAGCAATTGGAGGTTCGTTCATATTAGTTGTCAATAAATGGTATGCTCCGTAATGGGTGATAGAGCTTCATTGTGGGTGACATGCCATGGCCAACCAAGTTACCAAATTTGCAGCTCAGTGATTTAGTAAGGGTAGAGGTACTTGGCGCACTGACCATGCTAAGGATGTCAGATGCTTATTAATGAGTTGCAGTGGGTTGTAACTGTTGAAAACAAAGATCGGGTTGAGACGTTCATTGAGGGATCGTTCAATGCTCGATGGAAGGAGTTGAGCTTCAAACTTACCCTAGACGATCAATAAGCGTTGGCTCGTTGGTCAAGGATTGATCTGCTCGACTATTCGTTATTTGGCTTGCTAGGCACATTGCCACACAGGAGACTGGCTCACTCTTGGTTAGCATTCTTCTTTGGCTCATGGGCTCACAAAAGAGTCATGGTGTGATGTGTAGGACTGCTGCTTGCTCAAGTGCCCACTAGATGTGTCTTATGATGAGCTTTATTCATGCCTTAGTTTGAGCGAGAATCAAGTATCAACAATAGGTCTCTTATAACATAAGCTTACTCTTAGAATCACGAGTCTCCGCAATCATTGTGCCTTTCGTGTTTCTAATGGGTTCTTCTATGACTCTTCTTATGTTAGCCCTCAAGTCTCTTGCATACAATTCTAATTACTTCTCACACTTATGATTTGAGTTAAGAAACTTTGCTTACTAACTAGACTTCACTACAAAACTACTTTACTCATTCTTAAATTACAACCACATATAGAGGAGGGGAAAAAAATCATCGGGACTTGCACAAACACATGAGCTTTGGTAGCTAATCCTGAAAACTTAATATTTTAAATCAGTCTCTTTCCCTTAATCTAGCTCATCCCATTTATGCACAAAAGGTTAAGATCAAACAAGCTTCTTGTCTGATGACTTTCTAAAAACAATTCAATTCCAACGGCTAAGGTAATAAATTAATTGAACAGATGTTTCATGTATATTTAATTTGATCCAGGTCTTCCTTTATAATTAGCTTAAGCAAAATTGGAATTAATACCTTCTATTTATTATAATCAATACGACAGAGCAGCAAAAAATAGACATTTGAGCCTCCCATATTTCAGTTCCAGGCTCCCGAAAATCTCTTTCAAAATACGCTGTAAATAAGATCCTAGCCAGTTATCACTTACAAACTTATTTGGTTAAGAAAACACGTTAGCCGCCACTTTATATAACTTACCTAACGTAGAAGAAAGGTGGTTCAAAATAAAAATTCTAGCAATAAAACTTAACATACCTAAAAAAACTTATTCTTTCTTTTTTTTTTTCAAGAATACTTGTTAAATTATTTTCGTTAAGAATATCATAAGAATGGCGAAATCCTATGACCAATCAAGTCAGAAGAAAGGGCTTAGTAAATTCTTTTATCCTGGTATATCACCCAAATATACTTTGCTAGTAGTAGATGGACCTTCAAATCTAGACATACCAAAATTGTCCTTGATTCTTCTATCTGTACTTAATATACAAGTCGAAACACAATATGATTTATAAAGAACCGTGCCACTAACACATAGCTTAATTCCAAACTACTAGATCCTAGCTTGATACTTTGCTCAATTCTTTTGTGTTATAGTTGAGCCGAATTTGAACTCTAAGTTACATGATTAGCCTATCAAGTCAAGTTTGAGCATCTGCTATTCGATTAACCCATCTACTTAAGTTTAAGCTTGGACATATTTGAAATATATTTATTAATATTTATTGACTTGGTTATGCGATATTTTTATCTTAAAGCATCAAATTGACTTAATAAGTTCATGGCCAAATTGAGATTGAATCAAGGATAAATACATATGTTGAACAGTATGGAATTTTAAAATAAGTTCAAACTTTGATAAAACTTTAATTTGTAAGAAATATATAATTTTTACTAAACAACTGTGTTTTATTGTAAGCCTAATCAAGTCTATCTCAAGTTTATTAGATAGTATTGAGAGTTGAGCTTGAATTCACAAAATTTAAACTAAATTAATTGAGTTCAAAATTAACACTATCTAATAACACTCTATTTATTCACACACTTATATGGCTTCCTTATCTTATAAGTTGTATAATTTATACTTGGTGGAAAAAAAAAAGAAAAGAAAAGAAGTGTTGACTCAGTCTGATGGACCTGCATTACGACTATGGAGCGAGGTACCATTGAAACGAGAAGATAGTTGACCAAAATAATAAAAATCCCACCATGGATGCAAGTGGGAGCAGATATTCAATTAAGACTTTTCCGATGGGCTTTTCATAGAGACCATAGGCTAGTAATATTTTGTTCTTTAGTCGCCAAAAAAAGGTAATATCACTATAAAATTAGTTTGACAACGGTTGAGGAAGAGTATAACTGGTAGATGTACGATGAATTTGTGACACGAGTGATACTTCTCTAGAGAGAAAAAAGAAATTAACAAGACATAAAAGTTGGATGGAATGTCAAGCGCCACATTAAATAAATTTCTCCTCAAATTCCATGCATATGGTTTGGTCGGGTAAAATTTATAAAATTAAATTGGATAAAATTTTTTATTCAATATTTGATTTATAATTTGAGTTTGATCAGTATAGAAAAAAATCTTAAGGACTAGACAATTATTCAAAATTTATCTTATCTAAAATATGTTATAAAGGTTTACATCACTGTATAAAAAGACAAATATTGAAGACATAAATATACTTAAATAAATATAAGACAATATGGAGAGTATAAATATTAGACAATATTTTATATTTATACTTTTTAAATAATATTAATATATAATTAAATAAATATTATATAATATTGTATAATCACTTGACATATCATACGTCTTTGTTAAATTTGAGATTTTAATTAAAGGGTCTCTAAAATGGATCGTGGCATGTGTAAATAAACTAAATTGTAAGATCTGTAAATATGTTTTAAAAGAATTTGAAATATATGAGGGAATTGAGAAAGTTCATCATATATTTCAATCATAATATAAGTTTATTACCAATAATCAAACACAAATCATTTTATAAACCTATAAAACTACGATATAAATAATAATAATAATATAAAATATTATAACATACAACTAGAAGGGAGAAGAGATCATGTGAGTATGATAAATTGGGTAGATTTTCTCATATACGCTCAAACAGGCGTAACTTTTAATTCAAAATTTTTTTTTTCCTTATTTTATGTTTTTGAGGACTAATTTAGTATACTACAACGAGACAATCTAAACAAGCTCAATTGATGCCATTTTGAGTCGGGCTATAAATGAATCAAGTTGAAATAATACAGTGCTAAGCATGAACTCGAGTCGAATACCATAACTCGACTCGAACTTGATTGAGTTTTAATTAATAAAACTCGAGTTTGGCTCGAAATGAAACTTGATAAGGTTGAGTTCGACTCGGTTAAGCTTATTTAGGCTCGATAATCTTTAAAAATGTTATAAATTTAATTAAAATAATAATAATAATATTTAAACTTGGCTTGAATTCAATTAATATTTAAACTTGACTCAAGTTTGATTAGAATAATGAGTTTATCAAACCGAGCATCACAAAACTTGAGCTCAACTCGAAAATTCACTCGAGTAGGTCGAGCTCAAGCTTGACTTAATTATAATCGAGTCAAATTTAAATAAATATCAACCCAAACTCAAGTAATTTATGAGTATATTTGTCTCACTTATACCCCAATTTTGGGTTTGAAAATACCCTTTAAGGTCAATTACCGGCTCTTATTTTTTTAGGCGATATTTTAGACGTTTTACGGACTCTTTTTAGAAATAAATAGATTTTTTTCCATCTTTTTTGTTTTCTTTATTAATAATTATTCAAAAAATAAAAAATAAATTTCAAATTGCTTTCTTACATTCCCTATATCAACAAGATATCTTCCGTGTCCAAAAAAACATTTGGCCATGGTCGTAAGTCGTAACGCGGTTGATGGGTTTTTTAAACAGATCACAGCATATAGCAACACTTTTTATGTTTAGTCGGCAAATAAAAAATCATATTATTATAAAATTTTTCAAATGCGATATAAGAAATTAGCAACAATAAAAGGCACCTTCGGTTCTAGTTTTATTTTATTATGTCTCTAATAAAGATTAAGGAAAAATAATAACTAGTGCCGCTTGGGATACCATTTAACGATACTATAACGGGAAAAAAAATCCCTTTTAAAATACATATAATCAATCTTAAAAAATATTGGAAAATTATTATTATTTTTTTAATGTTTAACAAATATTTCATCTCCAATATATTTATTAACTTCTTCTTTCATATAAAATACCGGAAAACTAACATAGTCATATAAATCAAAGCAAAAATCACTCTATCCAGAATATAGGAAACTGTATATGAAAGAAATCTACTAATAAAGGATAAAATATGAAGTTGACTCACATCTTTTAAATGTAAAGAAGTTGAACAAAAATGTTGAGGTCTCCAATTAGACGGATCAAAGTCATCGCAAAGCACAAGCGTGCCTGATACCTCAGCAAAAGTGTCATGCAAGCCGGATGGAACATCCGGCGCCAGCATTATATATCACACTTCTGATCAGAAACAAGCAAATGGAACAAAATTTATTGCTATTGTAAGGGTGATTCTCACCACCTATTTGATAATTAATTACCTAAGGTTTAGACGTGTCAATCTATTATCTATAAAATTTTCAAGATCATTTATTGTACCTAATAAATTGGATAGTTAATAATAAAAATGAGTAAAATTATGGTTATTTATTGTTAAAATACAGTAATTTGGTATTTTTTTGGGATGGTGCATCAAAAGGAATATGGCCATAGCACTTCACTTTTCAACATTTTGGGCTGGAAGATATGGATCTTGTAGCATGTTACGGAGGCTTCCTATTAGGTTATGGATACGCGGGCTTGTACCTAATATAGGTTGAGAAATCTAAAGAGATGTTTGTCCGAGGGATGCAACTGTAATGATATTATATTATATTATGGACACGGCAACGATGCAAGTAACTATGCAATGAATATATAGGGCAATTGACACAAACAAACCAAATAATTAAAGAATGATGTACTTCTAGAGGTGTGCAAGCTGGCTTTAATCTGTGGGTTAGCCCGTTTAACCCGTTTTTTGAATAGGGTTGAGTCAAGGTTTTTTGGTCCATTTAAAAGAGGATCAAATGAACTCGGCCCATTTAACTCATGGGTTAAAATGGGTTGATTTGAGTTGACCCATTTAGTATAATTATGGTTTTATCCTGTGAGCTGGTTTCATCTGCTTTATAAATAGGTTGTGATTAAAGTTTTTTAGCCTGTTTAAAAGCAGGTCAAATATACTTAACTCGTTTAACTTACGGGTTAAAATAGGTCAAGCTAGATTAAATTGTTTAACTCGTTTGCACACCTGTATATACTTTTGTAATAAATTTAGGATAGATTGTTGAGTAGCATTTGAAACTATGTGTACTGATGTATTGTTTGGCTAGGCATATGATACAACTCAAGGTTTGTCTTTGGTGTGACTATTTCTATGGAAGATATCCATTCTTGGAGTGTTTTTCATTAGACATAGTTAACCTTATATTTTAGATGAATTGTAGATTATCAAATGGAAAAGTGCCCTTATGATTAAACCTTATAAAATAACGAATAATGCATAAAACCTTATAAGATTCAAGTCAAGATTCACAGATATTTCAATACTTTGTAAGGAATTTGAACCCTTGTAAGAACTATAATCCTAATGGGTTTTTGTTGATAAATCTTGATTAATGATTTTTGCATTTTATTTGATTTTTAAGTGAATTAGCTTTATGTTATTAGTTAAATGATTTAGTTTTCAAGGATATTATTTTTCTTGGAAATATAAATTTAAAATATTTTGATGAAACTTAATTAGTTCATTCGATGGGTCTAGGTGAGTTTTAGGTACCTTTAAGGGTACTAACAAGGTTTTTAAGCATATCTAACAAACCTATAAGGTTTAGTATGGATTTTAAGACGTATAATGAAGTTTTAAGCCAACTTGTCCCAAATACAGATGCTTAAATATCTAGGTTAAGATGTTAGTTGAGAGATATTATAGACCATTTGTGCTTTGTGATTTCTACCCTAACTTATACAAGAAAACTTACCTAGCCCATAAATACTATTTGTTATGTATATATATGTGTGTATATATACATATATATATATATATATGACATTTTGCTTATAGGTTTGCATGTGATTGTATAAATGTATGTGCAAAGCAATACTTTCTCATTAGGCTTTATAGCTTACCTTTTTAATACATTACTATTTTTAGAGTTGATGAACTCGAGGATGTAGTGTTCTATGATGCTTTAAGTTATGACGTTGGAATTGGTGGCAAGAACGACTATATTCTTACCTCTAGCATGAACTCTATTACAACCTAATAATAGTGCGATAGGCTGTTGAATTACCTATAGTAGTTCTTAATATTTGGAAGCATTAAATTAATATGTATAGTTTTATAAATCCCTTTATGGATTTGTGAGATGATTTGTGCGATCATGAAAATTTATTTATTTTGAGTAGGACTTATTAGACCCTTGCTTATTCTTACAACTTATAAGAGTATGCAATAAAGCAGATACATCGCAATCATCTTAGCACATGATGAATTATATAAGCTATATCTCTATGACGTTGATAAAGCAGATACATCGCAATCATCTTAGCAAGCACATGACGAATTATATCTCGATGACGTTGACAAGGAAAATTCCGGCCTCTTAAATTATTACTTTTTTATCTCAATCATCACTTATCAGCCGTCAATTCCCTACCAACCAATTGATAAAAAGAGAAAAAGGGGACTAGAAGAGCTGTCAAATCAATGACAAGAGCTTGCCAAAAACAACAGGCCATCCCGTTGATATTATGCAATAGTGATATTATAGTGACATTTTATAGTGATGTAATATCGTGTAGATATTATGTTTTTCTTTTTTCTCTCATATTCTATTTTCACTTGAATAATGGAAAATGACATGTATATAACATCATTTGAAAGGGCAATGAAACGAAATTAAACATCCATTTTTTTGTAATAAAATAAAAAATAAAAAATCATGTCGCCGTGTAAAAATATTCACTAGATAAGGACAATAAAGCCCACAGGAACAAGTCATTACGTACATACAATAATATCTCATCCATTTTGGTGTATTATAATGGATGTAAGAAAGCTATGATTACATCAAAGCTTATAGAAATTTGCAAACGCTTCAACTAAAAAGATACTAATGGATTAATTATTATTAATGAAAATGGATTAAATTGTCTTGAGAACAACATTTTTACAAACATCTATCATAGGAAATCTTAAAACCATCTGCCAATAAAAATGAAACGTATCGCATGCATATATGCTACTACCAATTATAGTAGGTAACAAATGAGAGAACAAATGTATTGATTGCATCACATAATAAATCAAGTGGAAATTCCAAAAGTAATTATAGTATCCTTAACTAGAAAGTAACAAATATAATTATTAAGATACCTTTTAACATAATGATTAAGAGTTTGTCACAACTCTAATGTTATGCAGATTTAAAGGGATAATGGATGACCTCTTAGGAAGAAGTATCAAAGGACAAAACTATCTAGCATATCACATTAAAGCGGACAATATCTCAAATGTGATGAGTTTTGGTCAAGTCGTTATAAAGTAGCGACAAAACAATTTACCAACTGGAAGTAGCTAAGGAGTTGAGTGCCACGTAAGAAGAAGCATCACAATGCGGGGATACCTTTTAAGCTTGTAATGGAGCATCTCTAAAGTTCTTCCTTATATGGTGTGGTCTTAGACTTGTGTAACAATATTGATAAGGATGTTAATTTTATAAGGAAGATAGGTTGTAATATCTCCTAAAGTTTAATAGAACTCCAAGTTAAGTGTACTTAAGAAGGAGTGATAAATGACTTCTTAAGAATTACTTGCAGTAAAGGACAAAACCATACATCATGTTATACAAAAGTAGATAATATCTTGATATAACAGGTTTCCTTTTGTTTGTTACAATAATAACAATAAAGCAAGGTAAATAAAATGAAAGAAAAATGAAGCAAGGAAAAGATAAAGAGAAAAAAGCAAAATAAAAAAAAAAAAAGTTTCTTGAGATGAAGGGGTAAAAGAGGAGTCCTTCTCACTAGAAAAAGAATTATTGATATGTTTCTATAGGTTAAAGATTAAGGGTATGTTTGCTTCAAATTTATGGAGTAGGTACATAATATTTATTCCCAACATATCATCTATACCATTATATGCTTACTTTTATGAACTGGTATTAGTAATTGCATCTTGACAACAAAGGGAATTCATAACTACGTAAGAAATTTATCCAGACCATTATACTAAAATTCCACCACCTCTATTGCTCCTTCACTACTATTGTAATCAAATTTACTATCGTTACCACCACCATCTGCCACCTAAACCATGTCACCACTACTATCACATTGTATTACCTAGCTTCATCATTACCATTGTTGCCCCACCAACAATATTATCACTATTGTATCACCAACACACCACTACCTTCATCATAAAGTAAAGCTAACAATTCGTATTAATAATCATGTTTCATGTTTGAGTTAAAAACCTTATTATAACTCATTTACTAAGTATATTTGAAAATCAGAATTCATAACTTGATCTAATTAGCATATTTCATGACCAAGTTACAATAGCTTATCGATTAAATAATTCTAAAATAGCACATGTCATAGCTATTGCTTCTCTATTTGGAAAACATGTTTCTAATATTATCTTTCATTTGCTAAATTCTTAAAATGAAAACTACGTAAAAAACTATTAATAATATGTGCAGCTAGCCACTTTCTATTTTTAAACTAAATCATGGAAAGATCCAATGTGAAAGGTCGAGAGAGAAGTATGGAAAAGAAAATGAGCACAAGTATGTAAGCAAAGTGTTTCATTTTAATGTAGAAAAGGAATCGAATATTTACAGTTGTATATATAGCAACATGCGTATAATTTAACTAACTAACCAACTGTCACACATAACGATTGGAGCACATGTGTTTATATATAAGAGAATAAATAATAATTTGTATATATCAATACTTTAACGTCCCCTTCAGATCTAACTTAGAAACAACAAAATGCAATTGAGATTTAGAAACCATTTTAGTAAACAAATTAACTAATTGAAGTTTTAGTGGAACATAAAGTGTCTTAAAAATACCTTGAGTAATTGATCTCTAGTGTCATGAACATCCACTTATATATGTTTAGTTCTCCCATGTAAACATAGATTGTTAGTAATAAACTATGCTTCCTTGTTGTTGCTGTAGAGAAATAGAGGCAATTGTAAAGGAATCTACAATTCTTGAGCAATATAAAAAATCCACTTCAATTCTCTTGAAGCAACAACTATTACCCTATACTCAGCCTTAGTGGAAGGGGTTGAAATAGTCCTTTCCTTCTTAGTATTCTAAGAAATGAGTGTATTACCTAAGAATATGCAATATCTACCTAGAAATTTTTTGTCCATTTTGTGCATAGCCTAATCTGAATCCGCATAACTAAGTAAATTTAATGGGTCATCTAAAGGATAAAATAACCTAAGAGATATCATCCATTTGATATAACGCAACAAGTGTAAAGCTGCTTTTCATGTGCAAATCACAACGTTTAGACAAAAATTGATTGAGATAGTAAACAGGGAAAGAAAAATCTAACCTCGTCAATGTTAAGTAAAAAAGTCACTTAACTAACAATTAGGTCTACAAGTGCTTCTCCATTATGAACTTCTAAATGAGTGCCCAATGGTAAAGGGAATCTTGTGAGCTTTGTAGTTGTCATTCCCATATTAAACAAAAAATCTATAATGAACTTACGTTGATGTAAGTAAGTACTAGTTGCAATAGAACACAATTTAATATCAAGAAAAAACCGAGCTAGTCTAAGATCCTTAATAGCAAAGGTCTGTTGTAAGTGACTCTTCAACTTATCAATAGAAGTAGTACAAGTCCTTATGATAAGCATGTCATCTACGTTCAAAAGAACAACAAGAAAAAGGGCATCAGTGCATCCAATGAACAATGAATAATCGCTTTTTGATTATGTAAACCCTTAAGCAATGAGAAACTATGAAATATGAAAGTTTCATTGCCTTGATACTTGTTTGAGACTATAAAAGGACCGAACCAACCTATAAACTTACTTAGGTTTAACCTTAGAATAGCCTTGAGGAGGATACATATAAATCTCTTCATTTATAAACCTATGAAGGAAAGCATTATTTAATATCTTCTTGGTGTAATGGCTAATGATTGGTTGCGGCAACAATAAGTAAGATGTAAATCATACTTAAGTGTGCAACAAGTGAAAAAATTTCATTATAATCTTCCCCTTCCATATGGGTATACCCTTTAGCTACTAAATGTGCCGTGTATCATTCAACACTACCATCAATCCTATGTTTAATCTTAGACACCCTTGTAGTAAAGAAGTAAGTTCTTAAGTGTGATTATTTTCTAAGGCTTCCAACTTCTTATTCATAGCCTCTACCCAAAGTTCATCTTGGGAAGCTTGTAAATAAGAAGATGGGTTTGTAGTAGTTAAAACATTAGTTAACAAAGCCACATAATCTTCGGGATAGGAAGAAAAGGAATGTTTCGAAAAAAAGTAGGTATGTAATGTTGCTTTGAGAAGAAGAATCAATTATAATACTAAGAAACAAAGATGCTATAGCAAGATTAATAATGTATATGTAATCTGATAGCCACTATAGTGGATGCCTAATGCGAGTAGACCTTTGCACATCATGTGGTGAAATAAGGGAAGGGCTTGGTTATCTATAGGATGAAGGTGCAAAGAGTCGTTAGTCAAAGGAAGTAACAGCATGTGTATTAAGTGGTGCATCAAGGGTAGTCTAATGTGAATCTAGTGAAGAACGGGAAATATTATTGGGTATGGTGTCAAATTATCTACTAAGTGGTAGGTTAGTGAGTTAGTAGGTAGATTATCAGTTGTAGCAGTTGCATTAGACTTTTGAAAAGGAAAGCAAGATTCATAAAAATGATATCTCTACTCATGATAATCTTTTTGTATTAAAGATCATACTGCCTATAATTTTTTTGACCACTCCCTTATCCCAACAAAATTCATTTAACCCTTAGGATAATTTCTTATCCCTATGTGATGTTGCATTTACAGCAAAACACAAACATCCCATCATACATAGATGGATATAAGTAGGAGGACAACCAAATAATACCTTATATGGTGCTTTCCATCCCAAAATAAAAGATGATATTTGATTAATGAGATATGTAGCTATTAAAACACATTCCCCCCAAAAGTGTTTAAGGAAATTACCATGAGGTCTTAAAGCTCTTGAAGTTTCTATTACATGTCTATGTTTTTTCTCTACCTTTCCATTTTCTTAGGGTGTATAAGTCATGGTTTTATGATGAATAATACCAAGATTAGAGAAAAGTTCTTATGTTTTCTTGGAAAAGAATTCCATGCCATTATCTTCTTGAAAAAATTTTGAAGTGTCTTGAAAATGATTGAGAATATATGTAAAGTAACTCTAAAAAGTTTTGGTGATTCGTGATTTATGTGTAAGGAGATATTGATACGATATGCTTAGGAGCTCAATAATTATTAGAGCTTATCATAGAGAATAGTAACTAAGCGAGTTCTTTGAGATATCAAAGAAAAGAAAATGGACGAGTTGTTAAATATAGTAGCTTCCATAAGTTGCTTGGACGATATGACGTACCGAAGAACACAACACAACTAAGTACTCTACTTAATATGGTACACAAGCTAATACTAAGGTATACTCATCATTAATCTCGAGCTATTCGATAAGATTAAATAAGAGTGTAGGAAATGTACTCAGAAAAGGGTATCTCATAAGAACAAGTATATTTAATATCTATAATGGCGTAAGATTGTATGCGGCTACAAAAAAAGGCAATTTATAGTAAGTCCTTTAGGCCAACAAAACAAATAAGGAAAATTACATAAAATATTACGTAAGAAAGAGATTCTTAGTATGCTCAAAAAGGGTAAGTAAGACAAAAAACAAAAGAGGAATATAATACAAGTGTCAAAAAAGTAAGGACATGTGGTAGTCTATCAAAGGGTTCATATTTAGGAATCTTAGGGTGCTTTGGATGTTCCTGAACGAATGTTAGAGATATTGTTGGTAGCTGCCAAGGTGATTGAAGGATGTTGCAATTCAATAGAATGGAAGAGAAAGGCATGGCCTCAGTAATCGATAGTTCAATATGCTAGAAGAGAAAGGTTCGATGCACAATTACATCGGCCTTGGCCTTGGCATTCAAAAGGTTAGCCTTAATAGTTGGCAAGTTGATAACTAAGCAGAGGTTTGAGCAAAGTAGAGTAAGTTTGAGTTAGGACTTCAGAGAGTTTGCCTACAGTTATTCCGCGTACTAGAACTTGTCCTCGACAAGCTATCTAAAGAGGATTCTTCTAGTAAGAGACTATAAGCTTCGAAGGCAGGTGCGGATGAGGAGTTCAAAGGTTAGCAATCTATTAGACATGTTAACCTAGAAAAATCATCCATAATGGTTAAGATATACTAACTACCGGTAATAGATTCTACATGATATAGGCCCTAAATGTTTGCATGCAACATTTAAAAGAGAAAATTTGATGAACTACTACTTTAAGAAAAGGGCAATCTATGCATTTTAGTAAGATGATAGGTTTCATAAACAAAGTCTCTTAAGTTTATATTCTTGAAATGGAACAAATGCTCTAGTTTTGAAAAGGAAGAATGACCTAAACAATCATGCAACAAAGTAGCATCAACAACATCAGCAGTTGCATTATTTGACATATCATGTTTATTACAAGTATCAACAAAAGAATTTTATGCTAAGCCTACTACATTACAATTCCAACTACAAGGGGATCGGAGTATATAAAGTCTGTGTTGCAACTTTGTAGTAGCAACACAAGCTTTAGTTCTCATACCCTAAAAAGAGTAAGATGTTTGGTCAATTTTAATCTCTTTTGGAAGATCTTGAAGAACTCTTTGGATTAAGAGTAGATTATATTTGAAGTTTAGTATAAAAGTACAATTTGTAGGGTCTAAGATGGACTAATGACAAGAGAACCAATTATGAGGACTAATTTGTATGTGTTATTGGGTAAGTTGAGTTTTATAGGTGCACAAAGTGTTTGTTTATTGGATAATTATTGTTCAAATGGTATTATGTGGTTCATAGATCTTGAATGTATTATCTAAGTAAGCATGTTATCATATACATCTCTAAGAGTTTTTATAGAAGAAGGTGAAAAGGCACTTGCAAATTGAACCAAGCTCGCTACATCTTTATTCGCTACTCCTTTTATGTACTTCATTAACTCTTGAATCTACTGTAAGTCAATATGTAGTCCATTAATTTCATTAATCTTAACATTATAATGCAATATAGTAGTATTTGCATGAGCCAATTCCACTGCTACTTTACTTCTTCTCTTATGGCACTTCCCTTTATATCATTCAGGATATTCGATGATCTCAAAATAATTCTCTATAATATATAGACTACCTTTGCAATGTTACACTTCAATCCAGTCTTCTTAAGATCTTGCCTTCCTATATTGGCTAAAGAATAGAACCTTTACCAATTTGAACTTGAAAAGTTGCAAAGTCACTCTTTAGTGTAAATGTAACTTGTTGCTGCTTCTTAATTTTCTACACAATAAAAAAAGCCCTATTAATTGAAGGAAGTGGATCATAAGACAATATTTGATTTCAAGATGTCTCATTCACTTTTTAAAGTCCCATAAGGAAATACATTAATTTATGTTTTGATTCAAAATTTGCTAGTTTTTCTTTCAATCCACAATCACGTAAATTCACTTTCCTACAATTGTACTTAAGGTAAGGATTCAAAGTCTATAATTCATCCTCGGCCTTCTTCAATTTATTATAATATATAGCTATACTTGAATTTCCTTATTTCGTGTTACTAAATTCATGTTCCAATTGGAAAACAAGAGGTTCGTTTGTTTAACCATATTGCTCTATAATATCATTTCACAACTTTAAAGAAGATTACGCATAGATGAAGCTTTGCGACAAACCACTCATCGAGTTAAGGACCTAACACCTAACTAGATAATCGTTTCGAATCCAACAAATATAATCATCTGATTCTTCATTAGGTTTTTCAATTTTTCCATCAATGAAACTAAGTTTCAATTTTGCTCCTAAATCTAACATAATGGAGCGATTCCAAGTAGGGAAATTACTTCCATTAAAAGTGATGTTTCCAATCATCGTACTTGGATTATTGAAATTTGAGATGAAAAATGGATTTGAATTCACACTTTCACTTGAACTTGCTATCGATTCAATCAAAATCTTAAGTAGCAATAATCTTCTCTGCAAGTGAAACAAATCAATTAGTAAGAAAAATCAAATTAACACTAATTGACATGCTCTAATGCCATGAGAGGTCAAGAGAAAAGCGTGGAAAAGAAAAAAAGCACAAGTATGTGAGTAAAGTGTTTCACTATGTTGTAGAAAATGAATGCGATAGGTACAATTGTATATATAGCAGCATATGTAGAGTTTAACTAATCAAGCAACTATTATACATGACAACTGGCATACGTATATCTATATACAAAAGAATAAATTGCTATGTATATATATCAATACTATAATACAATTAAAATATAATAGCTCAAAAATAAAACCATTGATTTGAACTTTTGGTGTTATATTATTTGCTTAAACAAAGGTATACATGATTATTTATGGGGGTTAATGCACAATATGTTTTATTTGTAGGATTATCTTAAAAATGATCTATATAACCAATTTGGTTTCTATTAAGGATATCATATTGTTTCATTAATGTAGAGTTTCAACAAAGTGTGCTTCATAAATATATTGTATTTGATGTATACAAGATTACCATTTTCCCAATAAAATGTATATACATATAACGTATACATATGTGTCTGAATATATATATATATATCAAATTAAGCTCAAACAAAATAAATATATATTGATTGGGCTTATAAATTTATTTTGGGATGAGCAAGCCTAGAGAATCCAAATTGATGACTTGGTAAAGAAGCAAATGGACTAATAAGCCATGGAATAGCTGGTTTTGGTTATGGGCCTTGGACAAAGATTTTAAGAGAAATTTTAGATAGGCCCATTTTGGTCAAATAGTAAAACCAAGTTGGGCTGATTGGCCTGACTGAGAACCAATTGTAAATGAAGAAATTAGAGTAAGCTATCAATCCTTATGTTCTTTATAGCATTCAGCAGGGAAAATAAATAAATAAATAAAAGATATGGTCTGGCGTCTCGAAGGTTTTTGAAGGATTTTTTAGTCGAAAGAGAAAAATAATTTTGGGGTATTCACACATTTTTTACGGTTTTGACTATTAATAATATTTTGATTCCATGTTCCATTATTTTCCGTGGGTTTGTTGTTTCTCATAGATCATATGTAACAGGTTCTTATTATCGATCATGTGCTAAACTTAATCTTCTGCCAATATTATTACAGTCGAAGTAAATTACAAAACGTATTTAAAGTTTTAATATGCTGGCTCGCTGCTTTTTAAATCTACATTCATTCTCAGAATGATCAAACTTCTTGTAATAATTTCATGAGATTTTCCTTTATGCCAGCAACTCTTTTCTGCCTGATTAGTACTTTTGCAAATTCTATAGGAAGGAAATTTATCTTTCCTCTCTACTACTATGGTACTGCTAAAACTGTTTTGTCTATAGCCTCGTTCTCATTTGTATCTTTTGAAGGATGATGATCTATGCTTCCATTGAAAAGCTTCTTTCGGAGATGCTTCGTTTTTTCGGGACATTCTTTCTTCATGAATTTTTAAAGAACCACTTAGTTCTGATATAGCTAATTGTGTGAGATCTTTTGAGTTTCAATTATAGTAACAACGGTATCAAATTTTCTCGGATAAACTAACCAACATTTTCTCTACCACTCATTGATCAGTTATATTTTCTCCATTCGATTTTATTACTCTGGAAGAGTACCCTTTAATGATTTTTCCATTTTTCATCTCCAAGTTCTCAAATTCTCGTTTTCATTCCCTCTAAATTCATTTATCAAGATTTCCAAGCTTCCTTTGTTGAAGTTGTATTCATAATTCTTGGAAATATTATATTTATAACAGCAAGATGAATTTAGGCCAATGCTTCTGCATCCTTTTATGACGAATCTACTTGCCCTGATGTTTGTTGGTATTGTCCTTAGTTTGTGGTATGCGTTTCTCCACAACATTCCACAAGTATTGCATTGCACATGGAATAGCTTTATTTTGATGCTCCAATATCCATGATTTTCTCCATTAAAGAGAAGAATAGTTTGTTGTTCGCTTGCACCGGGTAAAGCCATTTTGGTATTTATATTATTGAAGGTGCTAAAGCCTTCTTGATCGTTGTAGCTCCATACTGCTTGCTGGAATATTTTAGACTGATTGTGCTAGTAGTGTAAGATTAAGAGAGAGAGGGAGAGAGAAAGGAAATGATAATATTGCTTTATATAAAGCATTGTATTTATAGATAATGTGAAAAATTTCATACCTCATTTATAAACAAGCTCAACCATAAATTAATAATAGTAAAACACTAATAATTGTAGAATTTAATAATAGGAAGTTTCTTCATTTCTTAACATCTGGCAAAAAAGCGGAAACATATGTCTATGTATCTGTAAAGAAACAACGCATGGACAGCGGGGCTATACATTGTGATTTCCCATTTCATTTGCTAGTGGAGGTAATATCCACTAAGGAGAAGATCATTTTTTTTTTCTCCGTGGATTAATTATCAGCTATCACGCATGGATAGAGCACATGACGGATGTCCAGTTATAATTAATGTTCATTTACTCATTTCGGTGGAATGAATCAGGAGCGGGAATTGATTATTTTCCCTTCATAATACCGTGAACGAATACGTACATAACCACCTCGATCTGTTGTTTGCTCTTGCTCGATGCCTGTCGCCGGTGTTCCTTTTTTTATCTGTTACGTGTTGTTCTCAAAGAGAACTTGCAAACAAGAAGGCGAACGATGTTCCCACCACCATTGGCTTGTAATTATGCGACTTGCTCGATGCTTTCTCCTTTGGAGTATAGCAACTCAAGCTTAATTCTTTAGTCGAAGATTGGAGTTCAAACAAAGCTTGGAAAGGAAGAGAAGCGATGGCAATTCCGCGCACTATATATGGCTCTGTTAACAAAACATGAAGCTCAAAGACGTAAATTTGGAAATTAATGCATCGGTGATCTCTCAATATGTGAAGCTTAGATATGATATTCATCTTGATGTGTTAAGACGAGGAAGTGTAATAGTACGTTGTATGACTGAAGTTTTTCCTTTTGGAAAGTGAATATGCGGGAGAGAAATTCAGAAAATTTGACTTCCCGCTGTTGTAGAAGTTCTCGTGCGAAAGAAGCTAGCGCTTGGTGTGTCTGACCTTCGCCTCCTTTCATCTGGTTGTCAAACATGTGAATGAGCTAGGAATGGGCCTTGGGCTCGCATTTTACTATGAAAAAAAAAAAAAAATTCAAAGCTTCATGGCCTGGGAAACCGTGACCTACGGGATGTACGTGCATCCCATCAACCTAGGCTATGGTAACTTCAGGATAGTTCCTTCTTTTTCTTTCTTTTTTTTTTTTCCTTGTTTTCCTTTTCGGTAGGAGGATGGTTTCTTGTAAATCTGTGTGCTTTTCCTCGCATTGGATTATTGTCTTGGTTTATAGGACAACGTAATCACGAACAGGATTCTGTCTTGCGGTAGTGCTCCCTTCTTTTGTTCTTTTTAGATTTCTTATCTGCAGGCTTCTTTTTTGTAAGGAGAGTAATATTCTTTTATTTATATTTTCCGCAGATAACAAGTACTTTGTAATCTCAAAAAGTTAGATCTATGTCCCTTCTCTCTTGTTATGTATTTTTATAAATAAAATTTGGAGTTGGCATTATGGAAAATCGAAAAAAAAGAAATATTGTTATAAGAATCAATTAAATGTATGAGAATCCAGCAAAAAACTCAAAAGGGAGAAGAAGGGAAGAAATGTCCAGAAGACTTGGAAGGGGCTGATCAAATATTTGATGATTAGAGAATTTGCTTCCATGAAACTTGAATAAGTTCCATTTATATATGTATATATACATACATATACATATATACATATACATTTTGAAAGTAGAGGAGAAAGCTACAGCCGAAGACGATTTCTTGAGGAGTATTACTTGAATGGGTCGGTGAAGGGTTTGGTTGTGATTTCTAAAGATTTACTACATCATAATCATACTCGTTTATTTGGAGCAGCGTCAAGAAAAATAATACCATGCTTTAAATCCGTTTGGCTGTCGAAATATGTAATGTTAGGGAGAAATTTTGATCGAAATGAACTTACTTACAGTAATAATAAATGATGGAATTTGACCCGCAAAAGCTATTAGTCTTGCTCAAAATTCCGTTTCCCTTCTAAATGAGATGGCATATAAATTACAAGCTGTACAAAGATAACCATCCACTAAAGAAGATTTATTTGATATATTGTCTTGATGGCAATACCACTCCAACAAACCTAAAAGCAATGCATACAATAAAATTATTTTGTAAGTTTACACGTTGAAGCATACAACAAATAAAATTTGTAGCATTGATGTTAGACTCATATTCTATGATCTTTCAATCTTTCAACAAAATAAAGTCTCTGGCTATGCTAGTATGCTTGGTAGCAATTGGGGATGAACCTAAGATCATATAACCAAAGAGGGGAGGGGGATAAGCCCAAGTTATTAATAAGAAAATATTTGCTTATTATTATAATTATGTTGCATTTTATATATATAAGAGGATCTTGTTAATGACTCGACCAACAACAATTTTTAATATTAATAAGATGGAAATTTTTTTTAAAAAATGATTATGAATAATCAATACATTTCATAAGAAGTTAAGGGAATTAACTTTTTACATATAAAAATTATGCAAATTTTGTTCTTTTAACAAAAGTAGATTAGAAAAAATAATTAAATAAGAAATTACAAATAAAGTAAAAAGAGCAAATTAATATAGATAAAAGTATTATATTATTCCTTTTCATGATAATTTTATATAATTGTTTCATTAGCCATGCTAGAAAAAAAAAAAAGATTGTCATTTTAAATGTAAGTTATTCAATAATCTACATTCATTGTTGTAACACTAATTGTTAAAAAAAAAAAGTTATGTAATTAGTATTATTTATCAATAGCTTATGTGATAAGAATAAAATACTTATAATATGAACAATGTCATTATTTTCTAGAACGTGTTACTCATAAAAAATAACTATTTAAGAGAATTTATTTAGTTAAATATAATTTGTAACTAATTAATTTAATGTTATTGGGTATTGTGAAGAAAAAAATGTTTAATAAATACAAAAAGATAAATGTCATTCAAGCAATAATTTCATCTTTAAAAAAGTATAATAATATACATGAGATTTAAATCTAAGATCTCATATTTGTAAAACAAGCACCTAGCTACTAAGCTACACTTAATTTTGTAACATGTTTTTCTTTTTAAAACATATATTAAATATTTTTAATATCTTGGTGACAACAACATTACTTTATAGTTCATGTACCCTGAGCAGTAACCTAATTACTCATTGCATGCAATTAATACCTAAAATACTTAGATTTTGTACAAACAATTTTGATAAGAGGATATAATAGAGAGGGCTAAAATCATCATATTAATATATTATTAAGCTAAACCTAATATTTATTTGGCTCAATTCGTTGGGCTAAGTAAGAGAGTTGAGAGACTCTAGTCCATATATGGGATGATTTAGGAAGAACTAGCTGAGTAGTTTAGGAATAGGAATTATTGGACCGGTTTATCCACCTCCAACCCTTCTTAAGTTAGACTTATGCATTCATGAAGAAGGCTATTAGCCTTAGACCCATATTAAGCTCATCTGTGATAACCATAAAATGAATAAACCCCATCTCATCCATCAATTACCAGTACGATATGACAAATGTCATCAAGCTTAAGAACCTATAAATACTTGATCTCTCCTCCTTATTTGATACAATTCTAGAGATAAGAGAAATTAGGTTCTATTATAAAGATTTACTCTTTAAGATCAAATGAATGTTTAGGCAAAAATGAACTTACTTGCTTAAGAGCTGTAAGGTCGACGAGATTCCTTAGGCTCCCTTGCCTTTCACTTATGATTTGGGACTTTGGAATTGCTTGTCCTTTCTTTGCACAATTTTCTCCTAAATCATCCCACTAAGTATCATCATTGCATCACTACTACTAGGATACATATAATGCAATACACGCATGACCTATACGTTATCGTTCTAGTTAGAACTCATCATTTATAATTCCAAATCCAATACTAATTATAGTTAAGCTTGCAATTACTTGAGTGAAATTTATAAATACATGTACGTACGAGTTGCCTAGTAATTGACACAATTATTACTCTAATTACAAGTAAGAGAAACATATGTTAAGTTATTATTAAGAAGTAGCTTGTTAGGTTACATTCAGTGGAGTTAAGTTGAACTTGGTTAAAGCTCGAACGACATTCTAACACGAGAGTTTCTTACAATTTTAAGAGATGTGAGACTTTGGGAGGTAGAAAAGACACTGTTTCCTTATGCTTCTTCAACAACTTAGTGGATGTCTAATATTAAGCTAGTAAAACGAGCAGCGATTGTTAACATATGAGGTGATACCTCCATATTGTTGTATTTAATTTTCTTAACTCTTCTCTATACTTTATTACTATTCATTTGTTGTTGCTTTGATGCATGGTGAATTTTTTAATCCATGGAGTAATTACTTTATTTGTAATATTTTGGGTTGTGAATTGAAGTATGGTAGAAGTTGGTTATTGATTGAACAGTAATGTTGGTGATGATGTAAAAGATGATTGGTTATGTAATGACTTAGTGTAATATATAATTGATTGAAATTATAATTTTCATAGGTCATTGAGGATGATGCGAAATGAAGCTAGTAATGAATGGACATGTAAATGTAGTGAGTAACTAGTGAAAAGAGTGGTGTTACTCTAGATGCAAAGTAATAGATAGCTCAATTACTATTATGGGTTTTCCAAAAATAGAGAATGCATTTAATGAATGAAGCAATAATGGGAAAAGTATTTTTCTAGATTTTTCTTTCATAATTGGTAAACTATATATGTATGTATGTATGAAATTCGAGTACCTAACAAATGAAAGAAAAATTTGGAACCTTTTATAAAATTCTTGCATTTACAAGCACATGTGAAAAACTACACTAGGAACTCAAAAGAGGGGGGAGGGGGGTAGATTGAGTTCAATGCACACGTGAAGACAGTAGACTTATGGCAACAAAGGAGATTGAGGATGAAACGTCTAACCTCACATTATGCTTCGTGAGGAGCGAGTCCCTTAAAAATACTGGATGTATGCGGGTCATTGGTTTTTACAAAAGGAAAAGGTTGAATATCTTAATTGATACTGGTAGTTTGCTAAATTTCATTGACAATAGGTTAGAAAAGGGTTTCTAAAGCACACTAACTATGCTTAGCTCTACTAAAGTGACCTTGGTTGATAGTACTTCACTTTAGAGCTAATCTTAGATTGACTCATTCAAGTAGACCATGCAAGGAGAAGAATTCGTAGCTGAGGTGTATGTATTGCCACTTTCGAGTTGCAACCATATACTTAGTATGCCATGGCTTACCAAGTTAGGCACAATCTATTGGAACTTTGATTGACCCATAATGGACTTCACATGAAGGGAACGTCATTGTAGGTTGATTATTGCAAATGAAGAGTTACAGACCATTGAATGCTCAACATTATCTAAGTTACTTGCTACTAGGAATAAGGTAGATATCTAATGTTGGGTAGTATGTGGTTAAAGGTGTAATGAAGGAGAGAAAGGTTATAGGAACTTAAGGCCTGAATTATTGGATCTAATGGAAGAATTCTATGAACATTTCGAAGATCTTAAGGGACTACCCCCTGTTAAAGAATTTAACCATTAGATTTGTTTGAAGGAGGGCTCAAAACCAGTTAACATATAAACATATAAGTATTTGGCAACGCAGAAGGAAGTCTTAGAAAAGATGGTAAGGGAGATGTTGGAAAATAGAATAATTACGCCAAGTCTTAGCCTATTTGCATCCTTAGTGGTAATAGTTAAGAAAAAAGACAACATTTGGCATATATGCATCGATTATAAGGAACTTAACGATCACACTGTTAAGGATCGATTCCCTATTCCTATAGTTGAGGATCTACTTGACAAGTTGAGTGGAGCTAGTTGGTTTATGAAGTTGGATTTGCATTCAAGTTTCCATCAAATCCAAATGCATTCGGAAGATATATACAAGACCACGTTTAAAACAAATGAGGGGCATTTCAAATATGTCGCGATGCCCTTTAGGCTATTAAATGCCCCTTCCACCTTTTAGGTGCTTATGAACCACATCTTTAAGGATCACCTGCAAAAGTTTGTTTTGGTATTTTTTGGCGACATATTGATTTATAGCAAGGTGTTAAAAGAATACCTTATTCACTTACAAAAAGTGTTTGATATCCTATGGAAAGAAGCTCTATACTTAAATGAGAGCAAGTGTACAATTGGAGCCTTACAAATTAAGTATTTAAGGCATGTAATCAGTCATAAGGGGGTAGCTACAGAACCCAGGAAGGTAGAGAGAGTAGCATGTTGGCTTGTTCCTAGGACAATCAAGGAGTTAAGGGGGTTTCTAGGCTTGGCTAGTTATTACCAGTGGTTTATGGAGGGTTTTGGGAATATTTCAAGGCCCTTAACGTGTCCCTTATGAGCTTGGAGGTCTTAAGAGAGATCAAAGAAAGTTGGAGGTTACTTAGTGGCTATTCTGAATTAATTAAGAAGTTAAAGGACAATCAGCCAAGTGGGTGCTTCACCTTTGAGGGTGTTGTTTTAAGGTGGAAAGGAAGGACAGTGGTCAGGCCATAATTGACATTGAGACAGAAATTGCTATGAATATACCATGATAGAGTAGTAAAAGGGCACTCGAAGGCTCAAGCTACATACAAAAGGCTAAGCTCGATATATTATTGGCCCAAAATGGAGAAGGAGGTGAGGAACTATATTAGGGCATGTAATATGTGCCAAAGGTTTAAGGAAGAGAATGTAAATTATCTAGGCTTGTTACAATCACTAGCCATTCCATCGGAATGCTAAATAGATGTTAACCTTGGTTTTGTGGAAGGATTACTAAGATTTAATGGAAAGGATGTCATATTGGTAATGGTTGACATGTTGAGCAAATACGCTCACTTCATTAGGATGATTCACCCTTATATAGCACAAGTTGCTCAGGCCTACATCAATGATGTATTTAAGCTATATGGGTGGCCGACAAACATCGTAAGTGATAGGGATGCCACTTATGTCAGTAACTTTTGGAAAGAAATTTTTTGGGATTCAAGGTGTAGAGCTGCACATGAGTACAACATATCACCTACAAAGCGAAGGTTAGACTAAAGTGATTAAGAAATGCTTAAGAACATACTTGAGATGCATGACAAGAGAATAACCTAAGAGATGGAACCACTATCTATCCTTAGTTGAGTGGTGGTATAACACAAGTTACCACACCAGCATGAAGCTGACACCTTTTGAAGCCTTATATGGATACCCCTAGCTTATACACTTGCCTTACGTAACATGGGATTTGAGAAATCATACGATCAATAGAGAGCTGACAAACAATAAAGAGATGATTTAGATACTGAAGTTTTATCATAAGAGGGCATATAATCGATAGAAACAACAAGCTAATAAGTGGTGGACTAAGAGGGTGTTGGGAGTTAGCGATTGGGTCCTAGTAAAGCTATAAACTTATAAACAGGTGACTATGAAGGCAAGGCATGACTAGAAGCTTCAAGCCAAATACTATGGCCTATACAAGATAATTGATAAAATAGGAGAGATTGCTTACCAATTAGACTTACCTACAGATGTTGCCATACATTTGACCTTCCATGTATCTCAACTCTGCTACTACTATGTCCAACAACTAATCAAATGCCACCATTGCTTATGAACATCAAAGAAATGGAGTAAAGGCTCAAGAAGATAGTCGATTGAAAATTAGTGAGAAGAAAGGGGAAGGTCAAGACTATGGTCCTTGTTCAATGGAGTGGAAGGGTTGAAACAGACACTACATGGGAATATCTAAAGATTTGTGTGTAAGGTACCCTACTATTCTCTTGTAGACAAGGGAAATTGAAGGGGAGGAGATTGTAGCTAGGATTTCCAAATTAGGGTCTCATGTTAAGGAGAAGGAAGACATTTGGGACAAGACAAGGAGTGAAGTAAAAGATCTAGAAGATTGAGTTCGGGAAGGACCAATATTTGATCATGCTGCATATGAGGGAAAATTGGATCTAGTCAATGGGCCAACTTATGAGCCCTAAGGCTAAATATGATATAATAAATAAAGGAAGAAAGCTCAACCTATATGAATTATATTATCTAGAAAACATCTTACTTACCTATAGGAATCTTGTAGGACTCATTAGCACATGTGCACCAACTATATTGGGTGATGTGGCACATGTCACATGCATCATTTATTTCCATTACAAACCTAGGGAGGGTAGATATATATATATATATATATATATATATATATATATATTACACCATGTAGAAAATGAAAATGTGAATTGTGTGTAATTGTACGTGTAATCTGAGTGCTAATGCTACTGGATTTGAAAGTTACATAATATTTTTGTATACCCCACCATAGGAAGATTATAAGTGCACCATAAAGTAGCCCATTTGAATAAGAGGGGAGGAGGAAGGTGGAATGTAAGAAAATGAAAGGAAAAATATAAATTCCTTTCTTTGGATAAAGGAGGAAAAGAAAATGAAAGATAAATTGTTTTTTTATTTTTTTTGTCAACAAAATGAAAGGAAAGTTGATAATATGATTTTTATTTTACTAGAATACTATAAATGTCCTTATAATTTCAAAATATGTTTTTATTTCAAGGGTAAACATGTATTTCATTGCAATTCACTCCCAATTAGAGAAAATTATTTTAAGTGAGTTTAAAGGAAAATTTTCTTTCCCAAATACATTCCCTCCTCCTTCCCTTCATTTTCTAAATAAGGAAATTGTACAATTTTTCTTCCAAACTCTTCTCCTCCCTTTCCCTTCCCTTAATACAAACATATTGTTAGGAAAAAGGAAGAAATATATATATATATATAGTAAAGAAAAAAAAAGGAAAGAAAAGACTTGTGTACTAATAACTGTTTGAGTAGAAGAAAATGGATGACGCTCTAACTGTGACCGATGTGTGAAGTACTACTAGTCAATACAACTTGACTTGAGTTAGAATTCGCTATTACAAGCGAAAAATAAAATATCTATCTTTGAAATTAATACTTGTACTGGTTAAAGAGGCATGCAATACGTCATTAATTATTATAATTTTTATTTTTGAATACAACAAATGTAAATATATTTTAATGTCTTAATTAATATAGAAAAACAAATTAAAAAATAATATCCCCAGTTTAAGGTCTAAAAAACGAATTACTCTTTATAAAGAACAAAAGAAGGCTTTTTGGCTTGAATAATGAAAACAATATATGCATGTATATATATATATATATATATTACAATTTACACCTACAAACATATATATATATATATATATATATTTATATATATATGTGCACGCGCATGTACATGCATATATACACATCATGTGCACAAACATAGAAATAGGAGTGCATATTAAGAAATAAAATTATATACATTTCAATTTTAATTAGAGCTCAAACAGGTTAAACAGCTAATTCTCCAACCTACATTGACTTGTAGGTCAATTGCGTTGACCTATTTTGACTTGCTTGCACTTATGGATTGAAATCTCTTGCCTGCCACCTCACTGTAGGTTGGCGAACTAAGTAGACTATGCGAGCCAACACATAACATTTGACTTATTCCAATGGTTGTACAATTTTAGTAAAATACTTTAAGAAATTAACTCAATAGCAAGAGATGGAAATTATAGTAAGCATTCCAGTTTCATGTCTAAAATCGCAATACTTCAACACAAATTATATGCAATGTATGGATAACTAGTCACCCCACTAGAAATACAATCGGTTTATACTGGGCTTTTATTACTCGCACGTAGATAAAATTTTGTAATTTATAATTTAATGTTCGTAGTGGGAGATTTACTGACTCATAAAAAGAATGATCGTATGTTTATTGAAGGTTTCAAACCTTATTTTTTGGTTGAGTCTAATAATACCAATTAGGCAATCACTTAATTTGATTTGAATATAATCGATTCTTACTAGGAAAAAACAGAAACTTAATCATTTTTCATAGGCCTTGATGATGAAGAAAAATAACTAGTTGTTAAACTGAATGGTTCCAAAAGTCAAGCAATTTTTCGCAGGTGTGTTTATTTTCTAAATTTCTATTTTAATTAACGTAGGTTTGTGGGTCAACGCACCTTATATATGGGTTTACCTATGTTAACCTACGAGTTAAGTGGAGTGGGTTGAAAATACCTATATTTAAATAGGTAAAAATTTTTCGGTTAAACTCACTTTTCTTTTTAGGATTGAAGGGGCTAACTTGTATGACTTATTTCGCTTGTACAACTTCAATTTTGAAACTTATTGATAGAGAAGTATATACTAATGACTCGTTTATTTGTAGTTAATAGAGAGAGAATAAAATAATTATTCTTTAACAATTGTCTATTGCTTTGTTTACTTGAAAAACAAGTAGAGAATTTTAATTCAAATGGGCTACTTTATGGTTATCAAAATCATGAATATATTATTTATTTTGATGCATAGATTGGTAGAATAATATAGGATCTTAAAATAACTTTGTAGAATTATATATAAAAGTTCATAATTTTACTAAAAATCTGCACATAAATGATTTTACATTTATTTTAATAAAAAGATATTATAGAACCATAAACTCATAAAATCGTATTTTTGGCTCACAATTTTAATAACCATGGGCTTCTTTATCCTCACTCTAATGGAAATAGTTGTTACCTATGAAGTAGTGGAATTTTTCATAAAAAGTTCAAATGATGTGACCATCATATCCCCATTAATACTACAATAAATGATTAAATAGGGGCAAACTAGTAATTTTATTTATATTCCCAAGTGATGTAAACACGAAAATAAGTGTTTTCTATGATAAAAAATTACAAAAAGTAAATATTGGAATAGAAGATTCTAGTCTATTCTTGGTGATAGTTATTTCTATGGCATAAGTTTTTTCTATTCTCTCTCTATTTCATTCTAAAACATGAATAGAACATAAGACTCTAATATGGATATTACGATGTGATGCTTCCTCCATTTTTATAAAAATGAATAAATAAAAGAAGGAAAACAATCTTACACATTTCAATGATAAGTTTGAAGAAGAATCAAAAGAGCGAGCTAAGTATCCGCATGGCATACTACAACAAATCAAGAAATATGAACGAACTTTATGGTTTTATTTCAGTTTCATAGAGGAAATAAATAGGAATGAACCTTGTTATAATCATAATTATCAAAATTGTGATTCTACCCATGCGATTTTACAAGTTTATAATTTTAAATGGTTAATTTGAGTTAATTTAAGTATAAAATCGTTTTTGTCTAAAAACTTACATTCTTCAGTAATTTTACATATAAAATTTAATAAAAACTTACGTTTTTAACTAAATGTATCGATTCTACAATTGAGTTGAATGGGAAAAAATAAAGAAATATAACTAGGCTTCTAATAGCCTATTAACTATTAGAACATTAAATCATCTTTCCTATCCTATTATAAAGTTATTTCCTCATTCTTTCTCTTAGTCCCCTGTTCAATATTTATTGTCTTCATTTAAGTTTTATCTCTAAATAGAAAAGTTTATAAAAAAAAACTTATATTTATATATTAATAACTTAAAATAAGTTGAAATATTTAATTTTCTTCAATTTATCACTTTTTTCTTAACAAAATAATGGAAATTTTTTTTTTTTTACTTTACTTGTCATTCTTCAATAAATGCTAGATTATAGATTGAGCTTTTTAATCATAGAAAAAGAATTTAATTTTTCTATTTCTTAATGTTGATCATGTATTTTAATTTTTTTCACAGAAAAAAACACTCTAGAAACTTAATATTCTTATTCATTTCTAATGCCCTTTGTGTAATTCCTTTTCGATTAGTTGACTAAACATTCCCAATACCATGATGAACAAGAAAGGTGACAGCACATCACCTTACCTTATTCCATAGTTAGGATTGAAGGATTCAGTAGTACTTTAATTCACAAAGACTTCTATTGATGAACTAATGATGCAACCTTTTTTTTCTTTTTAGACAGCTATGCAGTAATTCATTAAAGAGGATTATATGGTTACTTGCTTTTCTATTGGATAAGAGGTTAGCTTAGTAAGGGTATATAGTCTTTTCTAACAAAGGCTTAGGTTTGCTTACCATAACTTTAGTGATCAACTTATATACAGTATTACAAAGACTAATTGGTATGAACTGAGATAATTGATTTGCTCCTCAAGTTTTGGGGATTAGGACTAAGAGAGTGGTGTTTAGTTCCTTAGGTAAGACTTTGACTTCAAAAGCTTTCTATACTATGTTTATCACTAAGTTTCCTATGATTCCCTAAAGCTATCTAATGAACTGGCAATAGGTTCCATCCTTCTTAGGGATTTTCATGGTTGCATGGAGTATAAAGCATTTAGTATTTCTTTTTCTATTGCTTCACCTAGTAACGTTGTTTATAGATTGACATTACATGGTGAATAAAGAAAGCTAAATTTATTTTTGAGATGGTGGGGGTGGGGTTGCAATGATAAAGGATTTATTTATTTCATATAAACTTTAGAAGCAATTGACAATTAGAGCTTTAGCACCTTTGGTTTACTTGCCCATTCACTAGTGGTACTCTTTAATGCCAAAATCCTATTCTTGCTTCTTCTTTTAAGGAATGAAGCATAGAAGAACTTTGTATTTTGGTCTCCCTCTTTCAACTAGCTTATTCTAGATTTCATCCTCCATAGGGTTTCTTTCTCATGTAGCATTAAGGCAAGTTGACATCTCAAATTATTTTCCAAGCTTATTTGGAAGGAGTTAGGATTGAGTGATAGTGCAAGCTCAACACTGCTTAGCCTATATAGTAATCTTTTCTTTTATTTCCCTCTATGTCCAAAAACCATTTTGATCCATTAAGTTGCTTTTATTTCAAAGCTTTTCGTAGATTGAATATAATCCTTTGCATTTTCCCTTGTTTGTTGCACTACTTAAGTAAAAGATGAGTAAGTGAGTAGTTCCCTATGACTCAACAAAGTAAAACATAGACTTACAAATCCTAGGCCTATAAGCCTATAGTTTGCAATACATTTTGCAAAAAGTTATACTCTTTGTTGGAACAACACCCCTACCCCCTAATTTTTCATCCTTATTTGTAATGTCATTAAGGTCCCCAATCATACACCAAATTCTTTCATTAATCGTGTGAAAATAACTTACTAATAAATCCTAAAGATTCCTCTTAATGCTCAAATCTAGATTTGCATATATTCTAGTAAAAAACCAAAGGGAGATTAGTGTTACTTACTTTGATCATTCCGTGAATGTCTTGGTTGGTTTACCTCAAGATGGTCACATCCATCAAGTCTACATTCCATAGCATTAGTATGCCCTCCCTTTGTCCTTCCCGTCTACGTAAGTGAATCTTTTATATGGTAATTAGTAGTATAAACTGTAAGCTGCCATATTGATAGGGATCAACACCCTGGATCGATTACAAGAAGCCAAGCTAGAGGACTCCAAGGACTTGCACAAAGAATACTAACTCTAAGCCATAGTTGAGACAAAGATTCCTATCCTGAGCTAGCCTCCTACCAACCTGTCTGTTACATCCTCACGTGTGTCCAACATGCTCCTGTCTAGCGGTGAAGTCTTAATCTAGAAGACAGCCCAAAACTAGCCAAGCCGAGCTCCTTAACTAACCACTAGCACCTGACTCCAAGTTACCTGACTTCTTTACCAAGCTAATTGGCTCCTGATCTGATCTAAATTGGGTTAGCCTTTGATTGCAATGCATTCCTATTTCCACCTACGTTGTATCATATTCCTAATGTTCAGCTACCAAGTGATATGTGTCTTCTAACATAACTTTCCAAAATAATTCTTTCTTTTTCCTACTGAATATTCTTTACCTCTTTTATTCCTTTTAGTATATCCATAGAACCTAACTATAGAATACCTTTTTATCTTTTCATATATATAAAGTAACTCTAGTAGATGGGTATATAAACTACCCATCCCCCCCACCCTAACTTCTTGTAGGTAGATAATTATCCTTTCAATATAGAAATTACTTACTTTGAGTAACCTTAGTGTTTTCGTTATCATTCAACTCTTATCTATTCTCTTTAATAAAGAGTAGTCGCAAGTAACCATTCAGTTAGGACCAATGTGTCATATCCAGCGGATTATAGGATAAGTAGGATTGAGTGATGTGTCACATCCATTTGGTAGCTGCTCGAGCTTTGCTAGCTTTTCTTTTTTTTCTTTCCGGTTCGTTTTGTTGTGGTGTTTCTTCGTGTGTTCGACTTCAGAGATATGTTAGCTTCGCTGGTATCAAAGCACGATTCTGAGAGGGAGTATGTGAAGTTGCAGTGAAGTTTTAGTTTGCTTACTATTAGCGGCTGTTGTATTCCTTTCGTAGCTACTGCAATATGTTTGTGTGATAGCAAATGTGGTTTCATTGTCATCCTGTTTTACTCCGTTTTTCATTATGAAAATAAAGCAAATTTGTCCCTATTTTGTTTGAGTGACTATTAGGCATTAAAGTTGTTAGTAAATTGTTAATCTATTCCAAAGGTATTGTACTATATCAGATTCGAGTGTTTAGGGAGTTATTGGTGATTAGAGCAATAGTTCCCGACCTGGTCATGATCATAGTGATAGTAACACCCTAAGGTCCATTGACAATAAGCTTGACAAACTCATAAACCTTGTTACGAGTCTAATCATGGCGATGCAAGCTAATAGGCTACAACCCTAGGGTATGCTGCAGTAAAATCTACCTGAAAATATTCAAGAGAGGGGTTATGGCTAAGCTAGTCAAGCTAATCACCTAGTTTGACCGCAGCAGGCTAGAGGAGTAGTAGACTAAGCTACTAGATGAAGACTGGAGTTAGAGGAGATTGAGGAAGATGATGAAGACCTAGATGTTGAAGAGTTTAGGGATGACGAAGAAGAAGCTAACTATTACCAAGTACAAGTACGAAGACACCGAGCTCCTCGAGAGCTAGATAATGTCAAGGTTTAAATCCCACTCTTTAATGGAAGCAAAGAAGCTGATGAATACTTGGAGTGGGAAGAGAAGGTCGAGAAGGTATTCTACTGTTACAGCTATATAGATATTGTTAAGGTCTAACTTGCTACACTGGAGTTTACTAGATATGCAACAATGTAGTGGAAAAATCTAAATGCAACCCGAACAAGGGATAAAAGGCGCAATGTGAGAACTTAGGAGGAGATGAAAAAGTTGTTAAGGGGTTGATTTGTGCTCGAAACCTACTTGCAAGATATGTTTACAAAGTTGCAAGAGCTTAGCCAAGGAAGCTGATCTATTGATGACTATGTTAGGGAATTCCAAATACTTATGATTCGAGCCAACATTGAAGAACCAGAAGCATGTACCATATTAAGGTTTATTTCTATACTCAAATTTGAGATTCGCAACATTATGGAAGTACAGAGGTTTTGTACCTTAGAAGAGGCGATCAAGATAGTGTAGAGGGTCGAAAAGTAGAGGAGAAATGTTTCGAGCTGACTTGGACCAATATTCTCTTAAGCCCTTATACCATGCTGACCTGCTCAAGCTGAACTAAGGAGGCCATATCAAGCTAAGGAAAGGAATGACTGACTTGACAATAGTTGATCAAATTAGCATGGCCGAGCATGCGGTTAGGCCGAGCTAAAGCTAAGCTGCCCTTAAGAATGTACGAGAATAGATAGACCTCTAGATAAAAGTCTAGCTTTCAATGCTTAGGCTTCAAACACATGGCCACTAACAATCCAAATTGACATATCATGGTGCTCCAAGAAGATGTAGTGGATAGCATCGATAAGAGTGAGCCTAAGGAGGATAAGGATATTCGAGAGGAAGATGTCGAGGAAGAAGAGGAGGCTTGTGTCTATGTCGACTAGGGAGAAGTGATGACCCTAGTCTTGAGATGAGTCTTGAGTTCCTTACCAAACTTTGAGGAAGACCAAAGAAAGAATTTATTCCACAACAATTGTACTGTTAAAGGCCAATTATGCACAATCATTGTAGATGGAGGAAGTTGTACTAATGTCGTTGTATAGTCCTTTGTGTAAAGGTTGGGTCTACCGACCTCAAAGCATCCCTAACCTTACAGGTTACATTGGTTTCATGATAAGGGTGTTTTGCACATGACTGAACAAGTGATCATACTATTCAATATCGAGAATGTGTATAGGGATGAAGTAGTTTGTGATGTCATACCCATGGGTGCCTCACATCTACTACTTAGACGACCTTGTTTGTTTAACCGATGCGTTACTTACAATGGACACAAAAACACCTATGCCTTTGTTAAGGATGGAAGGAATGTGTTACAACCCATGACCCTGTCTTAAGTAAATGAAACTCATAACTAGCTCACCTAAGCTAGTAAAAAGAAAGCTTTGGTGATAAGTCGAAGGGAGCTTTGATCTGCTGAGAAGGCTGAAGTACCTATGTTTCTATTGGTTAGAAGGTTGTTAGAGATAAGGGAATTAGAGAATGTTCTAAAAGAGATCTAAAACTTGCTAAATAAGTTTTTTGACTTATTTTCATGAGAATTGCTTAAAGGATTACCACCAGTCCAAGGCATAGACTACTATATTGACCTGTAGCTAGGCACTATCTTACCGAACCGATCTGCATACAAGATGAACCTTAAGTAAGCTGCCGAGTTGAAGAGGCAGGTGGATAAGCTTGTAAAATAAGGGCATGTTAGGGAGAGTATGAGCCTTTGTGTAATACCAGCTTTACTTGTTCCAAAGAAAGATGGTTCATGGCATATGTACCTCAATAGCTGAGCAATCAACTAAATTACTGTTAAGTATAGATATCCAATACCGAAGCTTAATGATATACTAGATGAGCTTCATGGAGCTAAGATGTTTTTGAAGATTAATCTTTGAAGTAGCTACTACCAAATCTGTATGAGACTAGGTGATGAATGGAAAACTACCTTCAAGATTAGGCATAGACTTTATGAATGGTTGGTTATGCCATTCGGACTTATCAATGCACTAAGCACATTCTTAAGGTTGATGAACCATGTAATGCGACCTCTAATTGGAAGATATGTAGTCGTGTACTTTGATGGCATATTAGTATACAGTACAGACTTGAATGACCATGTTCAACATCTTCGCAAAATATTTGACATTTTGTGAGCTAAGAAGTTGTATGGGAATGTGAAGAAGTGTATGTTTTGCTAAAAAGAGGTGATGTTCCTAGGTTTTGTAGTGTGAAGGGAAGGAATTTGAGTAGATGAGAAAATGATTTGAGCTATTTTAGAATGACCGACATTGAAGAATATCATTGAGGTCTAAAGTTTTCATGGCCTACTTTCTTTCTATAGGCGATTTATTAAGGACTTCAGTACAATAACTACCCTATTAACCGAGCTGACCAAGAAGACCAAAGGATTTAAGTAAAATGACTGAGCTGAACAGAGCTTTAAAGAGATTAAGGAAAAGCTGACCTTAGCCCCTGTCCTATCACTACCTAATTTTGACAAGCCTTTTGAACTAGAATGTGATGCATCAAGAGTTAGAATTGGTGTTGTCTGGATGTAAGAGCGATGGCCTATCACCTACCATAGAGAGAAACTTAGTGGTCCTGCCTTGAACTATTTTATGTACAAGAAAGAGTTGTATTCTCCTTACTAAGCCCTTACTATTTGGAATCATTATTTGTTATCGTGAGAGTTTGTTATTTATGTAGACCAAGAGTCTCTAAAGCATCTAGGGAGTCAAAACAAGCTTTCAAAGAGGTAAGCCAAGTGGTTAAAGTTCATGGAAGGTTTCTCGTACGTCATTCAGCACAAGAAGGGAAGTGCAAATGCAATCGATGAAACTCTGTCACTATGGTAAACCTTGCTAACCACTTTATAGACAAAATTATTGGAATTCTCACTAATTATCGAGCAGTATGCTCGTGATTCTCATTTTAGCCCTATCATAGAGCAGTGCAAGGTGGAATTGCTATAAAAGGATATTATCTCAAGGACGGCTACCTATTTAGGGATCGAAGGCTATGCATACAAAATTGTTCCATACGTAAGATATTTATTAAGGAAGCTCATAGCAGAAGGTTATCTGGTCATTTTAGGGAGACTAAGATAGCCAATTTGTTGAGGGATAACTTTTACTGGGCAGGTTTAGCAAAGGATATCCATAAGGTAGTTAATAGTTATAAAGTGTGCAAATGTACAAAGGGGAAGAGAGAACCCTATGGAAAATATATGCTGCTGCCAACACTAACCTTACCTTAGGCCAACCTCAACATGAACTTTGTCCTAGGGTTGCTCCCAACATCTAAAGGCAAAGATTTTACTTTTGTTGTAGTGGACTGCTTCAACAAGATGGTGCACTTCATTCTATGCCATCGGACTAATGATGCTCTATATATTGTTGATTTATTTCTACAAGAGATTGGGCGACTACATAGGGTACTGAAAACCATTATCTCAGATTGAGACATAAAATTCTTGAGCTATTTTTTGAAGACTCTTTAAAGAAGACTTACAACCAAACTTGTATTTAGCTTTAATAGCTACCCTTAGATCGATGGCCAAATTGAAGTGGTGAACAGGACGCTAGGCAATCTGCTCAAAGTTGTTGTAAGGAAGAACTTAAGGGATTGGGATTTGTGCCTACCCATTGTAGAGTTCACATACAACCAGACTATCTATAGCACTATTAGAAAGACCCCATTTAAGGTCATCTATGGCCTTAATCCCGCTATTCCCTTAGACATGATCGGTACCCTAACAGCTACTGAAGAGAGTCAACATAGAGTGACTAAACCCAAGAACTACATGAACTACACCAGTTTGTAACCAAGAAGATTGCCAAATTCAACTAGAAACAACATGAAATTGGTAGCCGAGGCTGCTAAACCGTTTCCTACCAACCAAGAGATTTAGTATGGATATACATCAGCCGAGAACAATTCTCACACTTGAGATAGAACAAACTATCTCCTTAAGATGATAGTCCATTCAAAATCTTAAAGAAGATCAACCGCAATGCTTATCAGATTGAGTTACCTGATGACTATGGTGTTTCTTTTACTTTCAATGTGTCCAATCTGATCCCTCACCAATTAGCCTAAAATGACCTCGTATGCACCCTAGAAGAAGAAGTAGAAATCACTTCAGATTTGAGGGCAAATCTTTCTAACCTCTAGGCAAATGATAGGGATTAACCCCTTAGACTGATCAAAAGAAGCCGAGTTAGAGGACTCTAAGGGCTTGCACAAAGAATACTAGCTTTAAGCCATAGCCGAGACGATAATTCCTATCCCGAGCTGGCCTCCTATTGACTTGTCTATCAGATCCTCATGTATGTCCAATATGCTCTTACCCAGCATCGAAGTCTTAATCTAGAAGGTAACCTAGAACTAGCCGAGCCGAGCTCCCTAACCAACCATTGGCGCCTAACTCCAAGTTAGCTAACTTCCTTACTAGGCTAATTGGCTCTCGACCTGATCTAAATTAGGTTGGCCCCTAACTGCAATGCATTCCTACTTCCATTTACGTTGTATCATATTCCTGATGTCCAACCACCAAACAATACGCGTCTTTTGATACAACTTTCCAGAATGATTCTTTCTTTTCCATACTAAATATTCTTTGCCTTTTTTTACCCCTTTTAGTATGTTCATGTAACCTAATTGTAGAATACTTTTTTGTCTTTTCACATATGTAAAGTAGCCCTAGTAAATGGGTATATAAACCCCCCACCACCACTACAACCCACCCCCC